>OX381634.1:17500-20000 GCA_947459985.1 Diloba caeruleocephala | reverse complement strand
GCATGTATCATAAATACATGGTATATACTATTTTACTTATACACTTACATATATTGCATAACAGTTTCTAATTCAGTTTCTCAATACAGTACTTAACATTGACAATATTTTATGGCTTTTTTATTCAGCGTTACATACAACTAGTACTATACTAGGTTTTTATTATGCTTTTATATATTTATATCAAAATATAATCAAGCATAGTTTCTAATACCAATCATATATTAGTTTATACCTAAAACTTATCAAACCGCTGACATTGACCAACTTGCATTTTGATTGGCTTTCTTTCACACGAAAGTACGTCCAATTCATTGTATCTGCAATTTTAGTTGTATGTGTAAGTATTATTGTTTTTTGAAAGACCTTTTTATTTAATATTTTAATATCGAAATTTTTGTTGCCCAGTTTCCTAAAATTTTGATGTTTCTGTTTTAATATGTGCCCTATTATAAAATGTGGATGGACGTCAGATGTGCTCGGTTCGATGACGTTGTTATCTTGTGGGACGACAGCGTCGACATCAGCAATAGGCTACAGCCGTCCTCGCTAGCGCGTCCCACTTTTTTCGAACAGGACACTGATCGCTGTAGACGCTGTGGGTGGTATCATTTAACTTTGCCTTTACACAATTTTTGCACGTCGGTGCTTGGGCCGCCAGGAATTGCTCGCACTCTGCCTTTAGATGGGGGCCTCCGCAATAATAGCAGAGGTCCACAGCCTCTGTGCATACTTTGCGCCCGTGCCCATATGCGAGGCATTTAGTGCACTGCACTAAAGGTGATTGATCTTCCACACGGACGCGTTGAAGGTCTATGTATACTCTGCCGACTGACAGTAGCCTCTGGTATAGCGCGGGCGTCACTCTGAACACCAAATGGCACTCATGTTGATTTCGAGCCTTGCGTCTATACATGACCTCAGCTTGGCTTATGTCAGTCGCCAGGTCCCCCAATAAGTTGTCATTTTGCTTATGTAAGGCGGCCTTGATCTCTTCATTGGTGTTGTAGGACAATACATTCTTAAGTATTACCAACGGGCTTTTATTTTTCGCCTCCTCGAAGACGATGTTCGCGTTCTTTTTCAATTGGGCCTCTACCTTATCCAGCTCCGTTCTGGTGGAGCAGCTGAGGATGACCTTCCCATCTCGTATTTTCCTCAGCTTCTCCACCTGAATTCCGCTTTTCTTGGCGTCCAGCGCTCCTTTGATATGTTCAACTACTTCACCTGAAGTGTCCTTGCCCTCAGTGGAAGAGATGATGAGAGAGTGTGTAGGCTTATGCTCCCATGGTGTTTTTGGTTGCCTTACTGCATCTGCGTACGAGGGAGAACCTCCAGACCCGAGATCCCGTATCTGGAGACCCTCCACTACAGTTTTTATTTCTCGTATTTCTCCCACAATCTCCCTGTCCTCATGCGCAGATGTGATGCTAGATTTTAGGACCTCCACTTTTTCTTTCACCTCATGAACTATCAATTCTGTCTGCGCATCTATTGTTTCAATAAAAGCCTCGAACGAGCCAGCAACAAAGCTTTCCATATGTGAAGTACTTTTATCCACCACCTCTATTACTCGCTTACAGGTTTCCTCCGTTTGGTATTCCTTTACCATAGTAGTGGTTGTGTTAATCGTTTCAACACCATCTTCTATTCTTTCCATCAATTTACTCTCCAATTCCTTAAACCTCTGTTCGAGGTTTTCTCCAATACTTTGCAAAATTACCTTATTTATAGCAACAGTCTCAGATATGGAGTCAACTGTTTTTCCTAAATTACTCGTCTTTTCCCCACCACCTATCGGTTCAAAATGTTTCTCCATATCACCAACCAACGAAGTCAACCTGTCAAGCATGTCAAAATTTAGCACTTTTAGGTCTCCTTTTAAATTTCTGGCTTCGTTTAGGGCCGTTTTGGCCTTCTTACTGTAATGCATAGCTTCCTGGAGCCAAGACGAGCACTTTTGACCCCCACTTAAGCTTCCCCTGCTTGCAGGGTACTTTGGCGATGGTTTCAAAGTGGGATTACTCATGGTGATATAATGAAGGGGAGATACGCAAGTCACAAAATCTCAAGATATATAATTAGATAATCTAGTCGTTTAAATAAACTAATATTAACATTAAAATTGTAAAATAAATGTAAAGTGTATACCTAGCCTAAATTAATCTAAATTTTATTGCAATAATGCAAGTCAGCGCCAATCAGTCGATGTAAACGGTTTAAAGGGAGAAAATTCCCTTTTTGTACAAACAGAACGAAATCCGTTTAGCACGTGGTTGCCAAAATCTATGTATTCAGTGCTCGCTGAGGTCCCATAGACAGACCCCAAAAAGAAAATCAAAAAAAGAAGAGAAAGAAGAAAAAGAAGACAGAAGAAGATAAAAGGAGAAGAGACAGAAGAATGCCTGTGGTCCCCGGAGGGAGCCTGCAGCACGCCAGGAATGCCCGAAAAAATCCCGAGTCGCTACCCCCAGTCGTTCCCGAGATACCGCAAGTGCAC
>OX381634.1:5000-12500 GCA_947459985.1 Diloba caeruleocephala | reverse complement strand
ACACAGTCATGAAGGAGGTGGTCGAAGGTCTGGGGGTCGGTGTTATTGCATGGGCAGATATTATTGTCGGTGATATGGAAGCGGTAAAGATATGATTTGTGAAAGGCATGATTGGTGAGGAATTGGGTGACCGGGAAGGTGGGTTTGGTAGTGGTGATGAAGTTGCAAAGGTCGCGGTAGGTAGGAAGGAGTTTCTTGGTGTGAAAGGAGCCAGAGGAGTTTTCATAGAAAGCCTGTGATGAGATAGTTAGTTGTTTTCGCTTTTTTGTTTTAAGGTAGGAGATGGGGGTGTGGTAGAATACAGGTTGAGTGTGCATAGAGGCCGCATCTTTGGCAGCCGAGTCGGCCATCTCATTCCCGGGGATGCCGACATGTGCTCTGACCCAAGTGAACTGGATATGTAGGTTTTTGTTTCTGGCGGTGTGTAGGGAGTGGAAGATATTAACAGCGAGGGTATTGTGGCTATATGGGTTTAGAAGTTCGGTGAGGGCGGATTTACTGTCGGAAAGGATGTGGAAGGAGTCGAAGGAGGGAGGGTTACTTCTGTCGTCAAGTTGTATTATCCACTGACAAGCCTTTGATATTGCTAGCATTTCGGCTTGGAAAACAGAGCATGTTGAGTGGAGTTTAAATTTCTTGGTGATGCAGTTACCATGTGGGTCGGTGGCGACGAATGCGGCCCCGACGACGTCGTCATGGCGGCTACCATCGGTGAATATGCGCCAGGAGTAGTGTGTGGGGAGGTCTTGGTATTCTTCTATTGTATCGACTTTGGTGAAGGAGATGGGTTGTCGGAGGGATGGGTGGAGTAGAGAAGACGGCGGCGCGGGTTTTTCGAGGGGGATGTCAGAGGGAAGGAGGTCAGAAAAGCCACGGAGCTTCGCCATTTCGATGTCGGCGACGGCCTTTATTTTGTCAGGGAGGGGAATTAGTCGGGCCAGAGATATGGAAGTGACGGTACTGCAGGTCCGGAAGCCATGGGTGATTTTAATGGCGAAGAGGCGCTGTAGGGAGAGGAGTTTTTTGACGACAAACTTATATCGGAGGGCATTGGACCAGACGCTAGCTGCGTACGTGATAATAGGTGTGATAACCTGTTCGAAAATTATGCGGATATTATCAGAGTGTATACCCCAAGTGGGTCTAGTAAATAGGAGAAGTTTATGAAAGAGTTTTCTTGATTTTTCAATGACTTGGATGGCGTGACTGGTGAATTTAAGTTTATTGTCGATAATAATCCCGAGATATTTAATTTCATTGGAGAATGGCAATTTGGTGTTGTCCATGAAGATATTGAGCTGGGAGGTTTTATTAGTGAATCCAGTGACCTTGGTTTTGTCAGGCCCGAAGAGTAATTTGACGTTGCTGCCCCAGGCGCTAATTTGGCTGAGGGCAGTGTTGGTGGTGCTTTCAAGAGTGGATAGCGAAGGAGAATGAAGAATGAGAAGAACATCGTCAGCATAGGCTTGGATGTGACAGTTAGAGGGGAGAGGAAGGTCCAGCAGCTCGTCCATGATCAGGTTCCACATGGTGGGTCCGCAGACGGAGCCCTGTATGCAGCCCCGGGACATGCTTCTGGTTAAGTTACAGTCAGAAAAGTTTAGTTCGACAGTTCTATCAGTGAAGTAGCTATGGAGAATTTGATAAATATTTCTAGGGCAGTTGTAGAAACGGAGTCTATTGAAGATAGCAGGCCACCAAGCATTGTCAAAAGCAGCTTTGATGTCAAGAGAGAGAGCAATCACATGTTCGCCTGCGGATTTTTTGGATCTGACAAGGTCCAGGGCAGTGAAAATGGCGTGTGTAGTGGATATCTGCTGTTTGAAGCCAAACTGGCGGGAATTGTGGAGGTTGTGGGAGTTGAGGTGGGAGTTGAGGCGGTCGATGATGAGTCTCTCTAGCAGTTTGCCAAAGACGTTAATTAGGCCTATGGGCCGGAAAGAAGAAAGGAGGGAGTAATTGGTTTTGCTGGGTTTGGGGATGATTTTGATGAGAGCGCGTTTCCACGCAGTGGGGAAGAAGAAGAGTTCGAGGCATCTATTGTAAAGTGTGGTGAGGAAGTTGGGAAATTGGTTGGCGAAGTGGAGGCAGATATCGGCGGTAAGGTGATCTACGCCGGGTGCCTTTTTGCAGCTCATATGCTTGAGACCATTAAGGATCTCTGTTGAGGTGAAGGGGGGTTCTGAAGGGGTGTCGATGGGCGTGGTGATTAGGCTTCTAATGGATTGTTGGGAGGGAGTGGAGTCAGGAGTATCAGGAGGGAAGAAGTTGTCAATGAGGGCGTTGGCAGTGTCAAGACTGTTGGTTGTATGACTGCCGTCATTGAGGAGGAGGGTGGAGGGGGGGTGTGAGAGGGGTTTGGTTTTAATGATTCGGTTGGTGACGGACCACACGTCTTCTTTCGTTTGTCGATTGCAAAATTCCTTAAAGTGTGTTGTAGAGGTGGAGCAGAAGACGTCAGAATATGCTCGTCTAGCATCGTTTCTCTCGGTAATTAGGTTATCGAGGGGCAGACCGCGTCGTTTGTAGCGTGCGAGTTTGTGATGGGTTTTGAGTACATTTCGTTTGAGTAGTTGCAGTTGTTCGTTCCAGAATGGTGGTTTGCTCGGTATGCCGCGGGCACGGGGGAGGAGTCGGTCGCAAGTGTATTGGATGGCGTTGGTAAAGTCGTTTACGATGGTGTCAATTTGGAGAGTGTCGGCTTCATTGATGCAGTCGATGTGGGGGAGTTTGTCCTTGATCATGTCAGTGAAATTATTAATGATGCTATTCCAGTTAATGAGTGATGTGTTGTATTTGAAGGTTGAGAGTTTTTTGTTTTTTGTGAAGTGAATGTTATGGAATGATATGTGGAAGGTGATGGAATTGTGATCGGAGCTGGGGGTGATGTTTGGGTCGACAGTCCAGTTTTGTATGTGAATGAATGGGCGGTTGCTGATGATGGTGAGGTCGATGATGGAGGAGCGAGGTGATCCGTGAGTGATGGTGTTAAATGTAGGTTCGTTTCCGGTATTACAAATGATCAGGTCGTTGGTCGTGGCGAAGTCGACGATTAGGTTGCCCCTGCGGTTGTCTGCGTTGGAGCCCCACATGCTGTGCCAGCCGTTGAAGTCGCCGCAGACAACGAAGGTGGAGTTACGATGATGATGAAGGAATAGTTGAAGTGAGTCGAGAGTGTTGTAAGTGTCCTTACGGGGTTCGATGTAGACGGAAATGAGGTAAATTCTGCGGTTGGTTAGATGGTCTTTAGTTTGTACGATACAAAGGTTAGAATTGGAGAAGTTGGATATGCCTAGTGTTGATGAGATGTCTTTTCTGATGGCGATGGCAGCGTGGGTGGGGCGTCCAGTGGGGAATTGGTAAAGGATGTAGTTAGTGTTGTCAAGTTTCATGTGGTCCTGGTTGCTGGTGTAGGGTTCGGTGATGAAGGCGAAGTCGGGATTGTGGTCATTGATGAAGATGGCTAATTCATGAAGTGCATTCCTGCTTCGTCCGAGGTTAATTTGGATGGTGTTTTGATTATGAGATGATGATAGAGGTGTGTGATGAGAATTGTGAATGCTATCTGATGAACAATTAAGGTCCATAATCAATCCTAGAGCGAGTACGGACGATCATGAATTGTTTCCTCGGACAGGAGTCGGATGTGGCGCTGTGATCAATTTTGTCACTGCTCCTTTTGCTCTTTTCATAAAATGTTTTGCAGTTGTGGCAAGTGACTTTGGAGGGGTCTTTGTTTACGGGGCAATCTTGGTATTCATGTCCAGATTCGGAGCAATGGGAGCAGTGAGTGTCATTGTTTTTGCAGAATTTGCGGGTGTGTCCATAACTGAGACATTTGTAGCATTGTAATAAGGGAGTGAATTCTTCAAAATGTACGCGCTGGTGGTCGATGTTGAGTTTTTCAGATTTTAGAATTATGCGCCATAGATATGGCGCAGTCATGAATACTGCGTTATACAGTTTTTCGTTCTTGTTGGGGCGTTTAAATTTAAAAATTAAGTCGTTCGGGTCGTTAATAGCATTTTGTATGGAGTCGTTTTGGTTTATTATAAGTGATTTAAGTTCGTCCGGTGAGATATCAGAATTCACTCCCTTGATTATAAACATTGGTTTGAGTTTCTTGGAGACTTCTGCGGAGATGTATGGGTTGGACTCACCGATCTTTTTCAGGGTGGCTTGCAGGTGTTCGTTATTGTCGAATTCGACGCGAAGTTTGTTGTTGGAGACAAACTGTACGCCGGCCGGGGTGAAGTTGGTGTCCTTGAAGGTCACGGATGACCTCCAAGAAGACAGTGTGTCCGCCGATGAGGAGCCTTCCTTTTTTGAGGCGATGATAAGTGCCGGCTTGGTGACCGGAGGCGTAGTCAGTGGTGATGGTGATGGTGGTGTCGAGGGCATGCGCGTAGCATGTGCGTAGGACAGGGGGTGTTGCCCCTGTTGCTGCTGGTTGATGGTGGTGGCGGTGTTCGTATGTCTCTTGAAAGTGGCCAGCTCCTGTCTGACGGCGCTGATGATGTCGTTCCTTAAGTCGACTGATGTTTGCTGTGAGGATTTAGGACCATGTTCGGTCTCGATGATTTTGGGGAGTATTTCAACAGCGCGCTTGATTTCCTCGGCTGCAGCGACGATTAGTTTCTTATTAGCGGCGGTGACGCTTCGGCCATCGTAAACAGTTTCCGATACAAATGTGGAAAGTCTATTGATGACATTTGCGAGAGATTCGATGTCGAATATCTTCGAGACGGTGCAGGGGAGAGAGGGGGCAGTGGGGGGGGGAGGAGCCCCTCCTTCTATATTAAGGGAATTCATGATGTATTTTAGGTTGGCACTTCGAGGGAAAAAGTTATTTCCCTCGAAGTGCAAAAACCTTCGAATTTGGAGACGCTTTTAGTATGGTTGGATGCGTAGACCCAATAAGAGCTTCAGATCAAACTGAACGAAAATTTGCTTGAAATTCATCTGCGACGCACCGTTTCGGAGTTATGAGGGTTACCACGTTACGCGGTGATGGCGTTTGGGGCCCTATTTCACTAAAAATGCAATCTGTTAAAAAGTTATTAATAGATATGGCTAAAAATTGGTGTCTCCATCCTTTAGAAGATGGAGCATCTATTGAGGGTTAAAAAAGAGGGGGTCTTGAATCTAGTTTTTGAGCCGCCGGGCCCTGAGGAAGGGGGAGTTTTGGAAAAATGTGAATATGTGAAAAAGTTTTAGGAAATACGGATCTGAAAATTATGTGTGATACCTCGTTTTAAAGGGCGAAGCAAGGCGGTTCAGGTGCAGTTTAAATAATTTAAAAAAGTGGAGTAATTTTGTTGTCAGGGAGGTGACGAAAAACTCCCAATTTTTTTTAAAAATCTGTTATTGGAAATCTATCCATTGGAAAATTGTAAAAATTGGTGTGGGCACTCTCAGATAGTTTAAGTATCTGCTGCTAATTTAAAACATGGGGGTCCTCGATCTCGTTTGCCAGCTGGTGCACCTTGAAGTTGAAGTCCCGACGCTTCTGTCAGAAAGTGGTGGATATCTCAGCAGCCACGGATCGCAGGATGACAAGCGATACGTCGTTTGAGAGGGCGTGAGACGGCGGTTCTTATGACGTTAAAATATAAAAAATCGGACAGGTATTTTAAAAGTTAGTTGCCATGCGGTTTTTGGAAAAAAAGTTATAAATCACTGAATTTACGTAGGAAAATTATGAAACTTTGCAGAAACGTGGGCAACACGAATGCACACAGAATAGCAGTTTTAGATTAACAGTTTCTCGGTGAAAATCGAGCACCAGATGCGAAAAACGGAAAAACTTTGCACGAAAACTAACCTAAAAGTTGATGTGCGGAGTCCAATTTCTCCAATCCTTGTTAAATAACAAAACTAACTTCACTCCCACTTAGCACTGATTGGTAACTTCACTTTGACACTTTTTTCCAGGCAGAAATCACGATTTAACCATTTTTTATGAATTTTTAACGCGGAGAGACCGTTTTTTGCTGCGTACTCGAGGGAGGTTCGAGTGGAGACTGGTTAGGTTAGGTTAGGTTAGGTTAGGTTAGGTTAGGTTAGGTTAGGTTAGGTTAGGTTAGGTTAGGTTAGGTTAGGTTAGGTTAGGTTAGGTTAGGTTAGGTTAGGTTAGGTTAGGTTAGGTTAGGTTAGGTTAGGTTAGGTTAGGTTAGGTTAGGTTAGGTTAGGTTAGGTTAGGTTAGGTTAGGTTAGGTTAGGTTAGGTTAGGTTAGGTTAGGTTAGGTTAGGTTAGGTTAGGTTAGGTTAGGTTAGGTTAGGTTAGGTTAGGTTAGGTTAGGTTAGGTTAGGTTAGGTTAGGTTAGGTTAGGTTAGGTTAGGTTAGGTTAGGTTAGGTTAGGTTAGGTTAGGTTAGGTTAGGTTAGGTTAGGTTAGGTTAGGTTAGGTTAGGTTAGGTTAGGTTAGGTTAGGTTAGGTTAGGTTAGGTTAGGTTAGGTTAGGTTAGGTTAGGTTAGGTTAGGTTAGGTTAGGTTAGGTTAGGTTAGGTTAGGTTAGGTTAGGTTAGGTTAGGTTAGGTTAGGTTAGGTTAGGTTAGGTTAGGTTAGGTTAGGTTAGGTTAGGTTAGGTTAGGTTAGGTTAGGTTAGGTTAGGTTAGGTTAGGTTAGGTTAGGTTAGGTTAGGTTAGGTTAGGTTAGGTTAGGTTAGGTTAGGTTAGGTTAGGTTAGGTTAGGTTAGGTTAGGTTAGGTTAGGTTAGGTTAGGTTAGGTTAGGTTAGGTTAGGTTAGGTTAGGTTAGGTTAGGTTAGGTTAGGTTAGGTTAGGTTAGGTTAGGTTAGGTTAGGTTAGGTTAGGTTAGGTTAGGTTAGGTTAGGTTAGGTTAGGTTAGGTTAGGTTAGGTTAGGTTAGGTTAGGTTAGGTTAGGTTAGGTTAGGTTAGGTTAGGTTAGGTTAGGTTAGGTTAGGTTAGGTTAGGTTAGGTTAGGTTAGGTTAGGTTAGGTTAGGTTAGGTTAGGTTAGGTTAGGTTAGGTTAGGTTAGGTTAGGTTAGGTTAGGTTAGGTTAGGTTAGGTTAGGTTAGGTTAGGTTAGGTTAGGTTAGGTTAGGTTAGGTTAGGTTAGGTTAGGTTAGGTTAGGTTAGGTTAGGTTAGGTTAGGTTAGGTTAGGTTAGGTTAGGTTAGGTTAGGTTAGGTTAGGTTAGGTTAGGTTAGGTTAGGTTAGGTTAGGTTAGGTTAGGTTAGGTTAGGTTAGGTTAGGTTAGGTTAGGTTAGGTTAGGTTAGGTTAGGTTAGGTTAGGTTAGGTTAGGTTAGGTTAGGTTAGGTTAGGTTAGGTTAGGTTAGGTTAGGTTAGGTTAGGTTAGGTTAGGTTAGGTTAGGTTAGGTTAGGTTAGGTTAGGTTAGGTTAGGTTAGGTTAGGTTAGGTTAGGTTAGGTTAGGTTAGGTTAGGTTAGGTTAGGTTAGGTTAGGTTAGGTTAGGTTAGGTTAGGTTAGGTTAGGTTAGGTTAGGTTAGGTTAGGTTAGGTTAGGTTAGGTTAGGTTAGGTTA
>OX381634.1:0-2500 GCA_947459985.1 Diloba caeruleocephala | reverse complement strand
CTGTTTATTAAAGCCTCCACGATCGCTACGTCTCGATGCTGCATGGCCACCCTAAGGTTGTAGTCGGTGATCGTGTTGGTTGTCGCCAGCATCGCGTCTCTCGCGAGGCGTCCCGTGGCGTCATCGTCGTCGTCGGTGTAATAGACGCAACTTGCGGTGTGCCTAGACACCGCCACCACCGCATGGGGGACGCTGTCGTGGATTTGGAGGATTTTGCCTGGTTTCCTTATCACTATGACTGACTCACAGGTCAATCCCTGAGCCTCGTGTATAGTTAAGGTGCGCGATGACGAACCTGACCCATATCCCTGGCTGGTAAGGGATGCCTTTAGTTCCTGTGTGTGTACCAGGAACAAGGTGTTAGGCTGGGTGGCAGGTATTTGCGCACCTGTAAACTTTTCCACCTTCAGGGAATGTACCTGCGACTTGGAGGAGTAAATTCCTTTGTAGATTTCGCGCAGGGCGTACGCGACATCCATAGGGTTCCGGTGTGTGCAGAGTAACTCTTGACTTATGGGTGCTACCATACTTGGACGGCAGTACCTGAGTTCAAACAGGTTCTCTCTGTCCATGTATGGCAGTTGGTTTATATCCCCAATGAGAACAACTTCGCTTGCACCCGACAACCGGGCCGCCATGACTATGGCCCCAAAGTGGTTCATGAGAGCCTCGTCTACCGTTAGACGGCGACATCTTTCTGACTCTCTGAACCCTTTCACTAATATTGAGGCCATAGTGCGCACTTTGGTTCTCACTTGGTCTCCCAAGCGGTGCGCTAGCTTCTCTCTTAAGTCTTTAGTGGCCTCGGTTGTCGTAGTGGCAATCACGTCGTTCCTCTCATCGAAGTTCCCCACCACCCATGTCGTCTTGCCACATCCAGGAACCCCGTTTACCCACCTTATCCTTGGTACCGCCCAGCACTCATGTGGTGCTGTGGTGTCAAAAGTCCCTTGGATGGTTTGAGCCATTTCCAGGATTTTGTCCTCCAGCATTATCTTGGTGCATCGGGCGGCAACTACGATAGGATCGGTCTCAGGTGTCTGGAAGGTTATACGCCCCGTACGGTTTGTCTCCTCCTTGTCCAGGGCCACGAAGCCACTTGTTGCGTTGTATGCTGCCATGTATGACCCCGACATCGTTCCCTTGATGATTTGGGAAGTGCCATTGTCATACACAGCTGCATCTGCTTCCTCGAGTCTCACCCTTAGCAGACCTTCATTCTCTCTGCGGAAGGTCTGTAGGATTTTATCGCACGTGGCGCGGTGGACCTCTCTGGTCGCCGCCACTATTGCTTGATACTCGAGGAAGGCGTTTTCCGCGTGGTCTAAGGGCCCCTTCGCGGGTCTAAGTCTTGGTGGTATGACTTGACCCTTGTCAGCCCTAGTGAGGCGGGATTTCGGTGGTTCTGGCACTCTCGGGGTTTCCCTCATGAATGCTGCCACCGCCGTTTCCTGCCTGTTGGCTAGTCTCTCCACCCTGCTCGAGGTTGGCTTGACCAGGGAACTGAGGAAATCGTTAAGTTTTTTGAGTCCTTTTTTTATTTTCACCCTCTCTTCCGGACTGGCACGCTTGTGCTCCAGGGATTTGGCTTTTTCCTCCGCCGCTTTCTCTTGGTGGCGTTCCGAACCGCTTTTGGTGTCAGTAATTGCAGAGGGGTTTCTAGCCGCATTCGATGCCGCTGCAGCTGCGTCGCGCTTGGAGGATTTGAGGAAGCTCAAGTCTTCCCCTCTGTCCTCGTAGACGACGACCTCATGGTGTTCTGAGGCCTTTATGCAGCCGTAGCGGTCCGCAACTTCCCCTCTTACGTACTCTAACACCATAGCATCCACGCTGATGGTTTTCGGTGAGCTGGCCTCTCTCCCTGCCGCCTCCCCAATCTCGGTGAGCACCTCGCATGCTTGTACGAATGGCGTCTCTTCGCCCCACTCGAACAATGCAACGGTTTTGTCCTTAACGTGCATTATTCGGATCTGGTACCCGGAGACTTCCATCGAGGGCAACAAGGTGTATTTTGTACCCTTTAAGCTTGTTTTTGAGGTACTCCCATGGATCAGGGAGGCCAGGCCCGGAGATATGACGATTGTCTGACCAGCTCCTTCGCGGCAGAAGCTAATGCCAAGCCTTTCCTGTGTCCTGCTCATGAAGAGAGCCACCCCCCGAACCCTGATCCCCGGCTCACCCCTCTCCCCATTTGCCAGAAGTCTGTTGATCGGCGTTATGGTTGGAGTTGGTCGTTCCGGGCGATCACCGCTAGTGGGGGTGTCGACAACTTGTGGTGTGTCGTGTGGTGTAGGTGATATATGGGTTATTGAGTCTGTAAGTCTGGGTGTAATTTGTTGGTTTGTTTGTGGCTGTTGATGTAACTGTGTTGTAGCATGTTGTGAACTGCGGGTTGTGTTCGTTTTGTTACCCTCTGCCGCGAGCTTGGCTGCTCTGCTCGCGAATGCCAAGAACAGTGTTCTGCTGGGTTTGTTCCCCATTATGGCGTAGAGGCTGGACT
>OX381633.1:11320125-11717625 GCA_947459985.1 Diloba caeruleocephala | reverse complement strand
GCCTACCTGTCCGCCTGCGGCGGATTGGGTCAGCCAGGGCGTCGTCCTCCCTGACCCGCTCCGCCGCTTCCTTCCGCAATATGACGTCCTCGCAGAAGGATGCGACCGCCCGCCAAGCCCTTTCACTGCCAACCATAGCTTTTAACAAAGCTGGCAGAGAGAGGTCTCCCCCAGTTATTGCCATGAGCTCACGGCGCTGCGGCACCCAGGCAGGGCACTGCTCGAGAGTGTGCTGCGCCGTGTCCTCACTGCAGCCGCACTGATGGCAAACGGGAGTCGCCTCCCGCCTCGCCACTGTGTGCAGGTACTTGCCGAAGCAGCCATGCCCCGACAACACCTGCACAAGACGGAAGGACAACATGCCGTGCCTTCTCCGCACCCACTCTTCCAATATCGGCTGTACAGCCGCCACGGTCCTATAACCGGCACTAGGCGTCTCCAGTCTCCTCTTCCACTGACCCATGACGGCTCTTTGGGCCTCTCTGCGCCAACTTAGGATGGATTCAGGTGGAGGGTGAATACCACTCTCAGCCCAAACAGTCGCTCCTCGCCAATATACCTCGGCGAGCACCTGTGCCTCCAGGTCCCACGGGGGGGTCCCCGCAAGTGCGCATGCGGCCTCAGCAGATACCGTGCGGTATCCGCGTATGACCCTGACTGCCATGACTCTTTGCGGTCTCCGCAGCAACGCCTTGTTCTGGGCAGTCAGGGTTTCCGCCCACACTGGAGCGCCGTAAAGTGCCATCGAGCGGACCACCCCCGTGTAAAGCCATCGACAGCCCGCACTGGGTCCGCCCAAATTCGGCAGTAGCCGGCTCAGGGCGGACGCAGCGCCGATCAGCTTCGGGGCAAGCTGGCGGAAATGCTCGCCGAAGTCCCACCTTCGGTCAAGGACCAGGCCCAAGTAGCGCATCTGCGTCCGGACCACTATACTCACATCACCGACGGTGATGTGTGCGCCTGCTGGTGGCCGACGACGTGGCCCCTGAAAAACCAGGGCCTCTGTCTTTTCGAGCGCTACCTGCAGTCCTAGTGCCCCAATACGGTCAATAACCAGGGCCGCACCCACGGTGGCCGATCTTGCTGCCTCCTCAAAACTGGCTCCCCGGGCTGTAACGAGGGTGTCATCGGCGTAGCAAATGACACTCTGCCCGGGAAGAAGAGAACCTAACCTAACCTAACCTAACCTAACCAACATCCGGGAACAACCTACTCTACAAACAGATTATACGGACCAGAAAGCGCTGCTACTGGAAAGCCCTCTTACGCTGACATGGCAATGAAACCCCGACGCGCAGTGATCATTGAATCTATCGACCCACGGAAAACAAGCGAAGACATCATATCAGACATCAAGAAAGGAGTAGATGTAGTGGAATTAGGAATTGCTGTCAGCGGACTCCGAAAGGGGAGAAACAACAAGGTTATTATCACAATGGAATCAGACACAGATAGAGCTACAACGAGCAAAGCTATTAAACAATGCAACCAGGAATATACTGTGACAGAGCCAAACCTTAGACATCCACAGCTTAGGCTAATCGGAGTGACGAACGATTTCACTGATGAAAATCTCGTCAATAATATAAGGCAGCAGAACGCTAGCATCCTCGGAGAATCGGCAAACGACGCCCTCAAGGTGCTCAGAAGAACAAAGCAAAGGAATTCGTGTCTTTGCTATGTGGTTGTGGAAGCCAGTCCAAGAATATGGCAAGCCCTCAGGAATACGAGAGTTTGAGTCGGCTTCCAAATAGTTGGAGTTATAGAACAGTCCCCGATTAAACAGTGCTTTAAGTGCTTGGGTTTCGGCCATGAGGCCAGAAACTGTACACAAGACCATCAGAAATGCGGATACTGTGCTGAAACCCACGACACCAGGAACTGCCCACGTCAGACACCACCTAAGTGCGTGAACTGCAAACCGGGGACGGATCAGGTGCATCCAGCTTACAGTGAGCAGTGCCCAGAGTGGCGTAAATATGACCGGTTGTCCCGATCAATCATAAGCTACTGTTAACGAATCGGGCACCGAAATAAACAATACAGGCAATTTGATGATAAACAGTACTCCGTTAAAAATCCTGCAAGCGAATCTTGGCAGAGGCCTCGCTGCAACCCAAGAGTGTCTCAATGAGGCACTAAACCACAAGTACTCCATCATGCTCCTGCAAGAACCATACATTGGGAATCGTGGGTATGCCAAATTGGGTTCTCACAAAATAATTCAATCCTCTTGCAGGGACAAACCAGTCAAATCAGCGATCGTCATTGTTAACGACAGGCTCATTATAACTGAACATCCTGAAATTTGTAGGCAGAACGTCGCTTGCGTGGTTTTAAGACTCGGTAAAATTAGCGTGGGCATTGTCTCGGTGTATCTGGAGGGAACAGAATATATGGAACCATACCTGCAGCATATCCAAAGAGCCATCCAACATATGGGCACGCCACATGTAATTCTGGCTGGCGATGTCAATGCTAAAAGTTGCTGGTGGGGAGAACGCGAGGAAGACACCAGGGGAACTGCGTATATGGAACTGCTGGCCCAACTGGACATGTCTATTCTGAACTCAGGATTATCACCTACCTTCAGCACTTTCCGCAACAGCAGGACGTATGAGAGCATTGTAGATGTGACTGCATGCACTAATGCAGTCTTACCCAGGATCAGAAACTGGAAACTAGATACGAACCTTGGCACGACGTCGGATCATAGATCCATAACATTTGAACTTCATCCAGACCCACAAACCGAAATAGCACCAAGGCAAACAACGAGGAGGTACAAGACGAAGGCGGCAGACTGGTCGGCCTTCGGAGATCGTATGAAGAAAGAGCTATCAAACCAGAATATTACTGTGGAAACATGTAACCTAATACGTTCTCCAGAGGGTCTCAACAGCCTGGTTGGCACGTTCACAAAAATCGTCACTACCGTCTGTGATCAAACCATACCTCCCATTGGTAGTACAAAGCCCAAGAAAATAAACTGGTGGACGAATGAGCTACAGTACCAGAAACAGGATGTGATAAGGCATCGTAATAAGATTCGTAAAGCAAACCCTCAGAGGAGACCTTTTCTTGTGGGCGAATATCTTACAGCACTAGAACAATATAAAGAGAATATAACCAAAACTAGACTCTCAAGCTGGAAGGATTATTGCACTGGACAGGAGAGGGACACCATGTGGGAAAAAAATTATAAGGCACTTACTATAACAAATCGTCAAAGCGATTGTCTATTGAAAGACCAAAATGGGAAACCACTGGATCCATCACAATCAGCATCATTACTGGCGGACACATTTTATCCCGAAGATGACCAAACGACGGACGACCCAAATCAGGCTAAATTGCGAAAAGACACTCAGACCCACATCTCAACGCTAAAGCAGAAACAGAACGAGCACCTCCAAACCCACCACCCCCTTCACTAACGACGAACTTCTTAATGTTATAAGAAAAATTGGTCCATCAAAGGCCCCTGGAGAAGATGGATTTACCGCAGACATCTGTCTACGTGCCATCACCAACACAAATGGCCTGTTTTTCGCTATTCCTAGACATGAGCTACTTCCCTACAATATGGAAACAGGCAATTATCCGGATCATTCCGAAAAAACTAAAAGACGACTACTCGATGCCTAAGTCCTACAGACCTATTGGACTCCTGCCCGTTTTTGGCAAAGTGCTTGAAAAACTCTTTACAAATAGACTAATGTGGCATCTAGGTAATCAAGGGCTTCTGAATAAACGTCAGTACGGGTTCATGCCCCAGGTGAGCACAGAGGACGCACTTTACGACGCCGTGAACCTTATCCGACGTGAAGTGGCTGCGAAGAAAATCGTTGCGGTCGTCTCGTTGGACATTGAAGGGGCCTTTGATGGTGCCTGGTGGCCTCTCATCAAAAGCCAGCTTATACTTAAGAAATGTCCCCTGGACGTTCTTCTGCTGGTTGATAGTTATCTATCGGAAAGATCAGTCAGAGTACAGTATGCAGGGGAACAAATTGACAGATCAACAAACAAGGGATGCATTCAGGGGTCTACTTGTGGACCACTTATGTGGAACTTACAGCTGGAACCTCTATTAAATAAAACCGAACAATTGGAAGCTCATGTTCAAGCCTTTGCTGACGACATCCTAGTCATTGCCTCCGCTTCAACAACTGCCGAATTAAACCGTAAAATTAATGCAGCCTTAACATGCGTAGCCCACTGGGGATTAGACAGCAAAATGCGCTCGAACGCGCTCCCCGCTTTGAGATGTCTGGAGTCCCGATCACCATCTCCAGCGAGCTGAAAGTTTTGGGGCTCACAATAGACTCAAAGCTTATATTCAGATCTCACCTCCAGAATGTCTGCAACAAGGCGGTTGCAATCTACCGGGCTGTGTCGTCGGCTACTAAAGCAAACTGGGGCCTTAGTCCAGAGATAACGAGGTTGCTGTACACAGCGGTGGTCGAACCGATCGTGCTATATGCGGCAAGCGTCCGGGCGCCCATAATAGACAAGAAGTATGCGAGAGCGAGGCTAAATCAACTATCACGGAAATTCGCTATCTTAACATCAAAAGCACATATAACTGCCTCGCATACTTCGGTGCTCTGCCTGGCTGGGATTCTCCCACTCGATCTCAAGGTTAGGGAATCTGCTGAGCTATATGAACTCAAACATGGCAAGCCATACTCAGAGCTACCGGGGTCAGTAGTGGAACGTAGAATCAGCCCGTTCCAACTGCCACATCCTGCGGAGAGGGTCCCGATTCGGCATGAGCTTCTTAGGACACAAGATGATGTCAACAAAATAGGCAACACGGCGCCCAGACTCTTCACAGATGGCAGCAAAATGGATGGCAAGGTCGTTGCTGCAGTCACTTGGTGGGAAAATGGAGCGGAGGTGCGTAAAACCAACTTTGTGTTAGCGCCTTACTGCTCTGTATATCAGGCTGAGTTGGTGGCATTATAACGCGCCGTAGAAATGGTCCTAAAAAGTAAGGACACGTACATGGCCAACATCCTAAGTGACTCCAGATCCGCACTGGAATCTACAGAAAATCCCGAACATACAAATCCCATCGTCTATGGGATCCAGTCTAAAATAAAAGAAATGTGAACAATGAAAAAAAAACAGTTAAATTCTATTGGGTCAAGGCACATGTGGGTATGCCTGGCAATGAAAGAGCAGATGAGTTAGCGAAGGAAGCCACCCGGAGGAAAAAGACCGGTCCAGCGTATGATGAAATCCCCGTGTCCTTCCTCAAATACTGTCTGAGACAAAACACTATAGACTCTTGGAACCAAAGGTACGAGAAGGCGGAAACCGGAAAAATCACCAAACTCTTCTTCCCCAATATACAGGATTCATACAAAATTATTAAACAGACCAAGATGTCAAATGTCTTAGCACAATTGTTCACTGGGCACGGTGGTTTCAAGGAATATCTGCACCGATTCAAGCTGGCCTCTACCCCTAACTGCATCTGCGACACAAATACACCTGAGACAGTTACCCACATATTAGACGAATGTCCGAGATTCGGAGCACAAAGACAAGACTTAAGCATTAAACTCCAAATGCAAATAAGCTCTGCAAATTATAGTCAAATAATTCAGAATAAGGACCATTCTCGGGAGATTATAGAATGCGCAAAACGTCTTGTAAAAATTGCGGCAAAACCTAACGCTAAAAAAAAGCTAATTAAAAACAAAAAAATAATTATATATAAGAATTTGGTCGATTTTCAAGCAATTATTTCTATTGATTTAACAAACAAGCAAAATTACTGGTTGATTTTAAACAATTAGATATATTGTGTCTGATTCTAAGATAGAAAGTACAATTAATGTGTGTAGTATAATCTATATAATTTTATATGTGTATATAATATATATAAAGTTATACAGAAATATATGTTTTTACATGTAAACAAAACCCAGAAAACAAAATTATAATAAGTTCAAAAACAAAAAGAAGGTTAAATCGTCATAAAATTAATAATGACGATTTATAGAATAAGCATAAAAAAATAAAAAAAAACCTAACCTAACCTAACCTAACCAGGGTACCCTGAAACGGAAACATAGAGGCCGACATCGATCATATCCATAAGATCATGAACTCAGTTGGAGGGAAGTGCACGATACTAGGGGGGAATGTTAACGCCTGGAATACAAAATGGAGAGACAAACCAAAGAGGAAAAGAGCTAGCGGGTGCATTGGACCAGATGGAACTCTGTATCCTGAATAACGGAACAGAGCCCACATTTGATTACCACAGAGGAGGCAGACGGTTTACAAGCTGCGTTGACATAACAGTCTGTACTGAGGACATGCTTGATAAGGTTGTCAAATGGAGACTAGATGGAGACGTAACAATTTCTGACCACAAGGCAATTCTGTTCGAAGTGAATCTTAAAAAGTCAAAAGGAGTAGAAATAAAAAGAACAACCAGAAAATTCAACACGAGGAAAGCTAACTGGGCAGAATTCCGAGAAGAAGTCTACCAGCTATGGACAAATAAGGAAGTAAACAAAGAAGAAGTTGATAAAATCGAAACAAAGGAAGAACTAGACCAGAAAATAGAAGAATATACGAAAGCAATAGAAGAAGCAAGTGAAAAACACATACCAAAAATAAAGGACAAGAAGCGAACGGAATTGCCTTGGTGGACAGAGGAATTAACAGCGAAGAAACAGGAAGTAAAGAGATACAAAAGACGGCTTAAAAATGCAGCAGCAGTGCGCCGAGAGGGAGTTCTTCAGAAATACCTTTCCGTCAAAGAGGAATACTTGCACCTCATGAACAGTACAAAAACAGACAGCTGGAAGACCTTCTGCCAAAAGCAAGACAGGGAAAGTATGTGGGACGGAATTTATAGAGTAATAGGTCGCACAACATCAAGGCAAGAAGACATACCATTGGTCCAAAATGGTGAAGTACTGGAAGGAGTAGAGTCTGCCAAGGCATTGGCAGAAACCTTCTATCCGGAAGATGAAGCTCTAAAAGACAATGCAGTCCATAAGGTGATAAGAGAAAAGGCGAACCGTGTGAATGAGGGTGAAGATGATGAATCAATTGATCCCCCATTCACGTTGGATGAACTCAAATGGGCTGTAGATAGCTTCAACCCAAAGAAGGCACCCGGGCGAGATGGGTTCACAGCGGACATATGCAGAGTAGCTATCGCTCGTACCCCAGAGTTATTCTTAGCTCTTCTGAATAAGTGCCTGAGCCTCTCCCACTTCCCTACCATGTGGAAGGAAGCAGTAGTGGTAATCCTGCGTAAACCGGGAAAGGAGTACTACACCATACCCAAATCATATCGTCCGATTGGCCTTCTGCCGGTATTAGGAAAGATTTGGGAGAAAATGTTGATCAGGAGAGTTAGATGGCATACTTTGGAGGGAGCGAACAAAAGGCAGTACGAATTTACACCACAACGCGGCACCGAGGACTCCCTGTATGACCTAGTGAGCCACATAAGACAAAAGCTGTCAGAAAAGAAATTGGTCGTTGTGGTATCCCTGGACATAGAGGGAGCCTTCGACAGCGCCTGGTGGCCCGCAATTAGATACGCCGGGGCCACGTTTGAGAAAGCCACAACAAAAGGATATGTCCAGGGATCTATAGGTGGTCCCACCTTTTGGAACTTGTTGCTGGATCCTCTGTTGAACAGCCTAGAAAAGAGAGGAGACTACTGTCAGGCGTTTGCGGACGATGTTGTTTTGGTTTTCTCAGGCGAAACAGCACTCGAAATACAGAGACAGGCAAACACGACCTTAAAGCATGTCCAGGAGTGGGGTGAAGTGAATAAGCTTAAATTTGCACCTCAAAAAACTAAAGCGATGCTAATCACGAATAAACTCAAGTACGACACGCCACTCCTGCGCATGGGGGGGACAGAGATTGCCATGTCAAAGGACATAAAAATACTAGGGCTGACTATCGACGACAAACTTACGTTCAACGCACATATGGCAAATAAGAGCTTATGTAACTGTAGTTTTGCCAATAAAAAACTGAAGTATTAATAAAGGCACTGGTCTACCAAGCCAGTGGAAACAAAGAGAAAAAAGAAAAAAGAAAAAAACTACAGATGGGTGACATGTGATGCTGACAATCCAGTCTATATGTTCAATAGGAGATACAGTGTACATATACCCACAAGGGAAGAGTGACAGAGAGGACTCAAGCCCATAAATGACACTGCTCATCTCATTTGGTATACTGATGGGTCTAAAATGAAATCAGGTACGGGAGCAGGAATTTGGTCAAATTACTGCAATATCAGTCAATCCATGGGGCAATATACATCGGTTTTCCAGTCGGAGCTGTTAAGTTGTAAATTTATTCGAAAGACACTGTACCCAACCTCCGAGTACTCCATATTAGCCTTTTTCGATGTCCACAGGAAGAGATAGCGTGGTGTTCTTATTATCTAGCAGAACGCGCAATAATGATATGAAATAAAATAAGTCCCAGCTAGTATATAATATTCTTAAACACACGTGCTTTATATACAATAGAACAAAGGGGATGTTTACTTGTAGTTACTTTGTCATAGCTACATGCAATCGAACTAACATATTAAACTATTAATTTGATCATAATCTTTTATTTCATAACAATTATAACACAGTTCAATTCATATAATACAAATTAATCCTAAATGAATATGCACAAACATTTTTATCTATTTGTCTAAAATATGATATAGTTGCAGCCATCAAGAGGAAGTCAACACCAGGCGGCCTGCCCACATTGGAAACATTTAGTTCCATGATATCTAGCAGGTGATCGAGGCAGGATTTGGCGTGAAATACAGGTGCAGGGCAGAAATGCCGGGCCCGTCCGCCATGTCGTGCAGGCACAGCGGTCCTCGCGGCAAGATGGTCTGGAACCAAGCACACGACGCTGTCAGTGGCGTTGATGATACGCTTGCTGCAGTGAATGAGCACTTGGCTTCGACGCCATGGGGCACGGGTTCGAACCCCGTACGGAACAAGTATTTGTATGCCTACTACATTTGTAATGATAATAGTTACGGGTAGGGGTGTTTGAGAATGTAAACGCACCTGCAATACAGTAGAAGTGACGGGGCGCGGGAAAGTGTTTACATGGATGAATAAATAACATTAGCGTTTCAAGACAGTATCTTAAAAAGAAGCGATTACTGACAAATCTAATCAGTTATTAACATTTTAATAATATTTAAAGGATACCCGCCTCATTATCTTCTAAAATCAAATTAGCGAAATGTCAACAATTTATTTCTAATGAAATCATTCATTCATATCGGCCATTTATACGTCCACTGCTGAACAAAGGTCTGCCCCAAAGATTTTCAAAACTCTTGAACACACATATGAAATATGAAACTTACCTCGAAAACGGTCCTGTTTTGTGCTTCAAACGGACTGGTCTCTCCATTCCTCACTCTGTAAGTCCCGGACATGTGGAGACCGATACTGATGAGCTTGCCTTCTTGGTAGGCCGGGACCCAGGGGAGTAAGGTGTTCTGCCTGCACGGGGTGGCTGGACTCATCTTGTAGAAATAGTGACGACCTGAATCGACGATATGAAAAAAAAATCGTAAGTATTTATGGTCCGCTTCTGAGACAAACTACATCTGCTACTAACCAGGATTTAACAACCGACAGACGGCTGGAAAACTACAAAATGACCAGCACAGACCCCAGTCATGTGATGGTCTGCGGAGCATGGGGCACCACTTCACAAGCACACACCAGAGCAGGCGACTTTACAATGCCACTAAGCTCGAGACGGCAGCTTTCACACATTATTATAATTTCGGCCGAATTAAGTCCACTGCTGGGCACAGGCCTCCCCCAAAGATCACCACAACGACCGATATGGGTGTGTTGTGGGCTCATTGGGGGTTTTGCCATAATCGCCACGCTTGGCAGACGGGTTGGCGATCGCATTTGAGTTGTTAATGTACTCGAAGGACGCTGCTGCCCATCCTCCGGCTAATCCCTTAGTCGACTTTTACAACACCCATGGGAGAAGAGGGGTTGGTGGTATTAATATAACTGCTGCTTTGCTTTATATAACATACACTGTGACTGCATGAATACGTGTGTTGTTCGGACTAAGAACATAGGCCACTACGAAGTGGCTCGTAGCTACACTGCGCTCACCGACCCGCCTGCCGAGTGGGGTAAGTACTGGCAGACTCCCCAGTGTTACGACAGCACCCAACAACCAGCCCCAGTCCCGACCCAGGCTGCGCACTCCCTGGTGATGGTGGCGGGTAGGGGAAGCAGGAAGCGCTCACAAGCTCCGGCTCTTCCAACTACCAAACGACAAGTGGCGCTGGTAAGCTACGATGCACGGACACCGACGGCAAGCGAAAAGATAGTTGAGCTGGAAGAAGAAATGGATAAGATGCACTGGGATGTCACGAAGTATCAAACAACATTTATTATTCCAATAATAAATAAATAAGTTTAATAATAAATGATGCCATGTGGTGTCCGGATAAAGAATATAGTACCACTCCATCTCCTCCCGTGGATGTCGTAAAAGGCGACTAAGGGAATCTAAACCAGAGGGATGGGCAGCAGCGTCCCTTCTGTGAAACGATAGCCATACTGCGCTCACCAATCCGCCTGCCAAGCGTGCTGAGTATTGGCAAATACCCCCCAGAATGTTGACACAGTTGTGAAAATCTATGGGGGAGGCCATTGCTCAGCAGTGGACGTATAAATGACGTGTATGGCTGATATGAAATAAATAAGTATCGTTGCGAAGAAAGTGCGCGAAGTTCAAAGAGAGGGCGAGGTCCGGTGAACCGCCCTGAAGTCCGGCAACGGTTTGTACGGCCGGGAGCGACAGCATTGCGAGCCGCCATTGTCAGGCGATGGGCGAAGATAACGCGCTTTTTTTCATCAAGGTTTTAAAGAGCGGCCGTCGCGGTGAAACTTTATTTTATTTTGTGGGTCCCCAGTGGAAGTTCCTAATGAACCAGGGAAGGGTGAAGGAGCATGCTGGTTTCCTACCCGCTAAAACCACTGGAGCGGTCGTCCTCGGCACCGAAGCGGGGCTCCAGGTCCTCGTAAGATCACACTAGAGCCGCCCATCGTCGGCACCCAGCCGTGTAGTCAGCCTAAATCCTAAAGGCACAACTTGGAGGGAATTACTGTAATTCGGTCACCCCCTCAAGGCCACCCATATGCAGTTTTCGGGGAGGATTGTAAAGGATCCCCCCAAGCCTCGCCGTGCGTGGTTCGCGATGACCTCACTCACCCGATCGCGGGTGGCAGCCTGCTCTGACGAAGCCTTCGGTGCGGACGTCGCGCTCGTTGGCGTAGACGTAGTACATCTTGCCGTAGTAGCCAAGCACCGAGACAGCGCTGCCTGGAATAACTGTGGCCGAATCGGTGGGATCTAAAAAAGCAATTAAATTACATTTGACTTTTATCCAACCCTGAACTTGCTCGAACCCACTTGCGCTGCGTCGTGACTACGGGGAAGGATTTACCTATCCTTTATTGTGGGCCCATCCAAATGGGGGATATTGAAACGTATGAAAACCGTCTAAGGTAAAACCTTGTTTTCGAATCATAAAAAAGCAAAAAAAACTGCTTTTTTATGATTCAAAAACCAGGTTTTGATTCTACCATTATTTAATCGCCGTCACGATACATTGCCGGAGCCAACAAGAACACAGCTCAAGATAAAGATTTACATCGTTAGATAGGCCCACATGATCAAAACCCGCGGCATTTTATTTAGACGTGTGCGTGTGTTACTCACACAAGTTTATCGGAAAACTATACTCAATAGCATAAACACGCAAGACATTGTGTCGATGACTGAAATTAAACTGTTTCTCCTTCCTTTGCGGTTCCTATACAATATTTGAGCCGACCAATACTATGTTGAAATTACTAGAATAGCGAACATTCTAGATGTCTCCAGGCCATATAGTACTGCTACCAGGCACCAGATGGCGCCACGTTCCACTATTAAATACTGGATGGCGCCGGTTTACAGTTTTTTGTAGTTGTTTAATATAACCGGACTGACCGGTTAGCAGGTTTTTGTATGTTGCAAACGCCGGTTACTGGTTTTTATGTTTATAAATCAGTGAAGAGGTAAAGTATACGGCTAAACATACCAAACTGCCAGGAATGCATATTTCAGAAATTTTTAAGTTTGTCTATCCGAGAAATACCAGGTCATCTATTAGGCCCGTACAGATCGAGAATCAAGACTCAAGCAGAACTTGGGTCGAGATTGCTTCAATTGAATATAAATGCTGGATCTAATATGTAAGGTCTATATTTCATTAACGCAATCTAGACTCAAGTTTCACTTATGTTTTGATTCTCGTTCTATAATACGGGCCTTAGCTGTAATATGATTTTGCCCAAAAACGCATTATGACAAAAAAAACTGTTACGGCATGTGTGTCAAAGTCTATAATAAGATTCCAAATAAATGTAAGGTTGTGTTGATAATGTCTAAGAAGCTAAAGAAATGGCTCTTAAATAAATGTTATTTTAGATTGATATTAACCAGTTTTTGAATTTGCATGTTAATGTATGTTAGCAAAGTAGAGAGCAAAGTAATTTAATATTTGTTTATTATTATTATAATAAGATGGCATACTACCTATTTTATGCAAATAAAGAAAACAATTATAAAATCTTTGACAGTCCAGGCAGCCCGCTCATGCAATGTGTTGCCAGTGACAAGTAGACGTGCTAAATCCCAGTAATATTTAAAAGACTGGTTATGGTTATCTATCACTGTAGTTTCCTCTTTACTTCTTGTATTAATATTTCTATATTTATGTGTATCTAATATTATAATATTTATTGTATAAGTTGATACATGATTGTTATGTATTAAATTATTGTTACACCGCGAACTATCCTTTTCTTTTTCGCTAACATCTGTCCATCCCAAGGTTGTCTGGCAGAAATCGCCGGGTGCGATGAGACCGCCTTCTGTACATGTCTTTTTTGTTATTTCTGGTGTACAATAAAGAGTATTGTATTGTATTTTAAAAGGCAAACCGTAAGATGGTTCGGTTCGGATTTTGGTTTAGTTTTTATACCCAAACCCATTTGGTGAAAACAATACCCAAACAATAACAGCATAATATTCTGATATGATTATGTAACTACGTACCAAAATATATTACGTTAGTCCAGTACTTCTTAGCTACCCCGTTAAGATTAACGGTCCAAGGAGTGTACCCTTGGACACTCCAGTCGAAAAGACTGTTGCTGACACGGTCCGGGTCGACCTGCGAGGGAAAAATGTGATTTTAGAAACAATTATAAAGTCTATTGACTTAAAGGAGATGAATCGTATTAGTTTCAATGTCCTTTGCTGATAAATATAATGTATAGCCACGGTCGTCGTTTATTTATTCCTTCACAGGTAAGACACTGGTGTAACAGTACAGCTGTGCCTATTGCCGTTTGGCAGTCACCGCAGGTCCTAACAGAATCGTACAGGGTGAGGCCCTCTCCTCTAGTCTCAGCAGCAGCTGCCGATCATTGCACCAATTAGGCGATGATAATAATAAAACTAGTGAACTCTGAATGGCATGTGATCCGGTAGATTCATCCGGAGCACAACTACGCTCACACACTGTTGTCACGGTCGGTGAAATAGGTGGCGGTGTAGTTACGCGCCCGTCGAGCCGTTCACTTAGAATTCTACTGCAAGTCCACTGCTGACCAAATTCTTCGCCGATAGATAGAATACAGGGATTTCCACTATTGTGTCAGCATTTTGGAGGGAATTGCCTAGTACTCGCATCGTTTGGAAGGCGGATTGGTGGGCGCAGTATGGCTACTGTTCCTCACAGAGGCTCCCTCTGGCTTAGAGTCTCTAAGTTTTATGACATCCACGAGAGGAGATGGAGTGGTGCTGTTTAGGCACTGGCATCAAATATCGGGTTCACCGGCCGCCACGCCTGTGCGAGCATTTGGGACGAGGCAGCGCTGCGACGGCCCGACACTTCGCTATGATTCTAACCGATGACACGCGCGCTCAGTATCTCTCCACCAACTTCGTACACTTTATATGTATATTATAGTCAGTATGTTATAGTCCAGTTGGTATTATTAAGAGCCCTTAGTTAGGTTCCTTACTGTTTGGTCCTTCGAGCCGGATCCTGTCTCTCGCGGGCTGCAGGCTGACCTTATCAGCGACTGTTCTTTGTGGTGGTCGGGTCCTACTTTTTGTCAAAAGATGATAAATACTGGCCAGCAACGGCCAATGAAATCGTGAGACAGGATCTAGCAGAGAGTGTGTCCGAGAGAACGTTAGGTTAGGTTCCTTACAGCGCTATATTCTGAATCCGGCCACCACGCGGCCTGCATACTTACAGCGATCTGCACGGCGGCCAGTTCGCCGGTGGTGTAGTACTGCACGCAGACGTCGTAGTTGTTGCGGGGACACATCATGACGAGCAAGGCCACCAGGTCATCAGCAGGATTTGGCGTCGCTACCCAACCTCTTGCAAATGCCTGTACTATGTTCACCGGCAGTGACACGTACTGTACTCTTTCGCGCCCGGATGAATGGGTTATGTACTTTACTTTCAGGGAGCCCTCCGAATATACTAAAACAATTATAAAGATTATTATTAGATGTTGATTTATAGATAAGGTTTAAGTACACAGATACGGGGCCTGTGGAGGGACTGTGCTAGCAACAACATTGTCCCAAATTATTCAAAGCAAATAAATTGAAACGTGCAAATATACAACATTCGATGGTGTTCAAATTGCTTCCGCGGAAACCACTAAAAGCCTAGGAGTTATTATAGACGGTAACTTGTCGTGGAGTGCTCATGTGGCTGACGTTAGTGGGAAGGTGCATTTCACCTTTCACTCACTGAAATGTCTCCAGAACTTATTGCCCTTGAAAACCAAAATCTCTCTCGCTCAAACTCTCATTCGGCCCATCATAGACTACGCTGACGCCTGTTATTTGGATGCCGCAGAGGAGCTACTAAACAAACTTGAGACACTGCAAAATGTATGTATTCCTTTGTACTCTGCTTTCCTATTGAATGATGTAAAAATATTTCTGTGTGTACATAAATAAGTAAACAAAACCGGAATAAGTGCGTGGTAAACTCGCGTGGAGACGGTTCCGAAATTGCTGTATATACTATATAGGGATATGTGTTGAGGATATGTGTATCTGTACTACTAAGTGATTTTGTTGTAAAATTGTAAACTGGAAATAAAGTATTATCTACATGTTTGTCTATTACACGGGTTTATATCCCCTGTAAGGGGGCACCCGGTCTTTTGATAGGCTTACGCGGGGTCTCGGATTGTCCCCGGAGGTGTAAAACTATTGTATGAAATGGAAACTACAAGTATAAGGTCTATGGCAATGGGTGCTAAATGGATTTAATACTAAGAAAAACGGAAAAAACGGCGTCTGCCTTTCAACATTTAAAATGAAATTCTGTGGCAGACGGTGACTCGCCACTCACAAGATGGGCCCCCTAAATGGCCACCACTACAGGCGACAAGGAGCAACACCGGTGTGAGCGGCTAGAGGTGTAGAGAGGTGCTGCAACGGTTTCACCATCGCGCGTCTCGAAGACTCGGAGCGGGTTTCCCCGTTATTACGCCATTAGACACCTCCACCCCCGAGCATATAGCTCTGGCGGCCCTCCTCTGATCGGCCAACTAAGGCAAGCCAGAGTTGGAAATCCTGCGGGCACTCATGGGGTTTCACTCCAACCAACCAATAAAGGCAAGCGGAGACGAGGCCCTGACCGACTCTCTGGAGCATTCGGGTACGCAGTGTCGCCACTCACATTCAGCTCGCCACAAACTGCCCTGCGTTACAGAACGCTACTTAATATACTTTTTTTTCTAATGATATACTTTTTTATCATATGGTAGGAATAAATCAAGCAGAAGTATTGTTATTATTATACTATCTATTGTTAAATTCGGTCTTGTACCAATAACTTATCCCAAGAACAAACTTAACATCGTAGTTGAATAACGTGTTTTCCCATACATTCCGACCGCAAACGTAAGTTTGTACGCACAATATTGAAAGATTTGCCATGTTATTTTAAGACCATAGACTTCTTATAGGGTTTCCTGTAACCGTAACGTACGTACATCATAGCGTCGCATAGATCCACCAATTTTTTTTTGTGAATTTTGGAAATCTACTACCAAGGTTAAATGTTGGGCCGAGTCGCCCTGCGAGTGTCGGGGAATGTAGTTCGCCGCAAGAGATTTTACGATATTTATTTCACAGTTTAGGCTATACGATTATGGAATGTATTGCCCATGTCAATAACACGTGCACAGTCATTATCAAACTTAAAGCTGTTTACCAAAAAAAGTAAACTTCAGAAACTCTACACGATATAAAAATATTAAAACCACTAAAAGAAAAAAATAACTTTATGAATTGGGGCGTGTATTAAATATAACTTCTTGTTGGTCTGCAACAACCAAGGTTGGGGCATACGTGCCCCCGCCCGACTCCATAAATAAAGTATTTTTTCCTTTTTAGTGGTTTTAATAATTTTATATATTCTTACATTTATTTAAACTAAAAAGAAACAAACAAAAAATATACCGACTTCAAAAACCCTACATTTTTGAAGTCGGTATATTTCTTTTTAGTTTAAATAAATATAAGAACGTTTTCCAATTTGGTATCAGTATTTAAAACTGAAAATAAGAATGACTCAAATCGGTTCTCTAATCTCGGAGGAATCGAAACTATTAAGACATCATCTAGGTAAGCGCAGTCAATCTAGTGTGATCTTACGAGGACCTGGAGCCCCCCTTCAGTGCCGAAGATGACCACTCTCCAGAAGACTGGCAGCATTACCACGTTGAATAGCAATGCTAATTCTTTGTCCAAAAAATTAGAGTTGACATAGAACTATTTAAGTATGTTTTGATATTTATTTCTGTAGTTTATTGTTATGGTATTTTTTATATATACATAGGTATATTATTTACCAGCTTTATTAGTACAACACGAAGTACCCCACAGCTTATTTTCACTGATCTTGTTGTCCATCCTAAGGTTGTCACTGTTAGTGGTAAGACCGCCCATTGTTTTGATATTAACACATTAGTTCATATACGAGTATTATTGTTTTCAAATAGTTTACAATAAACCTTATTTTATTGACTATAAGCATAAGCAGTGATAGCCTAGTGGTTGACCGCTTGCCTTCCACACAGGAGGGTCTGAGTTCGATCCCGGCCCGCACCTCTAACTTTTCAGATTCATGTCATCATTTCGGCCGAATAAAGTCCACTGCTGGAGACAGGCCTCCCCTAAAGATCACCACAACGACCGATATGGGTCTGTTGTGTGCTCATTGGGGGGTTTTGCCATAATTGCCACGCTTGTCAGGTGGGTTGGCGATCGCAGTTGAGTTTTTAATGTACTCGAAGGACGCTGCTGCCCATCCTCCGGCTAATCCCATAGTCACCTTTGGAATGAGATAAGTTGGTGCTATTCGTAGCAGGCGAGTCCTAGAGAGGAGACCGCGTTTGGGCAAACGTAGTGTGGGATGTCCACCAGCCAGATGGACTGACGACCTGAAAAAGGTTGCTGGGTCCGGCTGGATGCGAAAAGCTGATGACCGGGTGATGTGGCGCACGCTGGGAGAGGCCTACGTCCAGCAGTGGACCAGTGTAGGCTGACGATGATTAATGATGTAGATAGGTAAGTATTAATTGACTTTGGACTCACCGAGGGCGGGCGCCACGAGGCACAAGATGGCCAGAGCTCGGAGCATGGCGGCGGATAGAGTGGAGTGCGGAAAACGAGTAGCCTATTGTTTTTATAGAGCGAGGGGTCGGTCGGAGTGTGTGCCTGCTCCAAGATATATAACTACGTACATTGTGTTCGTCAGACTGTTTACATAGCTGGCATTAAAAACACAAATACACGATTATGGATATTGTTAACAAAGGGTTAGACTATTCAGTAAAAAAACAATAATATATAAATTATGTATTGTTATATAAACAGAACTCAATGTCGTTGCAGGGGCACAACCATTACATTATACACTAGCGACCCGCGCGGGTGCATTTACTTATAAACAAAGCGAGGAGTGCGCTAAGAACAAAGTGTATTTATTTTTAACGTTTATTTTATAGGCTGTGGCAGCGGTGTGCCGACCGCCCGTTTCGCTGCGAGCGAGTTTTTAACCGACTTCAAAAAGGAGGAGGTTCTCAATTCGGAGCGTATTTTTTTTTATGTATGTACACCGATTACTCCGACATTTGTAAACCGATTTGAGCAATTCTTTTTTCAACTGGTGCAGAATGCTTTCGAGCTGGTCCCATATAAATTTCATTACATTTGATTCAGTAGTTTTTTAACCAGCTTGAATAGGTATGTATAATTGACTGCGCTTATCTAGATGATGTCTTAAAAGTTTCGATTCCTCCGAGATTAGAGAACCGATTTGAGTCAATCTTATTTTTAGTGTTAAATACTCTCTGAGTCGTGACTGTCTACTAACTTAGGTCTACTAACTTAGATAAGTAGGTATCTCTAAAACTGATACCTAAATCAGCAAAAGTTATTTTCATTCGTTCATTTATTTTTAACAAAAAGAAACAAATAACACTTTTTAACAAAATAAATACCGACTTCAAAAACCCTACACATTATTAAAAAAAAATGTTTAGAAACTAAAAAACTCGCTTTTGTAGATAACCGAACGAAAAAGTAGAAAATTAATTTTCAATAAGTCTAAAATAACAACGGTGATTCACAAAAAAATATTGTAAAACAGCGTGGGGTGCCCGATGTCAATTGTTGTAAATATTTTTGTGAATATTTGTACAAGTAGCGTCATCATGACAATATCTGATAAAGCCCCGCACGCTTTTTATTTAACAAAAACATTTTTGTATTCACTATTGTTATTTTAAACTTATTTTTCTTTTTTCTACGTTTTCGTTTGGTTATCTACTAAAGCATGTTTTTGAGTTTTTAAAACTATTGTATTGCAAGTTTGTGTATGTCAATGAAATTATAATTTTTTCTGGGTATTAGAGATGAAAAAATCGCTAATCATGAAAATCCTGGCCAGAGTAATGGGACAAACTATTTAAATTGGTGCACTGTCATCGGTCTTTGATAAGCCTTATAATGCCATTACACCATTTGGGCAGCTCAGTATCCCACCTTTTTTTATTGGGCCCTGGAGGACGGGAGACTCTGAGGACCTTGGCTTGTTGTGAAACTTATTTCAGAAAATAGACGATTCCTCCGCCCTTATCTCCGAAACTACTAAAGAGTCTAAAATGTCGGATAAAATCGTAGTAATAATAATAATAAAGTGATAGCTCTTTACCTATAGATTACAGGAAAACCTATAAGAAGTCTGTGGTCTTAAAATAACATGGTGAATAATCTACCAATATTGTGCGTACAAACTTACGTTTGCGGTTGGAATGTATGGGAAACATGTTTTTCATCTACAATGTTAAGTTTGTTCTTGGGGTAAGTTATTGGTACAAGACCGAATCCAACAATAGACAATAAACTCAACAATTTCGGAACCCTCTCCACGCGAGTTCAACTCGCACTTGTCCGGTTTAATGTATCCGTTAGTATTGTTGACTCCCGAGGCAACACACATGGCTTATGTTCAGTTTGATAGTCTGTTGTAGTATACCTACATAATCAGCCCACTGCTGGGCACCGCCCTTTTCTCACGATGGGAAAGATTAGGCCTTAGTCCACCGCGCTGGCCTAGTGCGGCTTGGCGGACTACACGCACCATCATTTTGGAGTCCCCTCACGTGTGCAGGTTCCTCAACGGCTTTCAGTGAAGTTACGTTGGGGCCTGCTTTACCCCACAGGGAAGCCAGCCGTCGATTTTTCTTGCTTTTACCCTCAGTCCATTGATGTGCGTCGGGATCTTTATCTACGTTATTCAGGTTTGTGCTGTCATCACCTTTTTGTTCAGCTATGGTACTAGAACGTTCATTATATAGGAGTTGCTGGGCTGTCATGCTGACCTGAGTTGATTGATACGACATGCTGGGAGGGCTTCAATCCGCTTCGTTTAGCTTGATGTTCACGATTGTACTGCGAAGTTGGTCCCTGGTACTTCAGAACAATTGGAGGTGTACTTGGCTTCTTCTGACTAGGTTCATCTATGTGGGTTGTTAGGTTAACCATGTTTGAGCTCTCATATAGTTTTATTTTATCTCTGAGTAATCCGATTTGATGCATGTAGGTATCAACCTTTGCCTGTCAAGCTCCGATAAGGGAGACAGCTTGGCTAAGTTGTTCCTTTAATCCTTTGATATCGAATCTGAGCGCAGATATATCCAAATCTTTGGAGTCAATATCCACATCAACGCCGGAGTTAGTTGAAGTCAACCTTTTCCTGTATGTTACGTTGGGGTCGCGAGTATTTTTAGACAGGCCAACTGCTGTAAGGGAGTTATCACCCCCTATTTTGGCTGCGCATAGACATTCTGGGCATATACAAGTCGCGAAATTCGTCTGTTTATTTCCGCCCGCACAAAGAATATGATAGATTTTATCGCATGTATCTTGGGAGCAACACAAATAGTCTTCATGTTGTACGACATTGCTACAGCACGCCGAGCAATTCATATTGAAATAATGCTGGTGTATTCGACAGCGAAGCGGAAATGAACACACGAATAAACTACAAAGCTATTGTAAACTATTTTAATTGAAAATATTTGCGGAGCATATACATAAGGCGTTGCCACGGAGACAGATGATTATATCTATTATATATGATGTGTGCCTCCGCAAACGTCCCTGACGCACTGCACCTCCGTGGCAACCCCAGCAGCACCCTGAGTGGACTCGTAGGTCGCCGTGTGTCCGCCGACCATAACTAACCCACGCTGCACGTGTAGTAGGACTGACAGGAGGCTTTGAAAATCGTGATCTTAACAGGTTTCGTACATCGTGCAAACCTGCGGGCCAGCATGTTACAACGGACACCCAGCGACCTGCGTTCCCTGTCTATATCCAGGCTATCTTTTAAATCCTCGGTAACCCAGTGGCCCAAGTACTTAAAGCTGTCCACCCTGCACAGTGGCGACCCGAAAAGTAAAACATCGGGTATAGCTGAGTAGGTCTTATTCCCTGGTAGCACGGCTCTAGTGACATACGAGGACCTGGAGCCCCCTTTGGGTGCCGAAGATGACCGCTCTAGTGGTTTTAGCCGATAGGATTCCGGCATACTCCTTCGCCCTTCCCCGGGGCGAAGGAAGTTCATGAAGAATTTCCACTGGGCACCAATAAAAAAAGGTCGTATTCGCTGCTTTAAAAACCATGAACTCACTTTTCTTGATATTATACTTGAGCCCATGGGTCTCCGCATAAGATTGACATACTGAAAGGAGTCGCCTCAGAGCACTGATCGATGGGGTTAACAACACCATATCATCAGCATAACTGATGTTATTTATACAAACGCCATCAACATGATATCCGGTCTACTGTATCAGTATTCTCATCTGTATATAGAAAATGTCAGATACATAGTGGGTAATATTACTGATAATACCTTGATAGGTTTATTCAGTTCAGAACGGTTTCGGGAGAGGGCCGATCCCGCTCGGAGGAGGAGGACACGGAGCCGGGGTAACAACCACTGCGGCGCCCGTGTCCAACACGCCTGAGCCCCCTGTCGTCTCTATATGGCGGGGGGCCTTAGGGGTCGCAAGCGCGCTTATTCGGGGGACTCCTTTACAATCCCCCAGAGAAGTGCCAGGGCAGGTGGCCTTTTTACAGTCACCTTCTCTCCGCTAGAGGGGGTGATCGCTTTACAGTCATCCCCTCCGAGATGCGCCTAAAGGCCTGGCACCAACGGGTGGCTCTAGATGGAGATTATTCGAGTTCCTGGAGCCTCCCTTCGGTGCCGAAGATGACCACTCTGGTGGTTTTAGCCGGTAGGAGTCCAGCATGCCCCTCTGCCCTTTCCCGGGGCGGACGAAGTACATGAAGAATTTCCACCGGCTCAATAAAAATAAAAAAAAACAGTTATGTAAATAGGTATAATGGACTCACCCAGGGCGGGTGCCACGAGGCACAAGACGGCCAGAGCTCGGAGCATGGCGGCGGCAGGCGACGGAGGTGCGGGGAGCGAGCAGCCTCTGGCTTTTGTGTACTCGGTACACTTAGTAAGTGTTTGTACCTATTTCAAGATGTATAACTACGTACATTGTGTACACCGATCTGTTTACATAGGTGAGGATCAAAATACAAATCCACAATTATTGATACTGTAAACAAAGAGCGAGTCTATTCAGTAAACAAGTGCGAGATGCACTCGCGTGGAGGGGTTCCAATATTGCTGAATATATTGTCTATTGTTGGATTCGGTCTCGTACCAATAACTTATCCCAAGAACAATCTCAACATCGTAGTTGAAAAACACGTATTCCCATACATTCCGACCGCAAACGTAAGTTTGTACGCACAATATTGAAAGATTTACCATGTTATTTTTAGACCATACACTTGTTACAGGTTTTCCTATAATCTATAGATAAAGATCTATTATGTAAATTTTAGTTAAAAAATTTAGCGTCTGTACGTTCGGAGACAAGGGTGAAATGTTAAATTTTCATCTATTTTCTGAAATAACTTTAAAACTATTTAGTTCAAAATTATAAAATAAATATATTTCAGATCCTCACAACAAGCCCTTCCATTTAACATGGTATACGGTACAGTTTACATACAAATATTCTTTAATTGTCTATAATGCCCCCCAAAAGTGACCCCATATGCGAAATTAATTAATTTACGTTACACGTTCGTGTTTGGGTTGCAGAAATCCAGATGTGTACTAAGCTTCAACATAACGGTCAAATAGATTCGGAGCACATTGGCTGTGACAGACGGACAGACAGACAGATACACGAGTGATCCTATAAGGGTTCCGCCGTTTGTAACATGCTTTTATTTAAGTTTGTCCTATGATCCTCGCCAGGGTCAGCGACTTTTTCATCTCTGATACCCGGAAAAAATTATACCACCACCACCACCCCATCTCCTCCCATGGGTGTCGTAAAAGTCGACTAAGGGATTAGCCGGAGGATGGGCAGCAGCGTCCTTCGAGTACATTAACAACTCAACTGCGATCGCCAACCCGTCTGCCAAGCGTGGCGATTATGGCAAAACCCCCCAATGAGCCCACAACACATCCATATCGGTCGTTGTGGTGATCTTTGGGGGAGGCCTGTGTCCAGCAGTGGACTTCATTCGGCCGAAATGATGATGAAACAGCCTTGCGCCAAAACAAAGAAGAGCTTATTACACTCTCACGACCTGTTTCGTGGTTTGTGGATCTTGTAGAACAGGCGGGAGCTATATTCTAAATTTAGCGACAACAGTTCCAAGTTGCATCTTTAAAAATCCGGATATTTTATCTGTTTCGATAAATTAAAAAAAAAACACACAACACTCGTACATATTACCGTCATGTCAGTATTTTGTTGTGTGTTGCGATTTAAGTGTTAACTCTTGTTTTAAATATTAAACTGAGCTGTTTTAAAGAAAATTGACCATTTTTTAACTGTTTTATTTTTGTGTGTTTATTTTTGAGTATAGTGTACAATTACATGGCCTGGGCTCCAAAAATTGTAAACATCTTTTTTCTTAAAAATAGGTAACCATTGTCCGTGTGGTACCCGGGTTAAGAATACACTCACACACACACACACTCCATCGCCTCCCGTGGATGTCGTAAAAGGCGTCTACGGGAATTTAGACCAGAGGGATGGGCAGCAGCGTCCCGTCTGAGAAACGGTAGCCCTACTGCGCTCACCGACAATACCCCCCCAAAATGATGACACAGTTGTGAAAATCTATGGGGGAGGCCCTTGTTCAGCAGTGGACGTATAAATGGCCGATATGATGAGGTAACCATTGTTACATTATTTTTTAAATACCTCGCTTAGTTCCAATAAAAACTGTCCAGCGTTTTATATTATTGTTATGTTGGAAATTGCTGGCGTTTAATTTAGTTGCGTACCTAAAAGAGCCGAGAATAGTTTATTTTAATAATGAAGCATTTTCAGACAATTCGTAGTAAACAATTTGACAGCTACCATCCATGTGCCGCGTGTTTATGACCTAAATTATTCTGCGACAACAGTACCGCAATTCTAAATTTAAAGTTTCTGGATACGAAGAAAAGTAAAAAACAGTACGACAACAATGAAAAATCATTTATTGAATAAAATAGTAAACATAAGAACAGTCAACATAAGACAACACACATAATTGTAAGCCCACCCTTCACTGCTTCGTAATGTTTAAGCCGGAAGAAGAAACGGTGCAGCAAACTCTCCGGAAACACCTTAGTCTGACGTGTACAATATTTCTAAATATGCTTTATATACAAAATAATAAAAAGGATGGTTATTTGTAGTAACTCTGTCATAGCTTCGAGCACAAAAATATATCAAGATAGATCGCCACTGTTAACCTACAGCGCGTCTGGTTTCGTGCGTTGATATTCTGTCAAACCACGCCCACGCTAACGTCTTTAATTAAGCGACATCGTAGTTTTCCTTTATGTAAGGATCGGCTGAGACGGTAAAAGCCTCCTCCAAATGCTTCAATTTGTCACGTAATCTGGCTGTTCCGGGCCAAAGGTTGCCAGTTATTTTGAGAATGTCGTCTTTCTACCTTTTGAACGGCCTGCCTCTCTTTCTTTTAGTATTTCTGGGTGTCCGGTTTCACCACCTGGACCCATCTTCCTAGTTCTAGCCTCTGGATGTGGCCCGCCCATCTCCATTTCAGTTTGATATATGAATGCTTATTCACATCCTTTGACTTGGTTATTTCCTTGATCATCATAGTTTTCACTCGGTCTCTTAGTTGTATGTTCATGAAACTTCGTTCTACTCCATTTTGGCATGTTCTAATCTTCTGTTGTTGTCTTTTTGTCAGAGACCAAGTTTGACACGCATAAGTGAGGCATGGTATTAAACAAATATTCGTTGCTTTTGCTTTTAACTTGGTGGAAACTTCCTTCATGGCCTAGTATTTATTCCATGTGTTCTTTATTCTTATGTTTATTTCTTTTTCACTGCAGGCCTTAAAAGATAAAACATCGCAGAGATAGGTGTAGTCTTCTACATACTGTAGCGGTAATGATTCGACAGTAATGCAAATTCTTTCCTTAATAGTCATTAGTTTTGTTTTTTCGTTACGCTCCTAGAAAGCGTTTTAAATAGTAGGCACTATATTACCTAGAGTTGGCACGGGTCCCCACGCCCTTATTTGTTCTATCTTGATACATTTCTGTGGCTCTATGTCTGCAAGCACACCATTACGTAATCGAACTAAGATATACAATATATCTATACATACATGTATATAAAATATTATATATTTACAGCTCTCATTCAAAATATTGATTAATTTAAATAACTAGCAAGTGATCGAGGCAGGATTTGGCGCGAACAAGATGTGAACGGTAGTAATTCCAGGGCGATCCGCCATGTTGTACAGGCAATGCGGTCCACGCGGTATGATAGTCTGGAATGAAACACAAAGCTGTCAGTTGCGTTGATGACACGATCGCCGCAGTGACCGAGCACTTGGCTTCTGCGCCACGGGCCACGGGTTAGATCTCCGCAGGCAACATAATATGCCTACTATATATTATAATAATAGTAATTAATAATTGATAGCGTGCGGCAAGGCTGTTTGATGAATAACTAAAAAATACGCTGCGCCGAATAGCAAATTTACTTTTGAAATACCAACAGTATCTGATATAAGAGAGGCACCATCGTTACAATTTTTTTTTTGAATAATCTGTGTTTCATGAAATAAAATAATTTCTAAGTTATAAATGTAACGCAATTTAAGGAATGTGTCCTTATGATTGAAATACACCAACAGATTATTGTAGAATTGTTAATGGCTCCTTATTGACAGTTGCATGCCAGTTCAGTGAGACATGTATGTATTCTATTATATATTATTTTTCCCATTTTACATCTGTCGGGACTGGTCAGCTCTTGAGTGCTATAGCAATCTTATTGTAAGGCAATTAATATCATTATGCATAAGTATGTGGTATTTATCCCGCACATTGGCATGTTTTCTCAGATAGTTTCTTTTTTTTTCGAATATGTTGTGTAAAGTAATAAGAATATAATGCATCATATATTTTAAAAGAGTATATCCATGGAGTTTCTTGCCGGTTCTTCTCCATCGGACCAACGACTTGGAACCGTGCAACTATGTAAATTCTGACTATTCGTAAGTGCCAGCAAATGGTTTACATGAATAAAAACTTTTGACTTTGACTTTGACCATTTGTAATTACAGTGTTTTATGGGAATCAAATGAATTGAGTTGAATTGAATTGAAATATTGCTAAAAATATGTTTATAGGAGTTTACTCCTTAAGAATAGAGTTATATATAAGGCCCCCGGAATGAACAATTTATGAGCAGTGAAATTTTGTCGAGCGTTAACTAAAATGCGTTACGTTTTTGTGCGCAACTACCTTGCGCAACATCTGCGTTATAGTTATGTAAGTGTCAAATGTCGTTTGATGTTAAAGTTTTATATTATTTCACTTCATATATGTAAATGTTGATATTTAATATCATTATTTATACGTAGTGGAGTGATAAAAAAACGAATATGGAAAATCTAGTTTAAGTGACGATGGAAGAAAATCCGACGAACACGTGGATGCAGTTACTAGGTAGGTTATAATTCATTTTTATATGTGATATATATCGTACATATGAACATCCGTATTTTTTATTTTTAACACTCACTGCTTATTAATTACTGAGAAAATTGTACTTAAGGAGCAAACCCCAGTTGTGCGTCGGAGCTGACACACACACTTTTTTTTTCTATAAACTCGATCCGTGTAGACTCCTGAATATCCTCTTACAATAAAGCTCATATGTATGTGCTCTTGTACTGACCATAACCATATGTTGGGAACATTTCTTAACATGAAATTGTATCAAATATTGTTGTATATTATGAGACGCATCCGTAGCTACGAGTATATTATGTTGATCGCAAGACGATATATACAACCTGTCGAAACCTGTCCTACACACACAATATACGAAATATAAAACATACCTCAACAAAAGTTCTGTTTTGTGCTTCAAACGGGCTGGTCTCTCCATTCCTCACTCTGTAAGTCCCGGAAATGTGGAGAGCGACACTGATGAGTTTGCCTTCTTGGAAGGCCGGGACCCAGGGAAGTAAGGTGTTCTGCCTGCACGGGATGGCTGGACTCATCTTGTAGAAGTAGTGATGTCCTGAGTTAAAAATAATGAAATATAAAGTATTTATGGTCCACTTCAAGTCCCCAAATATTATCTAGTTACATATACTGCTGACGAGGATCTACCAAGCAACGATGGCTGGAACACTATAAATCTCAACAGCACAAACATCACAGCGACGGGCTGTGTTGTGTTGGTCACAGTGTCACAAGTCACCCCACCAGAGCACGGTGACTTCACGGTGGTTTTCGCACAATACATTAAAATATGCTTTAATATAACATATATTGTGACTGCATGAATACGCGTGGTGTCCATAGCGCCACTCCATCTCCTCCCAAGGAAGTCATAAATAGTGACTGTGGGACTTTAAGCCAGAGGAATAGGCGGCAGTACCCCTTCTAGAACACTAGCCATACTGCGCTTACAAGTGTATTGACTGCTGGCAAATTCCCTCCAAAATGATGACATATAATAGAAATCTACGGGTGAGGCCTAACTGTATTATTATTTTGTTCAGCAGTTGACGTCCCTTATCTGATAATTATGATGATCATGATAACAGCATCCATCTTCCTGGGTGTCGGAATGAACATGCTGTATCCCCACTAAGAGTGCCTGTGACACCTAAGCCCCTCCACAACAATAGCAGCGGCAACCACCGCTCAGGCGTGTAAGGAAAAGGTAGCGGGGTGGTTGTTACCACATCGCCCTTCTGCTTTTCTGTGCGGGATTGACCCTCTCCTGCAGTCTCCTTTTGAAGCACTACTACCACTACACATCAATGTTCCAAGTAGCGGAAGCTAAGGATTAACAAAGTTTACTGACCGAGCCCCGCATAGCAACCTTGTTCAGTGAAGCCTTCGGTACGCACGTCAGGGACGTTAGTGAATATATAATACATCTTGCCGTAGAAGCCGGGCACCCAGAGAGAGGTGCCTGGAATACTTGTAGCCGTCTCCGTGGGATCTGGAAAAAACAATTACATTTCACTTTTATCCAACCCTGAACTTGCCCGAATCCACTTGGACAGCGTTATTATGGCAATAAATGTATCCTTTTTGTGGCCCCACTAAAACAAATGATATTGTAAGGTTTGCAAACCGGCAATTTATGTTACGAAAATTAGTTTTTGATTGTATTATTTAATCGCTATCGTTTGTACCTGTAGACATACCTCCACATGCAGGAGATCCTTGTATCGCGAGACATTGGTTCAACCAAAAATAAGAACACAGTAACAAGATATATCGGCAAACTGACAACTAATAGTTTTTGTTTTAGAATTTTTTCATGTGATGAATACTGAAACCAAATTACGGTCTTCCTGACAGCAAGCAGCAGCTGCAGCATAGGCGGCAGTAATCCGGTGATTACTGATGTGTTGCTAATCTAAGGCTGCAGCTGGAATGAGGCCCTTCACCTGGAACACAACTACTCTTGTTCTCCATCTTCGCCGAGTCAATGATAACATCAGCCTAGGCCAAAAGTTTGCCGTATTGCTAGCATTCTCATTCGCCTCACCAAGGCCTTTAATTATTGTACAAGGGTTAAGGATCAGTGGACAGGCCAGCAGGTGAGTCATCGTCTGAGGCGTAACTATGTCCCGATGCACAAATGGGGAATGTTTAGCTAGATTGTAACTTTTTTTTTTTTTTTTTTTTTTTTTTTTATTGGTGCCCAGTGGAAATTCATCATGAACTTCCTTCGCCCCGGGGAAGGACGAAGGGGTATGCCGGACTCCTACCGGCTAAAACCACTGGAGCGGTCATCTTCGGCACCTAAGGGAGGCTCCAGGTCCTCGTATGATCACACTAGAGCCACCCACTGGTGCCACGCCTATTGGCACATCTCGGAGAGGGTGACTGTAAAGCGGTCACCCCCCCAGGGGGATTGTAAAGGATCCCCCAAAGCGTCCCACGGCAGCGCGTGACCACATGCGTGCTACCGTCTTCTCTTGGGTCGCTTGGTGTGGGCACGCAGATTCCCCAATCTACGCACCCGCGAACCCAGAGGTCCCCCACCTCATAGCAATGGCAGGGGTTTTCAAGCGTATCGGAATTAGGCGCCAGGGCGGTTGTTACCCCGGCGCCGTCTCCTTCTTCTTCGAGCGGGATCGGCCCTCTCCCGATCCCGCTCTGCGGTCTCCTTCTGGAGCATGACGCTCTCACAGAAGGAGACCACTGCATTCCAGTTTTCGTGCTCTGCCAACATAGCCGACACTACTGCTGGCAGAGAGAGATCTTGCCCGATCCGATCGACCAGGATCCGCCGCTCGGCGGCCCACGCAGGGCACGCCTCGAGCGTGTGCTGTGCGGTGTCCTGGTCGCTATCACAATGGTGGCATTGTGCCGTGGCCTCACGTCCTATCCTGTGCAGGTACGCGCCGAAACAACCGTGCCCGGTGAGCACCTGCGTCAGGCGGTAGGTGACGCGCTCGCTCCTTTGGAGCCAGGCTCCAAAGAGCGGCAGGACGGCCTCGACGACGCGCTTGGTTGCAAACTGCATCCGCAGGCGATGACGCCACTTTACAAGTGCGCGCCGGCGAGCTAGCCGCCGCAGCTTGTCCAACGCCCCTGGAGGCGCGCCTTCGCCGCTCTGGCGGAGGGAGCGTGTCTGATCGTAGACCCACGCATCCATCTCCGCCAGGATGTCAAAAGGCGGAAAACGCGCCAGGAGAGTTGCCGCCTCGTAGGACACCGTTCGGTATCCTCGTGAGCTAGATTGTACCTACAGTGGCTTCAAGTGAGTCATGGTTGTTGATGACCTGCTGGGAGTTTTTCTGCAGGCATAATTTAGCAAGCTGAGGTTTTTGGAGCAATAGCCAACATAATTCATAGGTTATAGGCCATACTGCCTATAAGAGGCCTTAAATATCGTTAAATCGTATTTGCAAAACAGGCAACTAAAAGCTGAGATTAATGGCGTTCTGTCTCTGAAGTGACTATGGGTGTGCTCCAGGGTGCGATACAATGTCCGTTCTTATTTTTGATGACCATGATATGAGATACATGAATGACCTGCCTTATATGATTGTACAAAAACCCAGACCAGAAAAACGATCTATATTATACAAATATTTCTTCCATGCGGGGATCGAACCCACTACACGCAGTGCAGAAAGACGCTGCGCCAACCATACCGTCAAATTCCCCCTAAAATAACGACAAAATGATTAAATGTAATGCGTGAGGCTTCTGTTCAGCAGTGGCCGTCCTTCGGCTGATATGATATACTGTGATGTAAATACGTACTAAAATATACTATATTGATCCAGTATTTCTTGGTTATCCCGTTAAGACTGACGATCCAGGGGCGGTATCCTTGGACGCTCCAATCGTAAAGACTACTGGAGATACGGTCCGGGTCTACCTGTGGGTGAAATCAATATGAATTTAGAAAAATAAACATCGTGTGAGTTTACACGCAGTAGAAGTGAAACTTTGTATTTTGTAAGAGAATGAGATGAATACATTATGGAGGTGGTAAACAGAGAGAGAGAGAGAGCAATTGATCGACAATAGAGGATAGGGAAACTATATAGAAATGTGTTTTATCTCATTCTCTCACAGCCTAAACCCTATAAATACATTTATAGTTGTCTCTCTTTCGTTTCATAAAATCCAATTCACACCGTCCCAAAGTTTCACTTCAAACAAATTCAGCATCTATAACCTTGAGGACCTGAAACGTATTATTGTCACAAGTCCTCTTCTGACTAATAATGGGTGTAAGTGACGTCGTAACAAAACAGCATGACTCTGGAACCCTCAGCGTTACAATATTGCGTCGGTGTTTTCGTGAATTTTCAGATTTTTCCAGGTTAAATAATTGATTCATCATTTCGGCCGAATGAAGTCCACTGCTGGACACGGGCCTCCCCCAAAGATCACCACAACCACCGATATGGATGTGTTGTGGGCTCATCGGGGGGTTTTGCCATAATCGCCACGCTTGGCGGGCGGGTTGGCGATCGCAGTTGAGTTGTTAATGTACTCGAAGGACGCTGCTGCCCATCCTCCGGCTAATCCCTTAGTCGACTTTTACGACACCCATGGGAGGAGATGGGGTGGTGGCATTCTGGGCCGGCACCACACGGCAAAAATAATTGATTAGAGTAAAAAAAACATTGTTTACGTATACCCTAACTAGTGGTGTTCAAAAACACTATATGCGAATAGCGCGCTACAGACTATTTACTATAATCAAATAGCGCGCTATTTTACACACTACAATTATAACGAACTGGGCGTACGCGAATGACGCGTTACAAGCGCGGTGACTATTCTCGAATGACGCTAAATATCGTTGAACAGATAGCGCGCTGTGTTAAGACCGCGCTGTTTCAGTTATATTCTTAAAACCGAATACTTTATAGTATATTCGATACGTAAAGTAATATCTATCAAAATAAAATGGAGCAGTAAAGAAAAGATAATAAAGATTTCCTCATACTTTCCATGCTTGGGATAATATATTTGTACGTATTAAATTAACATAGGATAGGGTCATATTTCTTTTATTAAGAATTTCTTAAAGCAGTTATCATGGAACGGAATTGTTTGATGTTGTGTATGCCTATTATTGACGTCATCAAATGTCATGTATGTTACATATTTTAGTTTTACGAAATTTTAATGTACATACATTGTTGGCGTATCTAAAATAAATAAATATTTTGATCAACGCGTTAGGTAACGACCGATAGCGCGCGAATTCTCGCGATGCGTGCCGCCAGCTCGCCACGCCTGCGCTATGCCTTAGCTCGCGCTGTTATCCTCTACTGCTTGTTTTTTAATGGCGCTATTTTTATAGCATCAAGTTCGAGCCGGCATGGCGTGCGCTATACGTTGCGTGCATATAGCGCGCTATTTCATCGCTCTAGAAGCTATTAATATGAACCACCACTGTTTCGAATATAACACAATAAACTATTTATAGTAACAAAACACTTTAAAACGGATTACATTGTGTCTGTTATGGATTGTTGATTTTCCTGACGTTTCGAATACTTTCAAAACCTTACTAAACTATTTATTTTCACATGGAACTGCAATGTAAATAAAAACTTAACAGCTGGTGTTTCGCTACAGTTCACGGATGAGATCATCGCTCGCAGCAGCATATTCATATCACATTGTAGTACACGTAGCGTTCTGATCGCATTATTCACTATACATGGCGTGCATAAAAATGAAAAAAACATCTGCAACTCATTGTTTCCGAGATAAATGGCTTTTCTATTTTGTACTATAGGCCTGGAGTGTAACCCCTTCCCTAACTTTTCGGAACGTTGTCAATTACATCCTGTATACCGGATTAGGCGGAAAGGGTGTACTACGCCGAAGGGGGTAATACTATGGGCAGCAACTTTTGTTCCACGACTTTCAGCACAAAGTCAATAGTTACAGAGTTACAAATGTTCAAACTTTTCATGAAAAATACACAACCTTATCACCAGCTGTGTCTTACATTTAACGACACATTTGGGTTCACGGACCTTCTTTTTTTGGGGCCCAGTGGAAATTCTTCATGAACTTCCTTCGCCCCGGGGAAGGGCGAAGGGGTATGCCGGACTCCTACCGGCTAAAACAACTGGAGCGGTCATCTCCGGCACCCAAGAAGGCTCCAGGTCCTCGTATGAGTACTTTCTGACATTGGATTATTTCGGATTCAAAATAATAAATCAAGCTCGGACCGCTATCTTTGACTAGAATCTGATGAATTTGAAATTAAAAAATTCGGTCAAGTGCGAGATGAACTCGCGTGGAGAGGGTTACGAAATTGCTGACATGTCTATTGTTGAAATCGGTCTTGTGCCAATAACTTATCCCAAGAACCATCGTAGTAGAAAAACATGTTTTCCCGTACATTCCGACCACAAACTTAAGTTGGAACGCACAATATTTAGAAAGATTTACCATGTTATTTTAAGACATAGACCCTTATAGGTTTCTCTGCAATCTATAGGTAAAGAGTTATTACCTATATTTTTTTCAGAGTTTAAGTTTCGGAGATAAGAGGGAGAATGGTGAATTTTCGTCTATTTTCTTAATAATCATATCATAATTTTGAAACTATATATTTTAAAATGATGAAATAAATATATTTGAGACCTTCACAATAAGCCCTTCCATTTCATATGTTACACGGTACAGTTTGCCAAACTTTATTCTTGAATTTTCTATAGTGACCCCCATATTCAAAATTTATTTATTTACGTTACAAGTACGTGTTTGGGTCGCAGAAATCCATATGTATACCAAACTTCAACTTATCGGTCAAATAGATTCGGAGCAAATTGGCTGTGACAGACGGACAGACAGACAGACAGACACACGAGTGATCCTATAAGGGTTCCGCCGTTTTGTCTTCGGACGTTCGGAACCATAAAAATGAACGTTCTATAAGATGAGACATTTACCGCGAAACAGTCATAGTTTACACTTTAAATTGGCCGCGGCTTAGCACTCCCTTTCCAACTAACGCGGTATACCACGGTACTGCACCATCAGGCAGTGAGAAGCATCATCATTTCGGCCGAATGCAGTCCACTGCTGGACACAGGCCTCCCCCAAAGATCACCGCAACGATATCCAGGGGAGGAGATGGAGTGGTACTATGTACTGCATCCAGACACTGCACAGGATTTACTACCACTAGATGTCTAGAACCTATACGGAATCTACTGCCATTAGATGTTATTAAATGTACACAAAATAAGCGACTTGTACGATACATACAGCGACCTGCACGGCGGCTACTTCTCCGGTGGAATAGTACAGCACGCAGATGTCGTAGTTGTTCCGGGGACACATCATGGCGAATAAGGCCACGTTGTACGGTCCATCGGGCTGGGGCGTCGGCACCAAGCCAATTGCGAATGCCTCTGCTATGTTCACCGGCAGTGACACGTACTGTACTCGTTCGCGCCCGAATGAATGGGTTATGTACTTCACCATCAGGGAGCCCTCCGAATACACTAAAACAAATTAATTTTATTAGGTTCTTTTCATCTCTCATAAATGATATTGGGGCCAGGTGCAGACCAACGAGAACTTATGTTTAATACCGCCCGACTTCATAAATAAAGTTTATTTTCCTTTTCAGTGGTTTTAATATTTTTATATCGTGCAGGGTTTTCGATTTCGATTTTTTTTTTGTTAAAAAGTTTTATCGTAGAAAAATACTGTAATTGTAAGAATTAGAAACAAATCTTCTGTCATTAACTAAAACTTTAATTTTATACTTTTTAAGAGCGATGTTTTTATTGCACTGCCAATGTCTATAGCATCACATACCGATCGCTCAACCAGATACGTATGGGTGGATGAAGCCATGGATGCTATTTTGACAGGGTTATTCGATTATGTAATTAGGTAAGTTTAAATGCATGAAATTCATTTGGTGATTTGGTGTAATATTTTGGGGCAATTGTAGTGAAAAAGAAAGCATTTTTAAAGCCCAAAAACGCTGCCTCAGAGCTATGTTTAGTCTGAAAGTAACAGACAGTTGCCTACCTATATTTAACTCGCATAAGATATTAACCTTCCCATGTCTCTATATTCTAGAATTAGCCTTATTTGTCAAAATGAATAAAAATATTTTCGCCACCTTAAACGATACTAGAAAACGATCCACAAATATGAGATCACAATATCAGAACTTATTGTGCACAGGAGCATACAAAACATCTTTATAAAAAAATGTTATTTGTATGGCACCTATAATTTTTAACAAAATACCAAATAGTATAAAATTAGCATTATTATTAGAAAAAAGTTATTATTCAGTGCAAGAGTTCTTAGCCGATAAGTTGTTATAATTAATAGATTACTTAAGTAAGTTTCTTCGTTACTAAATTTGCATGCTATATTAAGGCAGAATGTACAAGGATTCGTTAAAAATTTAAACACCTAACTTTTGTACCTACATTCATTGCAAATAAACTTATCTATTCTATTAATTTTGGACTCACCAAGTGCGGGTGCCACGAGGCACAAGATGGCCAGTGTGCGGAGCATGTCGACGGCTGGTGTGGGATATGCGGGAAGCAATCAGCGTCTTCCCTTTATAGGTACTCGATCAGCCGACACAAGCTCGGTTGTAGTATATACCTGCTATATAATCCACATATGTAACAGTACGTTACTGGTCAATCGTCGGTTTACATAGGTGGAAATACAAATCATTCAATAGTTATTTAATTTGCTAACAAAAGACTAGATCACTACATTATACTATTCAATAAAAAATTACAAATAACAATATATGTATATATATGTAATATATATTTCTGTGTATGTATAGTTAAACAAACAGTACTAATTGTCATTGCAGACACACTATCATAATTATGTGAATGCAAAACGAGCTATGCCCCCGCCTCTGTCCGAGTAATTTTGTAAAATTAAAATCTAAAATCTTTCCTGTCATTTGTCATATCCACAATCACTCCATATCACACAGCATCATCCCATCTACACGGGAAGATGCCCGCGTCAAATCCTTACCCAAAAATTCGAATCCTAAATTTTTTACCGGATATCGTCCCATCTCCATGCTACCATTCTTTTCCAAAGTCCTTGAATCCCTCATCCATATCCAGCTTAATTCTTTTCTATGTAGGAATAATCTCCTGAATCCCTTCCAGTCTGGATTTCGACCTGGTCACAGTACTGTTCTGTTTTAGTCAACATTACGGATGACATTAGATCAGGTATGGAGGACGGAAATCTGATGGTTCTTTCCCTACTTGACTTCAGCAACGCATTAAATACCGTAGATTTTGATATTCTACTTGTTATTCTCTGCTCTCTCTCCGTATCTCCAACGGCGATTGACTGGTTTAGTAATGACCTGTCTGGCTGCCAACAACATATTTGCATCGAAGATACTTTATCTTCTTGGCGTACTACATCTGTTGGTATACCACAAGGTGGCGTTCTATCTCCTCTACTCTTCGCGATATTTATTAATTCCATTTCTAATCAACTACTTTATTCCTAACACCTTTATATATATGATCTACAAATTTATTCACTAAGTAAACAATGATTTAGCGCGTATATGGGCGTGGAGTAAGGCATACAGATTGAAAGTTAACACTTCAAAGGCTCAAGTGTTGGTTGTTGGCAGTCCTATGCTTATCTCTAGAATTAATTGCTTGATGGCACTACCTGGCGCCTATAAGTTATACAGTTAAGAACCTGGGGGTGTATATTGATAGAAATCTTTCTTGGGGTTCACATTTACAAGTAGTAAGGCATAAATTATTTGCATCAGCAGGCTCCCTGAGGAATACGCAATTTTCTTCCAACTGCTACTGAAACTGCGCTTGCTCAATCCCTTCTCCTTCCTATACTTGATTATGCTGATGTAGGTTATCTAGATCTCACCGAGGTACAATTACATGTACTTGAGCGAATCCAAAACTTTTGTATTCGATTTTTATTTGGTTTACGCAAATATGATCAAGTTTGAGAACTTCGTACAAAACTCAAGTGGCTTCCAATACGTTTTCGCCGGAATTCACATTTCATCTCGTTTTAAATTCCTTAATGCACTACGCACATTCTAGATTCCTTAAATCATTGGAGAATCTGAGACTTGAGATGCCAATGCGTTCTACGAAATTTTGTGATAAATCCTTCACAGTTCAGGCTGTCCAATTATGAAATGCACTCCCTGTGTCCATCAAACGTGCCTAGTCATTATTTTTTTTTATATTGTAAAAAAACATTACTTGTCTGTTTAAATGTTTGTAGTATTTACTAATAGAGTGCTTTCTTCTAATTATTTTTGTTTTTTTTTGTTTTAAAAAAACGTTGCCCCACACTAGGATTTCTCCTGTATCGTGGGTGCGTTTACAAACACAAATTCCACACACAATACACCCAGTATGTATTTTTTATATAATTATGTACGATATATTCTTATGGATTATTTAAATTGTATAATAATATATTGTTGTTTAAATGTCTAGATGAATTATATACATTTTGTACTATATTCTACCTATTTCTTTTTAGTTATTTACACTAGGATTTCTCATGAGTCGTGGGTACAGTATACAGAGATAAATTTCACATGCACAAACACACAGACCCGAAACAATTATCTGCTTGTCATACAAATATTTGTTCCGCGCAGAAAGTCAATTGGTCAGCCACTACGCCAACCATGTCTTCAATGTGTAATTTCCCTGTGTGTAAATGAAAATATAGTTCTAGCGTAATTAATACGTCAAGTTCGTGACGAATCTAATACAAATAATAAAAATCCGTCATATTCATAATTATCATATCAGCCACAGGACGTCCACTGCCAAACAAAGGCCTCCCCCACAGATTTCCACAATGAGCGGTCACATGCCACCCGCATCCAACGACTCTCAGCGTCCTTCACCAGGTCGTCTGTCCACCTCGCTGGAGTTCGTACCACGCTGCGTTTTCCGGTGCGCGGTCTCGACTTGATAACCTTTTAACCCCAAGGCCATCAGTTTTCCGAGCAATATGCCCCGCCCATTGCCACTTCAGTTTACATCCTTTCAGTTCTTTCTATTAAAACCGATCTTGTGGTGGTTAATGATTAGACATCTATACTCAATAATAATGATTTATTTTAACATTTGATTGTATTTTTAATTTTATTTTTTCTCTCGTTATTATTATGGTTTAAATTGGATGGACTTATGATTACTAATGGGAGTAATGCAATTGACATAAAATTGTAAAATGTTAGACAATATATTAAATTGTAAACCTTGACATATTTGCATGCCATGCAAATGGTAAATGTGCTGAACTAAAACTGTAATAACATCCATAGCAAATAAATAAATTTCATTTCAGTTATGTCCGCAACTTTAGTTCTTCTATGGACCACCTCATTTCCGATTTGATCTCGTTGTGAAATACCAAGCATAGCTCCCCGAGTGACCTGAAGCTTTATTATGAGGCCCATAGTGAGTGACCACGTCTCCGTTCCATATGTCAAATTACTTACAACTAATTGTTTCCTGCACAGCTCCATAAAAAGACACTTTTGAGATTTTGGCGAATCGTTTGGCTTGCTGTTTTGGGTGTCATAAGTCGGATCTCCGTACGAATACAATATTTACATGACTTGCAGGGGTCTGTGTGTTTGTGGAACTTATGTCTGTAATTGTACCCACGATACAGCAGAAGACGAAGTGCGAAGCATCGTTTAAACAACTGTGTGATGATACAATATTTACTGTACAGGCTCTAAGAACTATGTGAAAGCCTCATCGAAATCCGTCAACAAATTTGACGCACTTATAGACATGCAGACAGCAAGGTTTCTAAAAATACTGGTTGTGCTTCTATATCAATGGCGTAATAGATCACTAGTACATAAATTGAAAAGTTGTTTCAAAACGTTGTTTGAAATTACTACGAAAAAAAAAATTGATTTCAATGTTAACTTTAGTGGTTCAATATTATTGAAATATATATCTATTGACATGGCCTTTCATATGGCGGCTCACTGATTTACTTCATCATATCAGACAAAGGATGTCCACAGATGAACAAAGGCCTCCCTTTTAAATTTCTTCAACTGTGTCATCATAAAAACTCTTAAGGTATTTTGTACTGCCTCTCGGGTATTTAATATTTTTCACGCCAAATACTTATCTAAATTCTGAAAAAGTAGAAGTCTGTAGGCGCAAGGTCTAGTGAGTACGGCGGATGATGGAGAGCTTCCAACCCCAACTCTTATAGCTGGGAGACCATCTGTTGTGCAATATGGGGTCACGCGTTGTCGTGCAGGAGCAGCGGGGGTGAACGATTGATCGAAGCTGGTTGCAGATGTTCACATTACAGGTCTGCAGTAACGCTCACCCCATTTGGTAAGAAGCTGTGACGAATCACACCGCCACTAGACCACCAAACAGTGACCATCACTTTTTTGGGAGTCATTTTTCGTTTCTGACATACTTAGGTGCCGAACCAGGATCTGGCCAACTTCCTGAGCGCTTGTGATGGTCATTCAGAATCCATTTTAGCCGCAGGTAACAATGCGGTTCAAAATTCGTTGGTTGCGCTCGTTCGTTGAGCTGATGATCGTTAAGTCCGTGGGGCACCCGCTTGTCAAGCTTGTTCACCTTCCAATTGCATGCAAATAGACCAATATTGTTTTGATGCTAACATCGAAAGCTACTGCTAATTCAGCCGTAGATTGAGTATCATCAATCGCCTTTAATTCGTCATTGTCGGAAGCGGGCCACCCCATAGTGGGTTGTGCGTTCGTTTGTAGTGTTCGCTCCGTCAACGTCATTAATGTTGTGTACCACTTGTGCCGCGCTGCTGCCACCACGGTACTCATATTTCATAATTACTCGAATAGTCAACGTATCCATGACGACGAAAAAGATTTAAACGTGATGAAAATACAACACTAGTCATTACGCATAAGACTGATTTTGATTATTGATAACCATGTTTATAAAATAAAATTGAAATTAGAATTCATACCCAAACAAACAATGTTTTTATTTGAAATGGCCAGTATGCAGTACTGGCACTAACGGCAATTTCTTTTGTAAAGACCTACCTTAATGCTGAAATCCTGATACGAGCGGTCCGGTCATATAATCTGACTTTCCGATGCAGCCTTTACTAACTAATACCTTTATATTTACAATTACATATATAAATTTATACTTGAGTTTGATGACACTATAATTTTTAATTTAATGAATTATTTAAGTACTTTATTTTTTATTACACATTTATTCACGAACACAAAATAATATATTATGTACATGGGTACTGCAACAGCATTGACGTCTGTCGAGCACAAGGTTCCAGATGAAAATCAGCGCCAAGCACGTAAGGGTTTGGCGCTGAGCTGATCTGGACACCTTTTTGGGCAGCCATGAGACACATCATACCTACCAATGTTTTACAAACCTCTTCTGTTTATTCTTGTCATATAAATTGTTTTTGTTTATTTTAAATTGTTTAATATTCTTATTGTGTTGCATCTTGCTGTCCAAATAAAAGTTTATTCTATTCTATTCTATTCTATTCTATTCTATTCTAATGTAACTTAAGGTTGGTAAGTGTGCGCATGCGCTGATCAAAAGGCATTATTTTTGTTTTATTACACAAGAGTCAAGTACATAAGCGTGTTCGTGAGTCAGTATATAAGCTGTAAATGCAATTAACCATCGAGTTAAATCTGCTTGATCACTAACTACACTTAAAAGTAGGTGAACAGTTTATAAGGTTTGTATAATGTATTCGGCGTATACCTTATGTAAAATATCAACGTCACAGAATGTCTTGTTGTTTTAAAGTGTTCGGGCATCGCAACTTGATAACCATCCATAGTATAGTCATTAGTTTATTTCTTATTTGCGTCAACAGCGTTTGTGTGATAAACACGAGGGCGTGCTGGTGGCCTACATGGGTACCTGGCTGTTGGGTGTTCCTCAATAAAAAATCACCATTTCATCATTTCGGCCGAATGAAGTCCACTGTTGTACACAGGCCTCCCCCAAAGATCACCACAACGACCGATATGGGTGTGTTGTGTGCACATTGGGGGGTTTTGCCATAATCGCCACGCTTGGCAGACGAGTTGGCGATCGCAGTTGAGTTGTTAATGCACTCTAAGGACGCTGCTGCCCATCCACCGGCCAACCCCATAGTCGGCTTTTACGACACCCACGGGAGAAGATGGGGTGGTGGTATTCTGAGTCGGCACAATTTCAATATATAGCAAAATAAAAAACAAAATGAGCAATAAAAATATTTAATTAGTTCGTAGTATCGTGGAGTTCTTCTGCGAACACTCCGGCACGGGGCAGGTGATTGCGGCCGGGTCTGGCGTGACGAAGATGTGGACGGTAATGATGCCAGGGCTGTCTGCCGAGTCGTACAGGCACTGCGGCGCCCTGGGTACGGCAGCCTGGAATGGAATACACAGAGCTATCAGTTGCTTTGATGACACGATTACTGCAGTGGATGAGCACTTGGCTCCTGCGCCGCAGGTCACGGTTTCAATCCCCGCACCGAATAAGTTTTTTTTTAAGTGAAAACCTCTTTTAGCGCGGTACGCATATTTTTAGATGAGATAAAATCTCCGGACTCGCGACACCGTTACGAGACGCTTGAAGTGAAAACTTCTTTTAGCGCGGTGCGCATATTTTTAGATGACATAAAATCTCCTAACGCGCGAAAATAAGTTTTCACTTCTGTCGGCACTCCCGGAGCGCAACTCGTATTTTTCACTTTTTTAAGTTGCCCCACCCTGAAATTTCTCCTGTGTCGTGGGTGCGTTTACAGACACAAATTCCACATTTGTATACTTACTACATACACGAATGGTGTTGTCACAACAAAATTATGTTTTAAATGCGTCAAAATGTGCTTACATATATATATATATACGCTTTACTAGAAAAAATCCGGTCAAGTGCGAGTTAAACTCGCGTGGAGAGGGTTCCGATATTGCTGAATATATTGTCTATTGTTGGATTCGGTCTTGTACCAATAACTTATCCCAAGAACAAACTTAACATCGTAGTTGAAAAACATGTTTTCCCATACATTCCAACCGCAAACGTAAGTTTCTTTGCACAATATTTACCATATTGTTTTAAGACCATAGACTTCTTATAGGTTTTACTGTAATAAAAAGCTATTACCTATACTTTTTTTAGAATTTTAGGCTCAGCAGTTTCGGAGATAAGGCGATTATCTATCTATAAATGGTCAATTTTCATCTATTTTCTTAAAGAACTTTAAAATGATATATTTTAAAATGATAAAATAAATATATTTGAGACCCTTACAACAAGCTCTTTCATTTCATATGTTACACGGTACAGTTTGCAAAACTTAATTCTTTAATTTACTATAATGCCCCCAAAAGTGACCCCCGTATTAAACATTAATTTATTTACGTTACACGTTCGTGTTTGCGTCGCAGAATTCCATATGTGTAACAAATTTCAACTTAATCGGTTTAGTAGTTTCGGAGCAAATCGGCTGTGACAGACGGACAGACAGACAGACAACCGACTGATCCTATAAGGGTTCTGCCGTTTTTTCCTTCGGACGTTCGGAACCCTAACAAAGGTACTAGAGACAAACCTTCACATTGGCAATGAGAAAATCGCTGTTGTGTCGCAAGGTCGTGACTTAGGCGTGGTTCTCGACTCCAGATTAAGCTTTACCCCACATTATGACAGCATGGTAAATAGGGCTGCTACAATGTTGGGTTTTATTCAACGCTACCCAAGTGACGAATAACGACACACTGCGGTCATTTATTCATCATCATTTCGGCCGAATGAAGTCCACTGCTGGACATAGGCCTCCCGCAAAGATCACCACAACGACCGATATGGGTGGGTTGTGTGCTCATTGGGGGGTTTTGCCATAATCGCCACGCTTGGCAGACGGGTTGGCGATCGCAGTTGAGTTGATAATGTACTCGAACGACGCTGCTGCCCATCCTCCGGCTAATGCCTTAGTCGAGTTTTCCGACACCCACGGGAGGAGATGGGGTGGTGGTTTCTGAGCCGGCACCACACGGCAAGTCGTCATTTATTCACTCACAAGTAAGTAGTTACGAGTACTTGGAATATGCTTGATCATTAATACGAGTCATGGAAATTACCTGGACAGTGGCTTTGGTCAGTCTATCAAACGCGCTGGTCTCTCCGTCCCTGACGGTGTAATCCGCTGTCATGTACAGAACGACACCGCTGAGCTTTCCTTCGTGATAGAGCGGGAGCCAGGGCAACAGGGTGTCCGCCCTGCACTTGGTTGCTGGAGTCATCTTATACATGTAGTGGAGACCTGTATTGACGATGTTTTAAATATCAGAAAAATAACATAATATGTACTGGTACGCCATCCGGTAAACAATAGCGGAACGTGGCGCCGTCTGGTGTTTAGTAGCGATACTAAGGCGTGTAGAAACTTATGGAGTGTTCCGGATAGTTTGTCGCGGAGTGCCTCCCTCCGTGTTTCCCTCCCGGTTAGCTCAATTACGAGTAGGAGGTTCTTTCCATGGCAGCAAGTAACGGAGTTCGGTTAGCGAGATCAATGAAACGTAACATATATATTGTTATAATGGTATATTGATATTCAACACTTCATCTTCATGCAAATATAGCTTATTATCACAATATTTCAGTTAGTTTAAAAATAAGTAATTGTAATATTGCAGGAGACTATTTGTCAGAGCGACAGCTGTGTGTCCAACCACTAGCGTTCAGGATCGAATGCGTAATGATAATGATCAAAATATGAAGAGCGACCTACGTCACATAATAAATTCGAATTTTGATTTGAATAAAGAATGAATCGTGAGGTGGACAGTGATGGAGATAAAATGTATGAAGTCATGAAAGAGGTCGAAATGAAAATGAAGGATGACTTCTTCACAAGTTCTTCTTAAATAAGGCACGTGGCACCATCATGCCATGTTATCCAGTAGCTGTACTACGGCTTGTAGTAACTTCCAGAATGTTCGGGATTGTTCTAATCGTATGTGGCGCCATCTGGTGTCTAGTAGCGGTACCACATAGTCTGGAACATTCTAGAACGCGAACATTCTGGAACTTTGTACAAAGTATCAGTCAGCCCATACACATTCAGTCAGAAAAGTATCGGGAATGGACGATTTGTTTATGGTTCCAAATTCAAATTTTAATTTTTATTGTTGTTGTTAGATTGGCACAACTGTTTTCCATTTTGGCGCGGAGTTTGAGTTGCATCTGTTATTTATATTAAATACAGTACTGTTTTTAGTTATATCATATCTAGTGTGTATAGCGAATTTCACTATGGACAAAAACACCGAACAAAGAGTTTGTCTTAAATTTTGCATCGCCAATGGAATTTCGTGTTTGGAATCACTGAAAATGTTACAAAAGGCTTACGGTGAATCGACTTTATCAAAAACACGTGCTTATGAGTGGTACAAAGCGTTCAAAAGCAGTCGAGATGTGATGGAAGATTTGCCTCGCTCTGGTAGGCCATCAACGTCTGCAACTGAAGTTAACATCGCAAAAGTGAAGGAAATAGTGACTGAAAATCCTCATTCAACTTTGAGAGATATAGCCGCCGAACTTTCTGTATCTCACGAGTCGATCCGTACCATTTTAACTAATCATTTGGGTATGAAACATGTTACCGCTCGGCTAGTCCCAAAAGACCTGAATTTTCTTCAAAAACTCAATCGCATGAGAGTCTCTGAGGACATGCTAGAACGAGTCAATTCCTACCCAACATTCATGAAACGCATTGTTACTGGTGACGAGACGTGGGTTTACGAGTTTGACATGCAAACTAGTCAACAAGCTTCAGAGTGGCGCCTTCCAACTGAACCGAAACCGCAAAAACCACGCTAAAGTCGATCAAAAGTCAGTCATGTTGACTGTTTTCTTTGACTATTGCAGTGTTGTGCACTCGGAATTCTTGCCGGAAGGTCAAACGGTAAAAAAAGAATATTATTTGAGAGTTATGCGGCATTTAAGACAGCAAATTCGAAGAAAAAGTCCATATTCGTGGAAAGAAAATTCTTGGATTTTGCACCACGATAATCCGCCTTCACACACGGCCATCACTGTGAACGAATTTTTGACCAAACACTCAACAAATACCATCGAGCAACCACCATATTCACCAGATGTGGCTCCAGCCGACTTCATTCTTTTTCCTAAACTCAAATTACCACTTCGTGGCACCCGTTATCAATCGGTAGAAGACATAAAGGAGAATTTGCGGCGAGAACTGAACTCAATTCCGGAAACGGCGTTTAAAAATGTTTTGATGATTGGATTATTCGTTGGCGTAAGCGTATCGTTTCTGAAGGAGCATACTTTGAAGGTGATAAAATAAATTTGGATGAATGACAAACATTTTGTGTATTATTGATCTTTTCCGTATTCTTTTTTGATTATAATTGTACGGTAGATAAAATAAAATAACTTTTTGAAATCTGTAACGACGCCTGTCACCTTAGTCATCCTGCGACCACGAACCCTGCAAAGTGTTCGAAACGTCAGGAAAAACAAAAACCTATAATATACGCGATAGAATCCGTTTACAAATTTAAATTTAAAATACACTACTATCGGGATCTACCTAATAGGTTCGATCACTGTGGTGGCGCTGTGCCGTGGCCTCGCGTCCTATCAAGTGCAGGTCCGCGCCGAAACAACCGTGTCCGATGAACACCTGAGTTTGGCGAAAGATGCTGCACTCGTTTCTCCTCATCCAGGCACCGAAGAGCAGTCAGCGTTCCAAGTAGCGGAAGATAAGGTTCAAAATGATGTACTCACCGTACTCCGGGTAGCACGCTTGTTTGGTGAAGCCTTGGCTGTGGGCGTCACGTTCGTTGGTGAGTAAATAATACTTCTTGCCATAGAAGCCGGACACCCCGACAATGCTGCCTGGAATAATAGTGGCCGAGCCGGACGGAACTGAAAGAAATATATTATATGTTACTTGTACTTATTTATTATTAGCTTCTGGAGGACTTTAAGGACCGGTGATCCACTCGCTTTTGAAGCTCTATCGTAATTCCGTCCCCACCTTGTTTTTTGAAGCTATTTCAAGGCCATCCTAATCTCGTACCGGCTGATGTCCGGGATATCCCCGGCATAGTGTTGGGTTAGTTTGACTCGCGGGACTTTGGCAGGACCAGTGGTAGGTATAGTTACCGAGGTGATATGTTCTTATGATGTACATTTTTTTGACATAAGGGATGCTGGATTGGCATGCCGGACTGCTACCGACTATAACCACCAGAGCAGTCATCTTTGGCACTGAAGGAGGCTTCAGGTCCTCGTTAGATCACACTAGAGCCACCCATTGATGCCATGCCTATAGGCACGTCTCGGAGGGGATTTATTGTAAAGCAGTCACTTCTCTTATTGGAGAGGAGGCGACTGTAAAAAGGCCCCCAGGTACTTCCCGGGGGGTTGTAAGGGCTCCCCCCGAAGCTCTTTGTGTACTGTGCTGCGCACGCTTCACACGTTTTCCTGGGGTTCGCTCGGTATGTAGCTATACGTAACCTAACAAATAAAATTATATCATAATTTCGGCCGAATGAAGTCCACTGCTGGACTCAGGCCTCCCCCAGAGATCACCTTAACGACCGATATAGGTATTTTGTATGCTCATTGGGTGGTTTTTCCATATTCGCTACGCTTGGCAGACGGGTTGGCGATCGCAGTTGGGTTGTTAATGTACTTGAAGGACGCTGCTGCCCATCCTCCGGCTAATCCCTTAGTCGCGATGGATGGGTTGCACATGGCGGTAAAAGCATATGCTGATATGATATTGGAAATACGTACGAAAATATAGTCGATTAGTCCAGTACTGCTTAGTTATCCCGTTAAGGTTGACGGTCCAGAGAGTGTACCCTAGAGCCCTCCAGTCGTAAGGGCTGCTGGCGATACGGTCCAAGTCTGCCTGTGGGAGAAAACGAATATGATATTACAAAAAAATACTCAAAGGAGCTCAAAAGTATTAAAGTTGCGTGTCCTTTGCTTGTAAAACTGAAGATCTTCTCAAAGTTATCTCCTAGCTGCATATGTAAATCTCTTTGCTATCTACTTACCACAATCTTAACTAAATACTCTATACATAAATATAATTTCTTTCTTGAATGGAGACCGCGCACCGGAAAACGCAGCGTGGGACGACCTCCAACGAGGTGGACAGACGACCTGGTGAAGGTCGCTGGGAGTCGTTGGATGAGAGCGGCATGTGACCGCTCGTTGTGGAAATCTAAGGGGTGTAACGGTTTATTCAATTTAAAACGTTACATATAACTAATAATATTAAAATCTAACTAATAGAATCATAAATAACTAACACTATAAAATAATAAGTAAGGTTTAAGTTAAATATTTACAAACAATAGGACAGCGCAACTAACAAACTCGTACATGCACTTGGTGTGCATGACGGAGCAACGGAATGCGTGCCGGGGCGCCGAGCCGCCTCCAATCGTGCTCGACACGAACGAATTATAATGACACAGTTGCCTGCGTGAGTTGTGTTATACATTTGAATATTACCTTAGGCACAAAGTAGTACATCATTTCTAATGTTATTCTATTCCCATACTGGGTAAGCTGTACAAATTATGTTTTAGCTTTAAGTATCGCTACAACAGCTTCTTAGATCTATACAAATGAATAAAATTGAAATAACAGCTTTTTACTGAATGCATATGAAAGTATATACGGTACATATAGCAAAATAACAATTTTTAATTTTTATGTCTGTTTGTCTGTCCGTCTGTCTGTCTGTTTGTTCCGGGTAATCTCCGAAACGGCTGGACCGATTTTGACGGGACTTTCGCTGGCAGATAGCTGATGTTATAAGGAATAATTTAAGCTACTTTTATTTAAGAAAAATAATTAGGATTCCGCGCAAAAAAAATAAAACCCTGGAAATCCAATATATATAAGGTATTATTTTAATAATCCACGATATTTTGCATGGTGCCTCAGTAAATGCTTAAGATGATGTACCGAACACAAAAAAATCTCACGGTAAAAATCCATTTCTTTCCTTTGCGTGATGTCGCTACCGTGCGCCGTCTGTTATGTTTAACGTTACAGACTATCTAAATCAGTCAACCAGCCCTGTCCGCCATTGTCTTACTAGATGCATGTGAATATTATCACAACTAAGAGAACTAGGACGTAATGAAATAAATGATTTAATAAAATCATTTTTTAAACAGCAAATTCACAAGTTTTTTTTTATACCTACATTATCTTCATCGTTCACCATAGCGCCATGCAAAATATCGTGGACTATTAAATTAAGACCTTGTATATATATATATATATATTCTATGTCGAAGTACTTTAAACTTTTGTTAAATTAAACGCGGGTGAAACCACGGGTCCCAGCTAGTTTAAAATAAAGATCGTTATGCTTTTGTTTCCAGTAGAACTGGTTACAATGTAGCTTTTAGTAATGAGCTCTAATGAACAGTGTATTCTCTCAAAGCTCTGTAGTATTGTTAAATTCACTGTTTTGTAATTTCCTAAGCACTGCGCCAGAATATTCATGGCGGTGGGCAGAGGTGTACTGTCGTAATTCGCAGTTTGTTAATAACATTGTTTATCTGATCCTTAGTTTTAAATCTATATCTTTAAATAGTTATTTGTCTTGTTGCCTAAATTGCCAAAACACTTAGAACAGCCATTTAGTAGATCCCAATCTATTCCTGTACATAGTGTTTTCTTCTGGCAATTCAAATTATGTACAACCGACATAACACTAGATACAATGGTTCCAGGAACTACCTTGGGGGTCCATGCTCGGACTTTGAACAGTGGCGGTGTGTCTGTTTTTCCTCCTCCACGGGCTACTTCTACCTCATACCTCATCGATGGGCTGACTCATAAAAGACTTCGCCACGGCATCATCATCAGGAGTGTTAGCAACCCATTATTTAGGCTGACAACACGGCCACCATGGCGTGTCATTCGAGTGACAGCGAGCGAGGGAACTAGCAGCAGCGGCCGGCGCCAATTCATTCGAAGAAGACAAGTGTACGATTAGTACAGAGTGTTGATGGGTCAGGGGTCACTTTAAAGGGGAGGTTGGAGGTCACCGGGGCGTGTGCCCCAATACTTTTACACATAATTACCTAATATGTTATAGGAGAGTGCGGTATCAATCCTACCCACGAGTACCGAGCCTCTGTCCAGCCACAAACCTACCCTTAATTGTTCATCTTTTATTACATTTTTATTTGCCGTTTTATTTAACACTGTAACAGTAAAACGTGACAGGGGGAGGCCTTTGTTCAGCAGTGGACATCCTGTGGCTGACACGATGATGATAACGATACTTACAGCGATCTGCACGCCGGCCAGCTCCCCAGTCGAATAGTACAGCACGCAGATTTCATAGTTGTTCCGGGGACACATCATGACCAGCAAGGCTAAGCTCCCGTTCCCGGTAGGCTGTGGCGTCGGCACATAACCGTTCCAGAATGCGTCTATTATGTTCTGCGGCAGCGAGACGTACTGGACAGATCTGCGCCCGAGCGAAGTGGACACCAACTGCACTGTCAGGGATCCCTCCGAATACACTAAAACAAATCAAGATTTTACAATACAATACAATACAATGTCTTTATTTGACTGAATATGGTTGTTACAGATCTTAAAATTAGGGGTTACAGTTTCATAATATTCTGCCATTTCTGGCATGCAAATTAAAACCCAAAAAATAAAAAATTAGGACACACATTGCAATAAAACATTATTAACATACCTACTATAAAATAATTGAGATGTCCGAAATAATTATTGTAATTAATTACATTACGTTACAATTACATTATTCACTCGCTGGGAACCGGGTTTCACCCGCACTTTAATTTAAAAAAATAGATTACATATAAATAAAATTGAGTTAAGATAAGATAATGTTGCATGCCGTGTGGTGCCGGCTATGCCGTGTGGTGCCGGCTTAGAATACCACCACCCCATCTCCTCCCGTGGGTGTCGTAAAAGTCGACTATGGGATTAGCCGGAGGATGGGCAGCAGCGTCCTTCGAGTACATTAACAACTCAACTGCGATCGCCAACCCGTCTGCCAAGCGTGGCGATTATGGCAAAACTCCCCAATGACCCCACAACACATCCCTACCGGTCGTTGTGGCGATCTTTGGGGGAGGCCTGTGTCCAGCAGTGGACTTCATTCGGCCGAAATGATGAAGATAATGTTTATTTTCTCGCCACAATATTATACATATAATAACATTTGACAAGTTACACAATATGTACAGATATATTGTGTGACACTGGTGCCTAAACTAGGCTCGAGGTCTGTATTTCAGGACACCAGGGCCCCACCCTTTTGATGGTGTTGCATGTTTATTTTATTATGTGTTCTTGTTCTAACAAACAGTGGTTGGAAAGCTTTAAGTTATAATTGAATTTTGTTTCTAAATAGTGTTAGTATGATTAGTAGTCTAGTGTATGTGAGGTGTGTGTGTGTGTGTAAGTGAGGTGTGTGTGTGTGTGTGTGTGTGTGTGTAAGTGAGGTGCGTGTGTATGTGAGATGTGTGTGTAAGTGAGGTGTGTGAGTTATTCGGCATAGACACTTGACATGGAGTATATATATTGAATATCATGGGTTTGAATTATTTGCGCGGAACCCTAGTAATTTTGGAAAATAAAAGTCGCATAAGTTATTCCTTATAACAGATATATACCAGTGGAAATCGGTCCAGCTGTGTCGGAGATTAGCGGGAACAAAGAAACATACCGACCGACAGACAGACAAAAAAATTCTAATAGTTTTTTGTTGTAGGTATCGTATATACTTTCATATGCATTTAGTATAAAACTATTATTTTGACACTAAAAAACAGACACTTCAATTTTATTTATCTGTACAGATTTATGTACACTTTCATGTACAAGGTGGACTTAATGCCATGACGTATTCTCTACCAGTCAACCTTTGGGTTAAAAAAGAAATACATTGAAAGAGGTACAAGAAAAAATATTTCAATAATAATAATCGATACATAGAATAGAATAGAATAGAATAGAATAGAATATTTATTTATTTCTCAGTATATGGTACATTGAGATCTTAAATTTTAACATTGATTCACATATACTACCATAACTGGTGTAGAAATATCATATGAATTAAGTACACATGCAAGTTATACATCAAAAGAAGAATTTCCAAATGATACTAAATACAATAATTAAATATGGCTTTGGTTCTTGTTGATTACAAATTTGTCTACTTATCATGATAATATTACATGGCAATGTCAATAAGTCAATAAAATGCAATGTCATTTCAATATAATAAAAACATACAATTTATGTCAGAATTTATAATTGAAAAAATCGTTAACAGAATAGAAACATGTGTCTAAAAGCCATGAAAACATTTTACGTTTGAATTTATTAACTGGTAGCATTTTCAGGTCATGAGGTAATTTACTATAAATTTTAATTGCCATACAATAGACAAATGAAACTAATACAACTATAAATACGGTAATATATATACATAAGCCAAATACATCAAATAAAAGCACTACATACAGTACGTATTATATCTTATTAATTACAATAACGATTCCCGAAATTATCACATAGGAGTGCAGCGATCTCAGATAGTATTTCCGAACCTTTCGTTTAAATGCAAATTTCCGACGACTCCCAGCGACCTTCACCAGGTCGTCTGTCCACCTCGTTGGAGGTCGTCCCACGCTGCGTTTTCCGGTGCGCGGTCTTCATTCGAGAACCTTTGTGCCCCAACGGCCATCAGTTCTACGAGCAATGTGCCCTGCCCATTGCCACTTCAGTTTACTAATCCTTTCAGCTATGTTGACAACTTTAGTTCTTCTACGGATCTCCTCATTTCTGATTCGATCTCGTAGAGAAATACCAAGCATAGCTCTCTCCATAGCTCGCTGAGTGACCTTGAGCTTTCTCATGAGGCCCATGGTGAGTGACCACGTGTCTGTCTAATTTGTCATCACTGTATATCAAATTATGTAGATAGGTAAGTATAAATGTAGGTACATATATTGACTTTGGACTCACCCAGGGCGGGTGCCACGAGGCACAAGACGGCCAGAGCTCGGAGCATGGCGGCGGCAGGCGACGGAGGTGCGGGGAGCGAGCAGCCTCTGGCTTTTATAGTTACTCGGCAGACAGAGGCTCGGTCGGAGCATGCACCTGCTTGAAGATCACATAATATATTTACATTAGATTACTACAGTCGGTTTACATAGGTGGGAACAGAAATCATTCGCTATTTATTGAATTTGTTAACAAAAGATGATGTTAACAATGACTCCATTCAATAAGAAATTACAAATAACAATGATTGTGTGTATTTATAGATATGTAAACAGTATGTTTGTCGTTGCAGATACACTTACAATACTAAAATGTATACATCTATGATATATAGGGTCTTACTTTAATAATGGAAAATATTTTTAAGGCTCCATGAATTGTATAGAATTCCTTTGAAATATCAAGTATCGGTTGTCATCATCATATCGGCCATATGTTCAGAGGATATAACAGCTATAAAGTATTGGTGCCAAGCCACAAAGTAGACTTGTTCCTCCATGATACTACATGGCCGGTAGGAATATCATTTGGAAGGTTCGTGCACTTTAAATACAGAGTTATGACTGATCCAGGCACTGTTGAAGTTGATGTAAACAAAAGAAAATAATGGATCTGAACTGAAACATCATAACGTTTAATTGCAAGAATATTAAGCGGTCTTTAGAATGCATCAGAACATCATGTCGAGAAGGAGATATTGTAGCGTTACAAGAAACCTGGCTCTTAGAGCAGGAGTTGTCGTACCTTAATACTATTGACGACCATTTCTTATCCACTAGCACATCATCCGTGAACCTGTCGGTCGGGCTGCTGCGTGGCCGGCCGCACGGAGGTGTCGCGCTGTGATGGCGTAAAGCGGCGTTTCTTCGGTTAGTGTGATTGACTGTGATAGTGTTAGATTAGCAGCTGTTAAGGTGATTTTAAACAGCCGTGTTTAGTGTATATCTGCCAGTAGACAAAAGTGAAAATATGCCTGAATTGTGTCTGAGTAAAATGAGTGCAGTAATGGAGCATGCTCAAGTTGTATCAGTCTTCATATTAGGAGATTTCAATGCTCATCTCGGTGAACCTTTCTGTGACGAGTTATTAAGTTTGTGTGCAGATCAAATGAGGCAATGCGCAGACATGAACAAGTTTGGTATGTACTCACATTCCTATACCTATATTAGTGAAGCCCATGGTTGTAAAAGATGGTTGGACCATTGTGTGGCTAGTGAAGCGGCATATCTAGGGAAGCTCAATTACACAGACACAGAGAATATGCTAGAAATCATAAAATGATTTTAATGTTTAGTATTCGTGAATTCCACGTGTTTTGTTTAGTATAGTTTTTTAACTTTGTTTATACTTAATTTTGCCCCTTAGGAAAATATATCTTTTTTAACATTCCTTTTCTTATAATATAGATATAACTGACGCGCGACAATAACCACGAGATAGTGATCTCCTGAAACACAGGTTCAGGCAGGCCGATAATAGCTATGTTAAGTCGAGCTGACTTATATTTTCATGCATGTACCGATAAATTATATTTTAGTTATAAACTTTAATTAAGCATTAATTAAATAATCTTGTAAGATATTTTTTTGTTTGTGAACACTTATGTCAATAATTTTTTGTATAAAGTTGATTAATAAATTATTATTAAATTATTAAATTAAATTAAATTAAATATATAGACATTAAGGTTTTGCACGGGGTCTATTGGTCAGATAATTTTCCGATGATTGTAAATTGTAGTCTCAGTATAGTAAGACCAAAAGATACATATAATAATGTTCTAATCAATAAAATAAAGTGGGGTTCAAGAAATGTTGAACAAATAAATAAATATCAGCATTATTGTAATTCTAAGTTCAGGAACATGAACCTGAATCATTTTATGAGTGTTGTGGTCACACTTGTTTTAATGACAGCCAAAATGGTGCCGGCTCAGAATGCCACCACCCCATCTCCTCCCGTGGGTGTCGTAAAAGTCGACTAAGGGATTGGCCGGAGGATGGGCAGCAGCGTCCTTCGATTACATTAACAACTCAACTGCGATCGCCAACCCGCCTGCCAAGCGTGGTAATTATGGCAAAACCCCCCAATGAGCCCACATCACATCCATATCGGTCGTTGTGGTGATCTTTGGGGGAGGCCTGTGTCCAGCAGTGGACTTCATTCGGCCGTTAGATAGAAAACATTGTTAGAATCAATGTATAACAGCATAGTTAGTGTAACGAGGAATGCCGCACTTTTGACCTACGAGGCTAGAACGTGTGGGAAGAACAAGCCTCTTGTGGGATGGAATAGATACGTTAGGGATGCTCGTAGGGAGGCTGAAATTTTACAACCTGGTTATTAAATAACAGGTCCAGATACGGACGAGTTATTACCGATATGAATGAAAATGGGAAAATATTAAAATCTAGGTTTAAATGGTGCCAAATAAATGAAGAACAAATTAAGATGGATATGATAGCATCTCACCATTCATCTAAGGATTTTAAGAAGTTCTGGAAAGCTACTGCCGTGATGGACCCACGGCCGTATCAACCTATTAGCATTGACAATGTCAGTGACTCTGGACAGATTGCAGAAATGTTTAAAGATCACTTTAGAGTTGAAACTCCACTGCCCTAGATTCACGCATCTTGTTCTGCCGACGCGGTCGCCGTTGTGGCCGTAGATGTGTTGCGTAGCGCCACAAGATGGGTAGCGTCCGCACCGCTGTCGCTCCCGCCTCACAGTCGCTTTGGTCGCGCATGTTTGGTCGAAGCTTTAATATATCGTGGCTCTATTCCCAGAACTTTCTTGCATGTTATAATTATAAAGATAAATAAAACTTTTTAACATGACAAAATACCGAATTCAAAAACCCTGCACGATATAAAATAAAAACGGCCAGGTATAAAATACATCTTCTCGTTGGTCTGCATGAACCATGGTTGGGGCATACCTGGCCCCGCCCGACTTCATAAATAATAAATAAAATATTTTTTTTCCTTTGCAGTGGTTTTTATATTTTTAAATCGTGCAGGGTTTCTGAAATCGGTAATTTATGTGTTAAAAAAAAATCTCGATTCGGTCTACAAATCTCGGAGTAATCGGTGTACACACATAAAAAAAAACTCGTCGAATTAAGAACCTCCTCCTTTTTGAAACCGGTTAAAGATATAAGCATCCACAGCAGATCGATCGATTACAGCGCCTTTAAGACAGAAACCTTTCTTGCTTGCCAATTAGTTTTATAGAGTCAGTGAATTTACTAGTAGTTTAGATTATTTTAATAAATAAACAAAGACTTGTGTATTATCGTTGTGACGTACGATACCTGTCTTTTACCAGCTATTTAGAAGACAATTGAAACCATTTTGATTCCATCCAAACGGAGCCTAGCACGGATGACCTGAAGATAAGTTAGTGGACAAAGGGCTTCATTGACTATGAAGCCCTTCATTTCACTTTAGCTAGTTAAATTACTAGCCATCAGAGACTAAATAACTAAGGACTCGAGGTGATGAGCAGGGAAGCAGGTTATGGGGAGGCGTGATCGTTACCACCAGGCGAAATATGTTGTGGTCTTGACAGTGGGTAGAATCTAAAACACTTAAAAATAGGCCAGATAAACAAGTTACCACAGTTGAAATAGGTTTATTGAGAAGCCATAGAGACGGTACGCATCAAAACGTGGAGTGAGATCGTCCAAAATCAAACTAACACTACTATAGTAACACAAAATAACAAGGCACAGACAACTCACTACACAGCCACTGCTAAGCAGGTAAAACGGAAGAGTTTCGAACCAAACAGTGATCAGTGACTTTTGCGATATTTTTGACGTTTGTCTAAAGTTTCTGTTCAAACGTATTGTGGAGCGGGTTGTCTATCTTTTCTAAAATACAAACTATATCACTGCACTTGTGCGTGATATTTTTTTTATATTTTTTTAATGCTCATCTAAACTAATTACAATAAAAATATAGCTCTAGAAGCTTAAAATACTCAAAATCACATAATGCTTGCCTTTGTCGTCAATATCAACGGTGTACACATCAAGATCAGCAAGAGGAAAATTGGCATATTACAGTACAGTTTTGAATACTACTCCTATAGAATATAAGTGCAAAATCTTGTAGATTCGTTGTCATGGTTACATATTTTAAAGACACGATACAAAAGTCACATACAATATCTACATATAGTAGTGCCTGAGCTGACAATATCTCGTCTATTTCTAAAATCTTTAGTATACACCGTATCAAACAGTACGTAAGATAAATTACTTGTTAAATAAGAATGAAAGTCTATAGGTTTTGTGATCGTGGTGTTGACTTTCAGTCCGCTCGGTGTGGCAGTCCCTATGCGGCGCGGTTCTCGCCTCTACTGATGATTGAATCAGCTCAATGATGTCTTTAGCTTGATCGTTCAACAATTTACTAAAACTTTTTTCCGCAGATTCAACGTCATGGCGGCCACGACTAATGACGATGTCGTTCTCTATGAAATCGCTACGGGAATGTTCAGGGAAAGCTTCAATATCTTCAGTCGTCTCTTTTGCTTGTAAGTTTCCAAGTACGTTGCTGATTTCTGTTAAGTCATTGACCTGGACATGGTGTTCGTGGTCTAAGTGATTTTGTTTGGGATGACTTACATCTGAACGACTCTCACTTTCCTCTACAGTAGCAGCAGCTTCCTCCACAGTGACAGCATTATCCGCGACAGTAACAGTGTTATCCTCTATAGCAGCAGCTCTATCCTCTACAGTAACAGCATCTTCCTCAACAGTAACAGTTTTATCTTCTGCAGTTAAAGCGTCTTCTTCCACAGTACCAGAAACTTCCTCCATAGCCTTTTCTCCTGTGGTATTAGCACCTTCTTCTGCAGAGATAGCCTTATCCTCAACAGTGCTACCGTTTTCTTCCGGTATGGCAGCTTTATTTTCTGCAGTGCCAGTATCTTCTTCCACTGTGATACTTTTTTCTTCCACAGTGATACCATCTTTCTCCGCAGTTATGTACCTTTCTTCTATAGTGATGGCATCTTCTTCTGCAGTGGCAGTTTTTTCCTCCACGGTGACAGAATTTTCCTCCGTAACAGCGTCCTCTTCTGCAGTTGCAGACCTTTCCTCTGCAGTGTTAGCATCATCCTCAGAAACTATGGCTTTTTCTTCCGCAGTAGCATCTTTCTCCTCCGTAGTAACAGCGTCTTCCTCAGCAGTTGCAGTCTTTTCTTCGGCAGTCACTGGTAATTTTTTTCTGCTAACCAGGATTTTGTGGTTATGATTCATCATAGATTTAGGCCGTTTCATTACAAACTTTATGTGAGGTGCGGATTTATCATTAGAGCTAGTGTCAGAGATGTTTTCTTTACTTAAATCGGCGTCGGATTCCTTTTCACTAGCACTCTCGTCTTTAGACTGTTTACTGCTGACATTCCCACTAGATTGTACGTTGCTTGAAGCGTTGGGTGACTCAGATGCGTCACCACCCGTTCGTAGTTGTTTAACATCGACGTTATCACTATGCAACGCGTGTGGGTCTTCTTCTTCAGAAGAAGACTGCTGTTCTTCACTGGAAAACTTATCGTGTTCCAAGTCAGATGCGCTAATCGAGCTGACGTCATCATTTCGCTCATCATGCTCTCCATGACTCGATTTAGCGGCTGAGAGGATGTACGCAAGTGGTTTGGCTCGATTCTTGCCATGCAAAGGCGTGATTTCGACGACTTGTTTCTTATGCGAGTTCAGTTTATGCCATCCTTTTCGTTTATGTTCTTCAGATCCTCGATAGGGTAACACTTGTATGACCTTCTTGCCAGGTTTCTGTCGTCGGTGCTGTCGGTCAATTGAAGCTTCATTCTGGGCGAGGCTGCGTTCGAGCAGTGGTATGAGTAGCTCGGCGATGTTGCCTTCACGGTGGTGGCGTGCTACGTACGGCTCGACATCCTGTGAAGGTGGATCGCGCACGTCTACCGAGCGACACGCGTGTGGCGCCACGCAACCACACAAAAGTGACAATGCTGAAACAAAAAAAACTGTATTGTATAATAGGCAACCTTTTTTTATTCTTCCGATGGAAATCTATCACGGACAACCTTCACAGACTCTTACCGGCTAAAATATTAAAAGCTAACCTATCCACGGCCTTGACCTTGACTCCTTAATTTATAATGATAATAGCGATGTTGCTGATCGCGGGGTGGTATTCATTAGTGGATGCTCTGTTGTTACAGTACCCGACATATACCGTTACATCGGTATATTACAACATTAGCTATTTAGTGGTTTAGAGGTTGAAGTGTAACTGGGTGCTTTTCACAAAAAATGACCCTAGCAAAATCGGACTGTCCCACATTCCCAACTTCAAACATTTTTATTTTTGTTTTTTTATATGGCACATGTAGATTTGAAATGTTATATGAGTATTATAAGACATTTTAAAATCAAGTTAAATTGAAAAACACCATAAAAAGACGATAGATATATTTATATTTTTTTAAAAGCACCACAGGAGGTGAAGATTTCGTGTGTCCCACGGTGCTCTCGGAGATTTCGAATACTTCTTACTTGTAGACTATTGAGCTTCGAGTATGTTTAGGTGTTCGAACATAATGTCTTTATGTCTAAAAGTGTGTTTTTGGTCTTTATGTGATTAATTTATAGTTATTTTTAAGAAATATAATTAAATTAACGTTGTCCTACGAAAACCATAGTACCGGAAAATCCGGTATCGTCACGGTGAATTTGATATCTTACATAAGACAAAATCTACTAATTTGTGTTTTTTCTACTTTCCTGGCAACATTGTGATCGTATTTTGATACCGCCGTTACTGTTAAAACGTCAGTTGCGACAAAATCAGTGACGAAAGTGTTGGTATCTTCGGCGCGCAGAAAAAGTTTTCTGGATAGTGACAGTATTTAAAAGGTAAATAAACTCATTTTCTTTACTTTGGCATATTGTATTTAAAACATAAACTAACCTATATTAGATTAATAAAGCTAAAAACAAGTTAATTTAACAGAGTATTCGTTATTTTTAATTTTAAAAGTTTCGTCGTTTGAATAAAACCGTGACGAACTTGAATTATAAAGCTTAGTGTACAACGAAATATTGAATCTTGTAAAGATACTTACCTACGTGTTACCTAATTTCGATAAGAGGAAAAATTTGTATTGTTTGTTTCTACGAACGTAATACCCGTGACGACTCATTGGATTTGAATCTAAATTGACTGTAAAAATTGCTATAGATTACTTATTTTCCAATTTTACTACAAAAAGTGATAACTTTCTTGTTTCAGGTATAAGTTCGCATTGAACATACCATACTACTCGTATGTATGATCACTCTGCTAGCCGACGCTCTTTGTGATTGTGTTTTAAATTGGCAGTGTGGATACTGCTCAAATCATTCCTATTCGTCACGCAATTTTCGTAATAGTCACTGTCCTATATTCTAAATTGTACAAAACTAGTTTTAAAAGTATCTAGATTTCTTTAGAGTATTAAGTTTTGTCACTATTAGAATTTTGTCATTGCCGGAAATTCCTCACTTTGCTTGAATTTTGAATTTGTAACACGTATCGTTAATAAACAATAACTTTTCTAGGGCGATGTGTCTAAGAAGTGACGAAAATGAAACTATTTGGATTATTTATTACTGCGATTGAACTATGCTAACTTTTTGTTATTTTTGGAAACATTTAAGCATATCTTTAATATAAGTTGATTTTGTTTGAATACCTGGTTGTTTTATTTCTGACTGATTATATTGTGTGACGTACAGGAACACTTTGCGTCATATGTTGACCGAAAAACTTGAATATTTCTATGATGATGAATATATATATTTAAATAGCATATTTAGCTAGTTAATTACATTTTCTTTGATACCAGAGTAAATTTAAGCAATTTCATTAAATCCCAAAATAATATTTCCTGATCGTCACGGGGTCAATTTTTCTAAAAATCACCCAACTGGTTCAGTGTTCTAGCAAAATTAACACATTTACAGACAATGTTATGTGAAAAATTCGTTCTTTCTTATCACCATTGTCATCGTGCTGAACATGGGCAAAGAAGAAGAGTTCTTTGGGTTTAATATTGTAAACTATTGTAGTTTCGTAATTTTAGGTGGCTTGAGGGTGCAGGAGTGGATCCAGGATTTTAACCTGGAGGCCTGCGGGTCTAATTTCATGATTTTCAGAGATCATTGTTGCTACTAGATCTGCCTCTGGGTTCGCGGGTGTGTAGACTGGGGAATCTGCGTGCGCACACTGAGCGACCCACGAGAGGACGGCGGCGCGCATGTGGCCACGCACCGCCGTTTGCGCAGAGCAGCACATTTAAAAAGTTATAAAGTCAACTGTATCCTACAGTTTTGGGGGGGGCATGGCCCTCTGAGTACCCCTGGATCCGCCCTTGTGAGGGTGCGTAATCCGGACACCACACTGATAAGCTACGCAGAGAGGTCCTCTACACACAGATTAAAATAATTGCAATTGTAATCGCAGTTACCCCCCGTTATCTCTTTTCTCCGACCGGGATCTGCCCTCCCCAATAATCTAATGCGTAAACATTCGTAAGACCGCATCAGGCTTCTGGTGCGTCCCTGTCTGTGAGGACAGGTTCCGTGATAGCAGGATGTTTGTACTTTCGGGGGTCGCGGGCACGTAGATTGGAGAGTCTACGTACTCATACCGAGCGAACCCCGGGAAGACCGCCGCACAGCTTACAGAGGGCTTTGGGGAGATCCTTTACAATCCCTCCCGAGAAGAGCCTAGGGGCGCCCTTTTTACAGTCGCCTTCCACTAGAGGGGCTGACCGCTTTTTAATCATACTCATAATACCAATGGGTGGCTTAAGTGTGATCTAACGAAGACCTTTCGGTGCCGAAGAAGATCACTCCAGTAGTTTTAGCTGCTAGAAGTCTCTAGTCCCTGCGCCCTTACCGGGGGGTGGAAGTTCATGACAAATTTCCACTGGAGATCAATAAGAACAAGTTAGTACTCACCTATGATGAGGTTCATGTGCGCGAGGCGAGTGCGCCGCGTCGCCCCGCGCCGCCATCTTTTATTCGTCGCAGCTGTGCGTGTGTGTGTGTGTGTGTGTGTGCTGGTATCAGCGTGACCGAAAGAGACGCGTTTGTGTGAACGCAATAAGGCGTTCAGTTTGATAGGTTCTAGAAGTTAAAAGGTAATGGACGGCACGGTCGGTGCAGTGGCTGATACAGTCGGCTACTGCGGTTCGGGTCGTGAGTTCGATTTCCGCACGGAACAAATATTTTTGTGATCTGCAGGTATTTGTTCCGGGTCTGGGTGTATTGTATGTGGAATTAATGTCTGTAAACGCACTCACGACACAGGAGAAATCCCAGTGTGGGGCAACTAATAAAAAATAAAAAAAATGTATTCACGACCTTACAGCTTGTTGAACTTATCATATCAGCCACAAGAAGGCCACTGTACACAAAGACCTCCCCCATGAACGACAGTTTACATCCCGTATGTCGACATTTAGAGGGGATATGCCTGTATCACCACGCTTGGCAGGTGTGGTGCCGGCTACGAATAGCGCCAACCCATCTCAACCCGTGGGTGTCGTAAAAGGTGACTATGGGATTAGCCGGAAGATGGGGCTGTCTTTAGAGTACATTAACAACGCAACTGCGATCGCCAACCCGCCTGCCAAGCGTGGCGATTATGGTAAAACCCCCCAATGAGCACACAACAGATACATGTCGGTCGTTGTGGTGATCTTTGAGGGAGGTCTGTGTCCAGCAGTGGACTATATTAGCTAAAATGATGACTCGATGCCTTACATTGGTATCTATTTCTCCTGTATACGAGGTCCTGGAGCCCCTTAAGTGCCGAAAGAAACCGTCTCGTAGATTTTAGCTGGTAGGAGTCGCCCTTCCCCGGGGCGGAGGAAGTTCATGATGAATTTCAACTGGTACAAATAAAATGGTATTTCTCCCGTGTCGTGCGTACAGTTTACAGCCATACATCTAACATACACAAACATACAGACCCAAAATAGATATCTGTAGATCATGCAAATATTTGTTGCGTGCAGGGATTGAACCCGCGACACGTAGCACACGGAAAGCCAGTGCCTTAGCCACTGCGCCAACATGCCGCCATTGTAGTCAAATTACGATTCTAAAATCGTTTATTAAGATACCCACGGGCTGAGTGGGAATGCTCTTATCTTTAGATTTCAACTTGAAACTCTGCAGACCCCGGCGCGGCTAGCGAGCGTGGTAATAAGCGCGGAGAACCTGCGTGTCGGATAGGGCTGTTTAATTAATCAGCGCGCGCTGGTCGCGCTCGGCTCTAATCGCCACTAATGGGGCCGCACTAGTGCGCGCCGCGACTTGCTCCGAGCGAACTACGGCATTATTATATCTATACATACATACATAGATAAAATTGAAGTGTCTGTTTGTAATCTCAAAATAACAGCTGTTTAGGAAATGCATATGTAAGTATATACGATACCTAAATATATTTTTTTAAAGTGTGTGTTTCAGCTACGTCCCACGAGTGGAGTTTACTCCTTGCGAACGATAATTATGATATATATCGAATAGAAAAAGAGGGTATATGAACGCATCTTCTGAAATGATAAGAGAAACAAACATATATCTGTAATCATTCGGATTATTTATATTACTTCAATAAAAGCGTATTATATGAAGTATGTTACAAAATAATAATATGATTTGTTTAATAGTACGTAAAAATACACGTATCAATGCAGAAAGTAAAAGAAAACTTTAATCAAAACATTAATAGTTGATGGTTAGGTTGCTGTTTATGTACGTTGTATAGATACAATAAATGCTACTATATGTACTTATTATACAGCATGCATACCCTGTACTCGGCAGCAGTATACAAGTTGCGGCAGAACTTCGTAATACGCAGGCACGCAACACACGTACAAACATACGCACACATTCAACTCTCAGACCAGAGGTAGTGAACTATACAGTGTGACTACGAAACATCGCACAAAGAGGAGGCACCGAGAATAAGATACGCTGTGTAATGTATTCCATCTCATTCCTTTGCACGTTCAATCCTACAGATATATAAGCTTGTCTCTTTCTACGTAACGCCTCAACTTTCCGAGTGTTACACTTGATTTTACTCCTCATAAAACTTCCGTACCTGGTACGGAAGTTATAACTCAAATCGTTTCTTAATGTCGTGCATTTCATCATAATCATCATCATTTCGGGCGAATGAAGTCCACTGCTAGACACAGGCCTCGCCCAAAGATCACCACAACGACCGATATGGGTGTGTTGTGGGCTCATTGGGGGGTTTTGTCATAATCGCCACGCTTGGCAGATGGGTTGACTATCGCAGTTGAGTTGTTAATGTACTTGAAGGACGCTGACTTTTACGACACCCACGAGAGGAGATGGGGTGGTGGTATTCTGAGCCGGCACCACACGGCACAACGAATTATTGTATTCGTCCAAATATGCTGAACAAAGGCCTCCCGTTTTGTGTCATCATTTTGAGGAGAATTTGCCAGTACTCACCACGCTTGGCAGGCGGGTTGGTGAGCGCAGAATGGCTACTGTTCCACAGAAAAGATGCTGGTCTAGAAAGATAAAATCTTAGTTGCCATTTACGACATCTACGGGAGGAGATGGAGTGGTGCTACATTCTTAGTCCAGACTCCACACGAAAAGGATTAGATTATTTGAGATAGAACCGATTCTTTAGAAAGTAACACAATTATTTTAACGTTTAAATTATGTACGAAGCACACGAACGGACGAGCAAACTGTTTCATAATAAACAGTGATATTATTATAAACTAGCTGGGAACCGCGGTTTCACCTGCGTTTAATTGAAAAGAAATTTAGAGTACTTCGACATAGACACTTGACATAGAATAAATATATTGGATTTCAAGGATTTTAATTTTTTACGCGGAACCCTAATTATTTTTCTAAAATAAAAGTAGCCTAAGTTATTCCTTATAACTTCAGCTATCTGCCAGTGAAGGTCCCGTCAAAATCGGTTCAGCCGTTTCGGAGATTACCCGGAACAAACAGACAGACTGACAGACAGACGGACAGACAGACATACAAAAATATTTTTTTTGTTATATGTACCGTACATACTTTCATATGCATTTAGTAAAAAGCTGTTATTTTGACATTACAAACGGACACTTCAATTTTATTTATTTGTATAGATATACAACAAATAGATTGGTTTGACAAGTTCACGGCGTTTCGCGCTGCTTGAGCCGCGCGGCGAAACAAAATACGTCATCATATGTCATGGTCATGGTGAAATGAAATGAAACATTTAGTCGTGTAAACGAGTAAGGGCCGACTTCACCGTTGCAACTAAACGCGATCAGTTGAAGCTAAACTCAGTATACGCGCTTAACAGAGCTCCAATATGTTTAGCCCGTTTAAAGGGCTGTAATTATTGTTCGTTTTAATTCCCAATAATGACGGTGTATATTTTATTTGGAGCTTTATTTGTTTGTGATTGTTTGTATCTACTTACCTTTAAATATAAATATTCCATAGAGGGGTTGTGCCATAACCACCACGCTTGGCAGTCAGGTTGGCGATCGCAGTTGAGTTATAACTCTGTTCGAAGGACGGTGCTGCCCATCCTCCGGCTAATCTCATAATCGCCTGTTACGGCACCCATGTGATGAGATGGGATGGTGGTATTCTTGTCCGGCCATATATATGTAATTATAGGTTTCACCCGCTATCCCACAGGAACTTGTACAGTTTTCAAACAAAGAAAGTAAGTGAAGTAAACTAGCCTATCCTATCCCGCCCATAAACTACGTCACAGTAGTTCGCTGTTGCATACAATGCATGACGCATCGCAATTTTGTCTGAGATTGTGACGACATTTACATTCTATGACATTAAAACTTGGTTTTCGTGAACGCGATCAACATGTACCTGATGAAATCAGATTGACGTAAACTGAAATCGAACTCAACGTTTGAACTTAGTTATGCAAAACTTAGTTTTATTGAACTCGGTTTTTAATGCGACCGGTGAAATCGGCCCTAAGTCATTAGTGTTTACATAATCAGCCCATTACTGTTCCACTACTGGACCCTGGCCTTTTCACAGTCGCCTTCCCTCTGCTAGAGAGGGTGACCGCTTTACAGTCATCCCCACCGTGATGTGCCTAAAGGCGTGGCACCAATTGTTGGCTCTAGTGTCCCCCCTTCGATGCCAAAGATGACCGCTTCAGTGGTTTAAGCTGAGTCCGACATACCCCTCCGCCTCTCTCCGGGACGAAGGAAGTTCATGTAGAATTTCCACTGGAGACCAGGAAAGGCCATTCCACGCTATAATGAGTTACACTTTATTCATTAGAGATACTCTGTCATTTCAAACACCTTTATTACGGACACTGTAATTTATTTTGATTTTCATAATGTTGTTAGTCGCGTGCGTCGTCGGCTATGAATAGTACCAACCTATCTCATCCCGCGGGTGTCGTAAAAGGCGACTATGGGATTAGCCGGAGGATGGGCAGCAGCGTCCTTCGAGTACATTAGCAACTTAACTGCGATCGCCAACCCACTTAATTCAGCTGAAATGATGAATGTTGTAATTGTATTTTTATATATATTAATTAAATTGTTGGTTTTGTAATATTGTGCGAAACAACATAATATTTTAATGTGTACGCTCTATATAAAATAGGTTATGTAAAGGGCAAGTAAATAAAACATCTGTATACTGCTGTGACATGTACTGCTGGTAAAAATGTTGTAGATAATATAATAACACAGGCATTTAAACTATAAAGAATGAACAAGATTTTTTCTATGTGCAGTTGTTATTATACGTACAATATTTTGGTAAAATATCCGAAACTAAACTAAAGACGAGTGAGAAATGTAATTAATTAACCACCAAACGATATACAGGAATCGGATGTAATCACCTTTAGCATTGCATTTCAATGAGAGAACTAATACCATTAATAATAAAATAAAATACTCATACACGAACGAAGTTATTTACTTGCAGTAACGATACAATATCTCGACGGCACGGTTGGTGCAGTGGCTGATACAGTCGACTGCTGCGCTCCGGGTCGTGGGTTCGATTCCCGCACGGAACAAATATTTGTATGATCTGCAGGTAGTTGTTCCGGGTCTGGGTGTATTGTATGTGGAATTCATGTCTGTAAACGCACCCACGACACAGGAGAAATCTTAGTGTGGGGCAAAGTTAAAAAAAAAAAAAACTTTTTATATATATATATATATAAATCCCGTGTGAATTAAAACAATTACTACAAATAAGTTTGAATAATATTTACACGTGTTTACAATTGAGGTTATACAGCTGGCCGCGCACAATGCTTGCTGCTCGAATCTCGATGATCGCGCGCACACACACGCATACAACCGTATATAATAGAAAGATATAGGGAGAAATAGAGTGAAAGGTCGCCTGGAGGGGGCTTAACGCTTTTTCTTACGTGACGATTTCTGCCAGGTCAGGTTTGGATAGAGAATTGTGGACTGATTCACATTCTAAAAGGTAACAGGTGATTACTTCGGCACCTTGATTGTATGAAAATAAAACTTAAAGCTATTAACAGTAATGGTCAGTCACTTGTACCAGCACACACGTGTGTACAGATTATGTCACGCACACATTCACTCGAGAAACGTGATTGGTCGCCAATTAAAACTATTATATTTTTATCTTTGTTCGGATACACGCTTAAGTCGATTTTACTTTATCTCCTCAAGCTACAGTTTAATGCAACATGAATCTAAATAAAAAATTAAGGTAAGTTTAATGCAGGTTCATTGTTAGAACTAAGGAATCGCTGCGTTGGGAAGCGGCATTAGATACAACAAGAAAATCATCTATATAAAGTATTATAGATATGGATTTTTAGTCCATTGATATCATATCAGGTGAAAGACATCAACTGGTGAATAAAGGCTTCCCCTTTGGATTTCTACTACAGTTGGTTACGTGGGATCTGCATCCAACGACTCCCAGCTACCAGAGGGCCAATTCTCGTAATTAATTTACACTGTGATTAAAACTTAACCGAACTGAGATGAAATTATGAATTGACCGAAAAATGGTATTCTGCTACTCTAAAAGTTCAGTCGGATTTAAGTATGATCTCAGTCTAGTCTCATTTCAATCTCAATTTTGACGTTTATTTAATGACAATTCAGTACATGTGACAGTTCGAAATGTTAGCAGAATACCGTTTTGACTTCGATCAACTTTCGATCCATTTTCGATCTCATCACAGTAAGATCACGTTTGACGTTATTTGTTAGTTTAGTAGAATACTATTTGTGACATTTATGACACTGAGACTAGATCGGAACTATATTTTGAACATGTTTAAATTACGAGAATTGGTCCTCTGGTCGTCTATAATAATGATCTACTCGTTTCCAAATTAGTTTTATTCCAATATTGTAGATGGACTAGTGCCGTCTTTTCTGAATAAATCTTGCAATACGTGTATCCGAACGTATAATATTAATGTTTATTGCTCTACTGGATTACGTTTCACGACACATTTTCAAATTCGTCAACGAAAAAAGTAATCCATCGTGGGACGCCTGGCGGAGACAGCCGATGAGTCACGAGGTTTATGGTACGTCGCGACGTGCGTTGGAGCCGTTGCTCCCGTAAAGGCGCGCCAGTAGATGTTTCATATCAATAAAATGCGTTCTTTTGTGATTTACGGAACATTCTTTATTTACTCTGAAAATGTCTGGCAAGATGAAAGACACAATTATAAGTTTTATCAGGTTTGGTCGTGTCATTTGATCTAAGTAGTGTCGTGACGTACACAGCAGTGGAGCAACGCACACACTTATATCTACTACAATATTAAGTAAGTAAGGCTCAAGAATATGGTCTTTATTGTAACGAGAGATAATATATAATTTTAGAGTCAACGAGCATAGAATATTTTAACTACTCCTAGCTACTAAGTAATGCCCTACTGTTCCGCAAAGTTCGGGCAGAGCGACCAGATACTGGACATCATGGAAATTGTAGATGACCAACGGTATTTGATAGAAGATGGTATTAATAGAAGAAGCATACATGCCGATACGCAGGTAGTATTCGTTATATACTGAAATAAAAAAACGCACTAATTTTGTGACGTGGGCAAGCGGACTATGAGACGTGGTAAGATGTGATGATGGCAATTAGAATAGAGCCCAGACAGAGTGGACAATCAGAGAGTAAAAGCGAGCCGTTATCAGACCGCTGTCTGATGGTTTGGCAATATGTGTAGAAGCAGTCACAGGAAAAACTTAGATACAATTTCTCTGTTGTGTCTGATCTCGTCTAATTTATATTATGTCATACAGCCAGCAGTGGATCAGTGGATGATAATTATGAGTATTCCTTAAAATTTGGGTACCAATATCTGTCTTCCAGCACCACATCGCACGGGAGTCCTTACAGTTGCGGTGATAAGCGCGGCTATTTTATCTATCCGATATATGGTGGCTCTACCCTACATGATAATTGGTCACGCACACAAGGTGTCGTCTCTTTCGCACAGGTGCTAAAATGGAAGAGATTTCAGAGTGCGACAGAGATAACGTTTTACAATGTTTAAACATTATGAAGTAACAGTCGCTGGGCGCGACCGGTGGCAGCATGCATGGCATTTGGGGAAAGTTCGGTTATTTTTAAAATTTAAATTACAATTGGTCATCCTACGCAATCAACTTAGATTTGAACACCAAAATTTTACTTTTAAAGCACCTTCACACCAGTTCTACTATTTCGGAATCATTTTATCCAAAATCAAATGAATCGCTTGTTTCCTACAGGTCCACCAATGTTCATTTTATACTGCCTTCTTTCGTGCCATTTCATACACTGGCCGATATGGTTTGCATTGACTTTCTTTTCAGACAGGATGAGGACCTTTGACATTTTATGTCCGTCCAAAGAATATCTTTGGCATTAAGTTGTGCACGTTGAAACAACTGCCAAATAATATTGAATGTGCTCATCTGATCGCACCCTGGTCCGCGTCAATAGAATAGTAGTTTCAGTTAAAGCTACAGATATTCACCGTCTGTGACGGTTCACCTAATATAATGCACTAGAGTTGCAAGAATTACACTACGAACTAGCGATTGTAAATATAATTTAGCATTGTAAACAACTAAGTACTTTATATAATTTGTTTCTATACTTGTCCATACTAATCTGGTAATGTAATCTATATACCGTTGCACCTTTTTCTTTCTTTGGTTCAGCGCTTTTGTCTAGTAAGCTGCTTGTGACTGTATTAATATTGAGTTTATTCATTATTTTATGCTGTCCGGTGCAGCGGCTTTGAAGCGTTTTTCAACTTTTAGTACTATTTCTGTTTCCTGATACTTCTCATCTCATCAAATACGTTTTTCTCATTTTTAAAATTTGCTCATTTGACGTATGTATGAAACTACCTTTATTCTTAAATGGGCGACTTTTTTAGATGCCTCAGAGGGCCTAAACTAGTTTTTAAATTATTGTAAAAGCTAAAGAGTGCATTTTTTTTAAATAATTACTTATCTACTAACAGTTTATCGGAATATGATAATTTGACAAAATATTAGCGGAATAAATTAAAACGCATGCAAATTCTAAGAAACCCTGACACATTAACAATGGTCGTTTATTGGACCTCTAGAACCATAGTATCATTGATCCATGCCTTGAATCAACGACTCTCTCGTGGCTGATCTAGCTCCATGCTGTGGTGAGCACCCCTTAATCTAGTAACAATATAATTTGGTGTAGACATAATTTACTACTTATTAATGAGGTCCAATTATGAAAGATTTTAGTAAGTATAGGAATATAGTAATAATAATAGGTGATAGGATTCTATCGCTCTTAGAGTCGAGCTTCAAACTTTTCAATTATTATCGGATAGTAACTAAATAGAGTACAGCTATAATACTGAATATTGCTCTTCGTTTCATTTTAATACAAATAACTATCAGGCTTCTGTTTTAATTTATATAATACAGTTTCTATAATGTTTATCTCTTTCGGATGTAACGTAATACTCTTTCAACAAATATTCATATCTAGAAGTTTCCGGTATCGCATCGTTATCCATCTTTCTGTTATAATGTACTTGGTATATGAATATACTTGTTCACTGACTAGTTAACTAGTCGCTACCTATAAAAGTATACCTACTCTACCTACCTACCTACCGCTTGTACATGTCTTTTTCTGTATTGGATCTTATTTTTGCATTGTATTATATAAATGTGAACCATAATTTTTTTATATAAATCAAATACAGAGCTGATAGAACGCAAAACTGCTTAGAATGCTACACAGAAGATGTGTATGAAATCATGGTTACATACAAAGATTACCATCAAGTAACCACACATTCGTAATCACAATGATTATTATAATTAATTAATGTTTATAATAATGTCATAAGTTTGAATTTAAATATAAAGTTATCTCATAAGTTAATAGTAAGTTGTAACTTTATTATTGTTAATAATTAAATCTAACGAATGTTTTATTTTTGTTGACGACATTATAATATACTCAGAATGTCATAGCATATCATTGTAATAATATAATATTATAGTAATAAATAAACTGGATTGAACGTGCAACATACTGTTGAGTTCTTCCTACTTACTTAAATTCAATATAGATATTTGATCTTCAAATTATTATACGTAGAAATATAACGTACATGTAAATTACTTCAAATTTTATTTATGAAGTAGTTTTGAATAATATAGGTATACATATAACATATTCTCTAGTGTGATCATACGAGGACCTGGAACCTCCCTTACGTGCCGAAGATGACCGCTCCAGTAGTTTAAGCCGGTAGGAGGCCGGCATACCCCTTCGCCCTTCCCCGGGGCGAAGGAAGTTCATGAAGAATTTCCACTGGGCACCAATAAAAAAAAAGGTATATAACAACAACTTAAACTTATATTAAAACCCAGCAAGATATCAGACAAAGTGGTTGAAGTCTTGATAACTGTCTACAAAAACAATAAAACTTGTTTAAAATTAATCAATTTTCTTATTCCATTGCTTATAATTAGTTACATTTCAAGAGTTATTAATTTAGTAAATCTGTTCAAGATTTCTGAGATCATTGAAACGTTGTTCTTGAATGTAATATCGGCTGACTTAAACATAGCGTAAGGGACATATTGGAATGCGTATCATAAGCAAGCGTTTAAGTTTTAATGAGCCTTATGTGCATGTTAATAAGGTGTGATTTGGTTCACCGTGGCAGCTGCGGAGAGTTCGCCCTACGTGGCCGGCGCTTCACTTTACGTTGCACCGTCTCTTCTGTTATCTGGAATGATACCAAACCAACGATTCAATTTCGGAAAACGAAGGTAATTCTGTTCATGAGCATAATAACCTGCAATATTCTTTTAACTTTGTTTCACTCATACATAGGCTGCACTAAAAGTATCGGGAATGGAATATTTCCACTGTTCCTGTCATATTAAAATCTTTTTAATTGAAAACTCCGTGGTTTTACAAATCGAATACCATTTATTTATTTAAAAAAAGATTCACGGTCTTGTCACAAGGTTTTGTCAAACTTGTTTAGTCGTTGAGAAAATCGAAGATAGGAAGAAAAAACAATTGAACCGTACGACGTTGCCGACATATTTTATAGATTTTTTCATTTTTGAGAAATATTTTATTGAATATGTAAAGATTAATTAATCTAAACACCGTACAACGTTGCCCTTATACTTGACATTGGCGAAATTGTGGAAGATAATCTACAGAAGCCATAATCTAAGAGAAGAAGAAGAGAAAATCGAAGACTTTTGGGGAAAAATAATTGAACCGTACGACGTTGCCGACATATTTTCTAGAATTTTTTTCATTTTCGAGAAATATTTTATGAATATGTAAAGATTTATTCATCTAAATACCGCACAACGTTGCCTTAAACTTGACATTGGCGAAATTGTGGAAGATAACCTACAGAAGCCATAATCTAAGAGAAGAAGAAGAGAAAATGGAATTGACTCGAGAAAATTCAAGAGCGATGATTTATTATGACTTTCGAAGTGGTTTAACACAAAAACAGTGTGTTGACCGGATGATTTCTGCATTTGGTGATGAAGCCCCATCCAAAACCACAATTTATCGCTGGTTTGCTGAATTTCAACGTGGACGTGTCAAGCTCAGTGATGATCCTCGTCAAGGTCGTCCAAAAACTGCAGTCACCCAAGAAAACGTTGATGCTGTGCGTAAGCTGATTGAGGAAGTTCGACATGTGACATACCGCGAAATTCAGGCTACTTTAGACATTGGCATGAGTCAAATACAAAATAATCTTGCATGAACAATTAGGTGTAAAAAAGTTGTTTTCCCGATGGATACCGCATTTGCTATGTGAAGAGCAAAAAGCGGCTCGCGTTACTTGGTGCGTCAGAACTCTCGAAAGATTCCACGCAGGATCCTCAAATGCTGTATACAACATCGTATCAGGTGACGAATCCTGGATATATGCGTACGAACCCGAAACAAAAAACCAGTCACGAGTTTGGGTGTTCGAAAATGAGTTAAAGCCAACAAAAATTGTTCGTTCACGGAGTGTTGCAAAAAAAAATGGTGGCCACGTTTGTCTCCAAAACCGGCCATGTTACGACTATTCCTCTTGAGATCAAAGAACTGTTAATGCAGAATGGTATGCTAGCATTTGTTTGCCACAGGTCGTTTCTGAACTCCGTAGAGAGAACTGCAACCGCCGCATCATCCTCCATCACGACAATGCGAGTTCTCACACCGCGCACAGAACAAAAGAGTTTTTAGAGCAAGAAAACATAGCATTATTAGACCATCCGCCGTACAGCCCCGACCTAAGCCCTAATGATTTCTATACTTTCCCTAAAATAAAGAATAAATTGCGTGGACAGAGATTTTCATCACCTAAAGAAGCTGTGGAGGCCTACAAAACGGCCATTTTGGAGACCCCAACTTCCGAATGGAATGGTTGCTTCAATGATTGGTTCCATCGTATGGAAAAATGTGTCAAATTTCGCGGAGAATACTTCGAAAAGCAATAAATACATTTTTAAATAGTAATGTTGTGTCACTTCCTTGATTCCCGAAATTTTCAGTGCCGCCCTCGTAAGGTTATCTGTCCACTATTGAACCTGCGTTTTGCGTACCATATATCGCTACATTATTTGATTATGCGGGGATAATACTGATTGTCAACTAATGTAGATGCTATACACATTAATCGCTTAGTTCCATTTCCTTATTTGAATTAAAAGTGAACTTCTGCCCGGAACCTTTCTTATATTACTAATATCTAATGGAAAGAGGGAATGCGAAACTCGATTACAGCCTAAAGGAATAAATACACTACAATATCTGCCTGAAGAAAGGGGAATGAATCAATCGTAGTCAAGTAAAAAGTTTACGGTAAGGTTGCACTGAAACATTCAGCTGGATCTTCACCACCGCATAGAGTCTTCCTTAACCTTAATAAAGAAAAGTTTAGCCAGATGTTGGCAATCTTCTATGAATGCTACTATCGGCTTGGTTATAATATAGTGGCACCTATCAATATTTGTACTTGAATGCTATACTGATACAGTTTTGTAATAATTCCTCTCAGCTATTAGAATGATGGAAATATATGAATACACTTTGATACTCACAGAGGCAGTGACTCTAGCCGGCACAGGCGGCGGTTGTTTCTTTTTCTCCTCCACTTTTGGTACCGCCACAACGTTCTCTTCCTCAGTTTTCCCTATCCCGCTACTTACTACACTCTTCATGCCACTCGTAGAGGAGCTAGCCGCTCCACTATCTATCCCACTCTCACTTTCAGTTTCTACAATACTTCTATCTTTTTCTTTGTCAGCGTGATGGGTCTCGACCGAAGCGAGGCTTTCAGTGATACTTTTATCTTTGTCTTTATGTTGGTGAAGCTGAGGGGCATAGCTTTCAATACTGGTTCTGTCCTTGTCAATCTGGTGGGTTTGTACTGGAATGAAGGTCATCGAGGAGTGTGCAGGGGGTAAGTAGGTCGGAGGAGGAGAATAGTTATCTGCTGCGGTGGAGCAGGACGCGCGTGCCGAGTCTGACCTGCCAGGCAATGTAAAAATATTGTGAGTCCGTTTAGTAATTGCTTCGATTGGTATGAAGGCTATCGATTGGTATAGTTTTTATAAATAACTAGCTGGGACCCACGGTTTCACCCGCGTTTAACTTAAAATAAATTTAGAGTACTTCGACATAGACACTTGACATAGAATAAATATATTGTAGTTTTATATTTTTGCGCGGAACCATAATTATTTTTCTAAAATAAAAGTAGCCTAAGTTATTCCTCATCTATCTGCCAGTGAAAGAGCCGTCAAAATCGGTCCAGCCGTTTCGGAGATACAGACACACTTACAGATAGAGAGGCAGACAAAAAAAAAATTTTTTGTTATATGTTCCGTATATACTTTCATATGCGTTTAGTAAAAAGCTGGTATTTTGACATTGCAAACAGCTACTTCAATTTTATTTATTTGTATAGATTGACTGGCCGTAATTCTACCACATGAGAATCAAAATAAGGATCGAAAGTCGGAAGACTACTTCCAGCTTCTCGAAAATGGCAACTGTGCATTTTCCTTTAACATTGCTAGATTGTAACCTATGTGGGTGCACCTGTGCTCGGCGCCGCGTAAGTGCGTGGATCACAAGACGGTGTCCATGGAGTCCAGAGAGCTCAGCAGCGCGGGGTCGCGGCTGCACCAGCGCGCCAGCTCGTCTGGAGTCACTACGCCGTCACAGTTTGTGTCCATCAGCTGGAATAAACAAAATTATCTACTTTTAGACTTCTGTTAAACTTCAATACCAAATATACAAATTAATACAGAAATCTATGGAACAATAAGCAACTTTTCCGAATAATGATGGCTACAAAAGTTTTATTGTAAAAACTGACAAAACAAGTTAGCATTGTCTTATTTGTCGTGTCGTTATTATCAATACGAGTACTTGTGCTTAGATATTATTCTTGTCTATAAACGCAACCACGACCTAGGAATTCTCCTGTTTCGTGGGTGCGTTTATAGACACAAATTGCACACACAATACAACCAGACCCGGAACAATTATTATTAATACAATTGCAGGTCGTACACATATTTGTTCCATGCGGGAATCGAAACAGCGACCTAGATTGCAGCAGTCGACTGTATCAGCCACGGCACCAATCGTGCTGTATGAATCATGATCATGATTCTCTCTCTATTACACGGGTTTATATCCCCTGTAAGGGGGAACCCGGTCTTTTGATAGGCTTACGCGGGGACATGGGTCCAACACGCAGAGGCCCTTTAGAGAATTTTAATCTAAAATGTAATGGGACACTAACCGGGAACTCTCCATGGCTACACTATAAAATGCAGTCTCGGATTGTCCCCGGAGGTGTAAAACTATTGTATAAGATGGAAACTACAATTATAAGGTCTATTGTAATGGGTGCTAAATGGATAATATGCTTCTTAAACCTGAAAAAACAGCGACTGCCTTTCAACGTTTATAGTGAAATTCTGTGGCAGACGGTGACTTGCCACTCACAAGATGGGCCCCCTAAATGGCCACCACTACAGGCGACAAGGAGCAACACCGGTGTGAGCGGCTAGGGGTGTCGAGAGGTGCGGCATGATAATTATTATTAAATATACAATTTATTTTGATTTGTTACTGTACTGGCAGTGCGAGAACCATGTGGGTTGTTTTTGTATTTTGTTTTATTGACGTGATAGTTGTCTGGCAGTTTAGGTATGTCATGCTCGCTCAAGTGTTTTGCTGATGGTGTCGTCGTGTATTGGGTCGCTAAGTTTCCCTGCAATATGGTTGAGCTAAGCGACGCTGATGCATGCGTCATGCTCGTGAACGGGTGCCGTCTGTTGGGATTGGTCAGCCAAATGCAGCCATGACAACTGAATCAAAACTTTAAAAAAATACATGCAGGCTTGTTTTGTAGACTTTTTAAGAAGTTTAGACTCGTTTCTCCTACATTGTTTCCACATAACCTTGATTTTTACAACAATGTGCTCATAAAATATTGTAACATTTAATATGATTTAAAAAGAGTAACCATGGAGTTTCTTGCCCGTTCTTCTCCATAGGAAATCTACATCTTGGAACGCGGCAATTAAAGTCTCGACGATTCATAAGTGCCTGTATATGGTTTACATGAATAAAAATATTTTTTATCTTTATCTTATCTTTTATTATGATGATTCATTCGTCAATACCAACAAATAGTGAGTCTTACATGGAATATCCTATCCACGTGGTCCTCGGCGGCGCTGCTGTGCACGGGCGGCGCCGCGGCGCGGCCCAGCAGCTCGTAGACCGCTCGCACGACGGCCAACATCTCGGAGCGCGAGATGCGCCCGTCGCCGTCCGCGTCGTACAGGGTGAACACCCAGGACAGCTTCTCCTGCACCGAGCCGCGCGCCACGCGGGACAGTATGTCCAGGAACTCCTGGAATACACAAGGTTTTGGTAAAAAGTAAGTTAATGTTGAGTGACTACGAATAGCACCAACCCATCTCATCCCGTGGGTGTCGTCAAAGGCGACTATGGGATTAACCGGAGGATGCGTAGCAGCGTCCTTCAAGTACATTAATAACTGCGATCGCTGACCCAAATTATGTTATGACAAAACCCCCCAATGAGCACACAGCACACCCAGGCCGGTCGTTCTGGCGATCTTTGGGGGAGGCTTGTGTCCAGCAGTGGACTTTATTCGGCGCAAATAATGATGACGATGATGATAAATCTTTCATACTGTTTGTTCTGATGACCTTATTTTTATAAATAGTATTCCCGATACAATATTGATTTGATTCCTGATATATAATAATAATAATGTCTCTCTATTACACGGGTTTATATCCCCTGTAAGGGGGAACCCGGTCTTTTGACAGGCTTACGCGGGGACATGCGTCCAACACGCAGAGGCCCTTTAGAGAATTTTAATCTAAAATGTAATGGGACACTAACCGGGCACTCTCCATGGCTACACTATAAAATGCAGTCTCGGATTGTCCCCGGAGGTGTAAAACTATTGTATAAGATGGAAACTATAATTATAAGGTCTATTGTAATGGGGGCTAAATGTATTATATAGTTCTAAAAACGGAAACAACGGCGTCTGCCTTTCAACCTTTAAAGTGAAATTCGATAATAAGAATATTAGAAATTACATTTCATCCTAAAAATTGTATTTTCACAGAATTATATACCTCTGGCGCCCAAGCTAAGATTAAACATATATACACCCCACACGATTTTGCTGACACCACGAATTGATTAGTAGTTTTTTGAATAGAAGCAGTGTCAATATAGTCAATGAACCAAACATAATAAATGTTTACTTTGAAATCCATGTCCTTTATTTTTATCGTCGTGTCATGTCTGGGTGGGGTCTGAGTGTATTGTATGTGGAGTTTATGTCTGTAAACGCACCCACGACACAGGAGAAATCCTAGTGTGAGGCTACGATTAAAAAAAAAAGAAATGTCGTCATATTGGGGGGTATTTACCAATACTCACCACCCTCGACAGGCGGGTCAGTGAGTGCAGTATGGCTACTGTTCTACAGAAGGGACGCTGCTGCCCATCCACAGGCTTAGAGTCCCTTAGTCGCTTTACGACAACCACGGAGATGGGCAACGGAGTGTTGCCATATGTTTACCAAAAGGAATACCGGACACCACACGGGATTGCGGTCACCACACTAAATTAGAACACCACACGGAATACGGGATACCAAACTAAATTCTGATACCAAATGGAATTCCGGACACCACGTGTAATTTCGGACACCACGCGGAAATTCGGACACCACGCGGAATTTCGGACACCACGTGGAATTCTAGCATACTGTCAGAATTAGGGGCGTCAGTAGTGCATTTTGACATAAGGAAGCGTGAGTTCACGCTTAGACTCGTTTCTGAATCTCACCCTGAATGTGAAGTTTAATTATCGTATTTCGTTAGTAGCGACGGCTACCTTTTTTTCATGTCCTTCCTCCGCCCCGTGAAAGGGCGGGGACTCCTACCGGCTAGAACCACCGGTCATCTTCGGCACCGGAGGGAGACTCCAGGAATTCGAAAAATCTCCATCTAGAGCCACCCATTGGTGAACCCCTTTAGGCACATCACGGAGGGGATGACTGTAAAGCGGTCATCCCCTCTAGCGGGGGAGCGACTACTACCTAACTCCCACATAATCACTTCACATCATCATAACTTTTGAATTTGGTACCAAAGCGAATCAATTCCACAACACTAATCGAGCCTTTTCGTTGCTCTGTCGACCGCAGAAAACATATACTAAAATATTTTCTCCGGCGTAAAACAAAATATATGAGCGTTAAATTCGCGCTGTCTACTAATCCTTTGCATTAGGTTAATCTGTGCCGTCCGTATGGGAGATATATTGCGTGAATGCTTCGTGGGGAGTGGGAATCGGACGGAGGCTGTGCCTCGTTATACCATTTGGAACCGTGTAGTGCCTGCAGGGTGGACTCTGAATATAAAAGATGAAGAAACATCGTGTGAGTTCACATGCGGTAAAGTGAAACTTTGTATTTTGGTTAATTTGTAAAAGAATGAGATGAACACACTATGGAGGTAGTAAACAGAGTGAGAGAGAGAGTGGGAAAGGGGCAGAGCGGGGAGGGAGAGAGAGAGAGTGGGAGAGAGGAGGAGATCAGGAGAGGGGAGGGAGAGAGAGGGAGAGAGCAGGAGAGGGGAGGGGGAGAGAGGGGAGATAGAGGGAGAGGGGGAGAGAGAGGAGGAGAGAGAGAGGGGAAAAGAGAGAGGCAGAGAGAGGGGGAGATATTGGGGACAGATAAATTCATAGAAAGAGACGAGAGAAAGGACAGATGAGTGAGGAAAGAGGAGAGAGAGAGAGAGTGATATATTGATCGACAACAGGAAATAGGGAAATGTGTTTTATCTCATTCTCTACCAGCCTATAAATACATTTATAGTTGTCTCTCTTCCGTTACACGTTTTCGTTTCATAAAATCCAATTCACACCGCCCCAAACGAAGCTTCACTTCAAAAAGATTTTATTCATTTAAACCTTACAGGCACTACGAATAGTCAAGACTTTAGTTGCTGCGTCCCAAGATGTAGATTTCCTATGGAGAAGAACGGGCAAGAAACTCCATGGTTACTGGAGCGAGCGAAACGAGCGAAGATCGTAGATACGACACACTGTTGCAATATTTCAGTAGGCGGAAGTTACAAATAGGGACTACTTTGTAAGAAAATTTGGGCAAAGGGAAGCGGAAAGATAGTATCAATGAATTGTATGTTTATCTGATTAATATTTTTCTAATATCATTTACTTTTTAATAGTCTCTCGAATTTTATCGATTTATGCTCAATAGCTTCTAGCTTTTTTTCGTGTTGTATCCGTATCAAGTTGGATGTTGTGAAAGGCGACTAAGGGACTTTAAATTCGAGGGATGGCGGCAGCTTGCCTTCTGTGGAGAAGTTTCCATACAGCGGTCATAACTCGCTTGCCACGCGTACTGGCAAATTTCCACCGAAATGGCAAAACAGTGAATGCTACCGCTTCTCTATGGGGGAAGTCTTTGTTCGGCAGTGGACGTCTTCTGGCTGCTATGGTGTTTTTATACTACTTGGGGATGAGACGAGCAAGTCATTCGCCTGGTAGTAAGCGTCATCACAATTAGAATGGTACCCAGGACTAGTTCTGCGTGGCTCTACACTGCATTCGTCACCTCGAGACGTGAAGTTATTTAGTCTCTCAATGTCACTAGCTACAGTGCCCTTCTAACCGGAGCACAGAAATGTCTGAAGTTTAAACACTACTGCTTGGCGGCGACTATCTGGCACTGCGCTGGGACCTACTTCGCCTAACTCTTGCAAAGAGACCTTTTTTATTGGCCCCAGTGGAAATTCTACATGAACTTCCTCCGCCCCGGGGAAGAACGAAGGGGCATTCCGGACTCCTAACGGCTAAATCCACTGGGACGGTCATCTTCGGCACCTAAGTGTACCTAGATAAGGACAATGTATGTTCACCAAATATCTATGTATGTAGTAGTGGCTTCCACATGAAGTTGTCACTCCACAGGGGGCCAGCTGAACACCAGCGCTGGGTGTGTCGCGCCCAGCAACTGCTGAGTCGATGCCCTTTCCGGCGTGGGCGTGCTTGACAGCATTTTGATTGTGTTTTAAAAAAAAATCACAGTAGGATTTCTCCTGTGTTGTGGGTGCGTTTACAGACATAAATCCCACACACAATACACCCAGACCCGGAACAACTACCTGTAGATCATACAAATATTTGTTCCGTGCGGGTATCGAACCCACAACCTGGAGCGCAGCAGCCGACTGTATCAGCCACTACACCAACCGTGCCGTCACTAAGTCGCAGACGCTTTGCAACAGGCGTAAATTGCTCCAACGCCGCTGTCAAACGTCAATTTGGTATTACCTATTTGCCGATAGCGAATAAACAGGCGAAGATCTCTGACGCGCCTCTGTCGGCCACGTTTTTTATAATACAAACTTTTTTATAAAAATAAATGTTAAGACATTTTTTAAACACTTTATTTGTTCTTCATATTCCCCAACCATACGACCTTAGAATTCAAAATAACCAATACTTCTTTATATGTTACCTTGGCAGAATAACAACGGGAAAATTTCTCGTGCCTTCATAAAAAAAATATAGACTGAAGAATTGGCGCGCACAAGATTGAGTTACACTCTCACATACAATCTTATAAAATAGAAATGAACAGAAATATGGACAGAATATTGTTTGACCACTATTTGAACCTTTGGATATCTCGTAGCATTTTTGTTAAGAAAACAAATAACAAAAAGGCTATGAGGATACCTTTTTTTATTTTTATTGGGACAAGCCCGCCACACTTTCCCAACCAGTGCAACTCCTGTAATCCAGGATCTACAATGGCGACCACCGAAAAGAACACCGACCAATGAAGCTCGGTGTGTCCCAGAGAAATGAAGAACTGTCTTGGAACCTGCAACGAAATTAATCAGAAAAGAAAATGGAGGAGTAGGAAAGAATATACGTTCCAATATACCTTTGTTAACAATCTACGAAGACCTTTTATAAGATTTCGATTATTTATATTTCTTCGTGTGGTGTACAGAATACCACCACCCCATCTCTCCCGTGGGTGTCGTAAAAGTCGACTAAGGAATTAGCCGGAGCCAAGCCAAGCGTGGCGATTATGGCAAAACCCCCCAATGAGCACAGAACACCTCCATACCGGTCATTGTGGTGATCTTTGGGGGAGGCCTGTGTCCAGCAGAGGACTACATTCGGCCGAAATGATAAAAAAAAAATATTTTTAGATTCTAGATACGAGGGCGGCACTGAAAATTTCGGGAATCAAGGAAGTGACACAACATTACTATTTAAAAATGTATTTATTGCTTTTCGAAGTATTCTCCGCGAAATTTGACACATTTTTCCATACGATGGAACCAATCATTGAAGCAACCATTCCATTCGGAAGTTGGGGTCTCCAAAATGGCCGTTTTGTAGGCGTTCAGGCACAGCTTCTTTGGGTGATGAAAATCTCTGTCCACGCTATTTATTCTTTATTTTAGCGAAAGTATAGAAATCATTAGGGCTTAGGTCGGGGCTGTACGGCGGATGGTCTAATAATGCTATGTTTTCTTGCTCTAAAAACTCTTTTGTTCTGTGCGCGGTGTGAGAACTCGCATTGTCGTGATGGAGGATGATGCGGCGGTTGCAGTTCTCTCTACGGAGTTCAGAAACGACCTGTGGCAAACAAATGCTAGCATACCATTCTGCATTAACAGTTCTTTGATCTCAAGAGGAATAGTCGTAACATGGCCGGTTTTGGAGACAAACGTGGCCACCATTTTTTTTTGCAACACTCCGTGAACGAACAATTTTTGTTGGCTTTAACTCATTTTCGAACACCCAAACTCGTGACTGGTTTTTTGTTTCGGGTTCGTACGCATATATCCAGGATTCGTCACCTGATACGATGTTGTATACAGCATTTGAGGATCCTGCGTGGAATCTTTCGAGAGTTCTGACGCACCAAGTAACGCGAGCCGCTTTTTGCTCTTCACATAGCAAATGCGGTATCCATCGGGAAAACAACTTTTTTACACCTAATTGTTCATGCAAGATTATTTTGTATTTGACTCATGCCAATGTCTAAAGTTGCCTGAATTTCGCGGTATGTCACATGTCGAACTTCCTCAATCAGCTTACGCACAGCATCAACGTTTTCTTGGGTGACTGCAGTTTTTGGACGACCTTGACGAGGATCATCACTGAGCTTGACACGTCCACGTTGAAATTCAGCAAACCAGCGATAAATTGTGGTTTTGGATGGGGCTTCATCACCAAATGCAGAAATCATCCGGTCAACACACTGTTTTTGTGTTAAACCGCTTCGAAAGTCATAATAAATCATCGCTCTTGAATTTTCTCGAGTCAATTCCATTTTCTCAGCGACTAAACAAGTTTGACAAAACCTTGTGACAAGACCGTGAATCTTTTTTTAAATATATAAATGGTATTCGATTTGTAAAACCAAGGAGTTTTCAATTAAAAAGATTTTAATATGACAGGAACAGTGGAAATATTCCATTCCCGATACTTTTAGTGCAGCCTATGTACCACTTACAAAATATACCTACTTACATATAAAATGTATTAGATACAAAATAACCATTTTTTCATCAGCAGTATACAAAAACAAGAGTTGTTTCGGGTTTGGCTGTTTGAGTATGTGAGATTTAAATCTGTAAACTATACCCACGACACAGGAGGGACAGATAGGTCCCTAGTGTAAGACAACATTGTTTGTAAACAAAAAATTAATATACAAAATATTTTGTACGCGTCTGTCTGTCGCCAGAGAGTCGCCTGAACAATCGTTATATTTAATCGATATGCTTTTGGCTTATGTTCAAATAAGTTCATACATTTTTATGGCAGTAAAATTTAATGCATGTGATATACATTGGAGTGTTGCAAGTAATGAATATTCCGTGTGGTGTCCGGATTAAAAATATAGCACCACTCCATCTCCTCCCGTGGATGTCGTAAAAGGCGACTAAGGGAATCTAAACCAGAGGGATGGGCAGCAGCGTCCCTTCTGTGGAACGGTAGCCATACTGCGCTCACCAACCCGCCTGCCAAGCGTAGTGAGTATTGGCAAATACCCCCCAAAATGATGACACAGTTGTGAAAATCTATGGGGGAGGCCCTTGTTCAGCAGTGGACGTATAAATGGCCGATATGATGATGACGATGATGATGATGATGATATGATGAAGTAATGAATTGATTACTTGCAACACTCCAATGCGGAAGAGCACGGATCCCATTAATATTAAAATAAAAGATTTCAAACTCATACCAATAATAAAATTGTTGATAATGTAATTAACATTAATTAACATCCACAACACTCGCAGCTTATGTGGGTCACACTGAAAGTATTTAGAATTGATCATGGCCAAAGGACTTAGGATTCAGGCCAAACATAATAACAAGTTGATCATTTCATCACACCTCCAACCGTTATGATGGATCATTTACAGTACGCGGAGTGCGTCTCTGGAATTCTTTTCCACACTCACTACGCGACAGCTCTTCTCTGGACGTTTTCAAGAAAGGACTCAAAAAGCATTTCCTTTCAGTATAACTTATAAGTATGTATTTAAGGTTTATATTTATTTATATAGTTATGTATTTATTTAAGTATATATTATGTCTATGCTGTATAGCTGGGTATTTCATAGTTATTCTTGACTGTTGTTTTCTTCTTGATTGTACACTTCATACTGTCCTCTATTGTTTCTATTTTTTTTTTATCATTCAAAGGTTTGCTGGAAGGAAACTCAATGTTGAGTTAAACTCGCCTTTGTACACCATGTTTTATTTATTTAACAATCTGTATTTTCTGTTTTGTGTTGTACAATAAAGAATAAGAATAACTTAAATGAAAATTGGCCAGTGAGAAATTTCTGTAGAAAAAATATTTAAATTTAGAATAAAGAACTCTTTGGGAAGCTGTAGTGTACTGCGTGTACGGTAGCTGTAGAATTGTTGCTTAAAAATCGACTATCGATCTATCGATAGGACTATCCCTAAAACATTCATACTAGCGATAGGACTATCCCTAAAACATTCATACTATCGATTGGCCTATCGATAGTATCGATAGTATCGATATTATCAATAGTATCGATACTATCGATTTTATTTTACAAATTGAAATTATACAATACTACCGATACTATCGATAATATTACATGATTTTTGACTATCGATACTATCGATAGTATGAGTGATTTGGGGTTATATGACACTATCGATTGACTATCGATAGCCTATCGATTTTTAAGCAACACGTAGATATACATTGAATTCATAATAGGTCATTAGATTTTACGATTTTACAGTATTTAAAAGTGCGTGTCGTGCGTCGATATGAATTTGACGAGAGAACATTTTCGCTCCGTGATTTATGACGACTTTCGTTGCGGTCTTAATAAACAACAATGCTCTGATAGACCTCGATTGACATTTCATGATGAAGCGCCATCTTGTGCCACTGGTTATAACTGGTTTAATGATTCAACGTGGTCGAAACAATCTCACTGATGATGTGCTGGAAGTTCGTCCTTCTACGGCGACAACTGAGTGCTGTGCGGCTAATGATAGAAGCTGATAAAATAGTGACAGATCCGGGCAATTTTAGGCATTGGTATGGGTCAAGTGCAAAAAAGTCTTACACGAACATTTAAGCTTTGCACCAATAGATAACTCATAATTTGAAGGAAGACCAAAAACGCCATCGTTGGCGCATGTTTCCTGTGGGGGCGGTACAGTTGACAGACATACATCTCATATGCACATATACCCGAAACAACTATCATACAAACATTTGTTCCGTGCGGCGACCGAACCCGCGACAAGCAGCGCAGAAAGACGTTACTTAGCCACTGCGGCAACCGCTGGCCATAAACAACCAGTATTAACCGAGTTGTCGGACTAAAAGCTGAACTCGGAACAGTGATTCGTGTAATTTGTTCTTGTAACTTGTATTACATTGACTTCACTTTCGAAGTACGCCCAAGTTTAAAGGGGGAGTTAGTTAAACAACCTTAACGAGGAAATCTACTGCAAACCGATCTTTATCAGAGAAATATCAAGCCATACTGGTAACCCGTTCAAATGTATTATATTCCATTATAACTTGAACTGCGTGGACCAGACGAATAGGTCACAAAGAGAGGGTTCAATTTATACTAGATATTTTACATAATGTATACAAATCCAGCATAAGTAGAACCGTACCATTGTAGACACAACACAAAGGTTGTACTGAAAGATTCAGGATATACTAGTTGTAGATAAGTACACAGTAAGTCCACTGTAAGTTGAGCTATTTGATTCTTAACCCTGTCCTTGTAAGTTGTTAACGGGGTAACAGGGGGGGGGGGGGGGGGTGACGTCACGAGGATGTCGATAGGACCTTTGGAGTCCGACACAATTATCTGTCACGCGTTCAAACACGTTATCTGTCACGTGACGACGATAACTTATCCCGCACGTGACACCTGTCACAGATTGTATCGATACTTTACGATCAGCGAGGTTAAGCAACGCTTGGCGCGGTCAGACTATGGATGGGTGCCCGCGCGTACCGACCGTATAAACGTGGGACGCGTGTAAAAAAAACACTAAACGGTCGGTACGCGCACCCATCCATAGTCTGACCGCGCCAAGCGTTGCTTAACCTCGCTGATCGTAAAGTATCGATACAATCTGTGACAGGTGTCACGTGATACACCACATGGATCTAGATATAGATGAGAGCGGCATGTGGCCGCTCGTTGTGGGTGTCTGAGGGGGAGGTCTTGGTGCAGCAGTGGACGTCCTGTGGCTGAATATGGTGATATGATTAATCATATTTCTTTACATGTTAATATATCCAATATCCTTTAGTCTATTGACCGACGAATGGTTATTTTTAATGTCAAATGTTTTGAGTGAGATTTCTTACAACTCCTAACAGGCCCCCATGTATTGTCTCCGCCAGTAACTTGTACTGCAAGCAACAGGTGGCGCTACTCTCAAGTGCTAGCTCGAGTCCCGATAACAGAGCTTCCTTATGAAATCCAAAACGCCTTCTTGAAGAGCCCCATGCTGTAGTCTCTTGGGAAACCCTCGGTGGGGAGTTGGTTCCACAGTCCGAGCGTACGTAAACCATTTTGGTTTCAGGCTCAACATTCAAACTCAAACTCAATTTTTTTATTTCATATAGGATCTTACGAAAAGTCAAGTTAAGTGCAAAGTTTAAAAAAAAAGTTATATTACAATTTTGTTATTACATGGTAATAAGCTAGGTATGTGCGAAGAAGTAGACTAATTAAGTGTAAAATACACACAATAACAAAACAGACAATTGCCTCTAACACAATAGAAAACTGATAACAATTAATGTATACCACTAATAAAGTTTACACATTTGTAAAATGTAGAAGAAACTATATTTTATATAATAAAAGGCATTTTAAGCGCCAGAGCTTTAAGTGTCATATTGAATATGTGAGTAAAAGTTATATGTCAAAAGTACATATTATATAGACAATATATATCAAAAGCATGTATTCTAAGAATAATTATTATCACTATCAAATTTTGATTCTTTATTAGATAAATCCATATTTCATCAATAAGGTTCCAGGGAAGCCACATGTGCGGAAAGAATCAATACCAGACATCTCTGTCGTCAACATAGTCATTAGCCCTATAATAAGCTTTTTTAATAAGGATCTGTTTAATATGGGCTTAAACTTTCCCTCAGTGAGGTCTGTAACAGATTTGGGCAGCTTATTACAAAAACGAACACAATTCCCAGGGAATGACTTATTAATAGTAATAGAGAGACGAATAATAATCATTTATTTGCCAATAATGTACATGTAAATTTCCATATAAATTACCAATATGTAAATTAACAGTTTAACAAAAAGGAAATATTTTACCTGTGGTCTCCACACTAGGTCAAGCCTGTCTCGTGGAGACCTTGATATTGCATGTTACATTTAAATATATTGTACGGTTATCTTTTAGAGACATAAGAAAAAGAGAGAAGAAAAAAAAAAAAAATACCAGATGAGAAATGTTTGCAAGAACGTATTTAATGAGTATATTTGTGAATATGTGTGTATGTTTGTGAGTGGGTGTTTGTGTGTGTGTACGTTGGTGTGTATATATATATGTATTCATTTATGACATCACCCTAATAAATAATTCAGCTTCCGAATAGGATTGGGTTAGCAACCATTATAATAAAACAATTTTAAACGGATTAGATCGCGTATATTATAGATTTTTGTTTTTCCTGATGTTTCGAATGCTTTGCAGCATTCGTGGTCGCAGGATGACTAAGGTGACAGGCGTCGTTACAGATTTTAAAAAGTTATTTTATTTTATCTACCGTACAATTTTAATCAAAAAATTAGTTTCGATGCACGAAGTAATCACTCACAGTGTCTTGATGTTTTTTAGTGCGGTATGTTGTTTGGGACTTTATTTATTTTAATAACTGAATTCCAAACAGGTGGTACCTGCCAGCCATCTTCTCTATTAAAATTAGGATGTTTTTTAATTTCAATAGCCTCACGAAACATTCTTGGTACATATCGGTTCTCTTTCGCAAGGACTTGAGGTTGATCAAAACGAAGATAATGGTTGGGTTTGTCTAAGGCATGTTAATATACGCGATATAATCCGTTTAAAATTGTTTTATTATAATGTGTAATAATCGCGAAAACCTAAGACATTATTAGCAACCATTGTCTAACCAGCTTCTTAACTTGATGAACCCTACAAAATGTAATGTCACATATTTATTTTAGCTAATCTAAACTTGGTCGTTATATATACATGATGACGATAATACATAATTATATCAGTCGGAAAGGGTTCCAACGGTTAGACTTTCTCACCTCAAAGTTGACCTTGCCGCTCTGCTTGTGTTTGATCGTCTTGAACACGAAGTGCGCATACTGAGTCGCGTCTGGAACAACCAAGACATCGAAATCAATATACAAATAACTTTTTTTATTTCAGGCAAAAAGTCCACTATACCTGGACATTGGCCTGCCCCAAAGACCAGCACAGCCACCTTTCTGGGTTTGTGCTGTATCATCATTGGCACGCTTGGCAGGCGGGTTGGCGATTGCGACAGTGGTTGCACCTAATCTTCTGTATATTGACTAACCTTGACTTATTTACTAACTTGTGACATTAACTATTTGTTTTTAATGTTTATTTTTATAATAAAACACTTTTAAACGGATTCTTGCCGTGTGGTGCCGGCTCAGAATGCCACCACCCCATCTCCTACCATGGGTGTCGTAAAAGTCGACTAAGGGATTAGTCGGAGGATGGGCAGCAGCGTCCTTCGAGTACATTAACAACTCAACTGCGATCGCCAACCCGCCTGCCAAGCGTGGCGATTATGGCAAAACCCCCCAATGAGCTCAAAACACATCCATATCGGTGGTTGTGATGATCTTTGGGGGAGGCCTGTGTCCAACAGTGGACTTCATTGGGCCGAAATGAAACGGATTCTAAAGCGTATATTTTAGATTTTTGTTTTTCCTGACGTTTCGAACACTTTGCAGGGTTCGTGGTCGCAGGATGACTAAGGTGACAAGCGTCGTTACAGATTTTAAAAAGTTATTTTATTTTTATATAAATTTCATAAGTACATTTACATTTGATACAGTATATTAAATTATACAGTATAATAATTATAGCCGTGTGGTGCCGGCTCAGATTGCCAGCACCCCATCTCCTCCCGTGGGTGTCGTAAAAGTCGACTAAGGGATTAGCCGGAGAATGGGCAGCAGCGTCCTTCGAGTACATTAACAACTCAACTGCGATCGCCAACCCGCCTGCCAAGCGTGGCGATTATGGCAAAACTCCCCAATGAGCCCACAACACACTCATTTCGGTCGTTGTGGTGATCTTTGGGGGAGGCCTGTGTCCATGAATGAATAATATTATTTTATATGATATTAATTTTATATCGCATGTATAATAATTTACTCTTTTATTATCGTGAATGTGAGCATTATGTAGCCACTAATGTAATAACATATACACCAGCTTGTTGCCTGGCAGCATGAGTCTGTCATGCTCACTAAAATGTCTTGTTGAAGGTAGCGTTATGTGTTAGGTGGCTAAGTTCCCTGCATTATGGTTGAGCTGAGCTATGCTGATGCATGCGTTATGCCCGTGAACGGGTGCCCTCTGTCGGGACTGGTCAGCTTATATCATATCAGCCACAGGACGTCCACTGCTGAACAAAGGCCTCCCCCTTAGATTTCCACAATGAGCGGTCACATGCCGCCCTCATCCAACGACTCCCAGCGACCTTCACCAGATCGTCTGTCCACCTCGTTGGAGGTCGTCCCACGCTGCGTTTTCCGGTGCGCGGTCTCCATTCTAGAACCTTTGTGCCCCAGCGGCCATCAGTTCTACGAGCAATGTGCCCTGCCCATTGCCACTTCAGTTTACTAATCTTTTCAGCTATGTCGACAACTTTAGTTCTTCTACGGATCTCCTCATTTCTGATTCGATCTCGTAGAGAAATACCAAGCATAGCTCTCTCCATAGCTCGCTGAGTGACCTTGAGCTTTCTTATGAGGCCTATTGTGAGTGACCACGTCTCTGTTCCATATGTCATCACTGGTAACACACACTGGTTAAAGACTTGCGTCTTGAGGCATTGCGGTATTGTTGACGAAAAGATGTTGCGAAGTTTCCCAAACGCTGCCCAGCCGAGTCGGATTCGACGATTGATCTCTTTCTCGAAGTTGGACCTACCTAACTGGACAGTTTGTCCCAGGTAGACATACTCGTCAACAACTTCGAGAACAGAGCTCCCAACGGATATTGGGATGGGCACGACATGGGCATTTGACATGACTTTTGTCTTGCCCATGTTCATCTTAAGGCCCACCTGTTGGGAAACTCTGTTGAGATCATCGAGCATTGTGCTGAGCTCTTGCAGCGATTCTGCCATGACTACGATGTCATCGGCAAATCGAAGGTGAGTGATATACTCGCCATTGATGTTAATGCCGAATCCTTTCCACTCCAGTAGTTTGAAGGCATCCTCCATTGCAGCGGTGAACAGTTTCGGGGAAATGACGTCCCCCTGTCTCACACCTCTCTGCAATGGAATTGCCCCCGTGCTCTGTTCATGTACTCGGACCGACATGGTGGCGTTTCTGTATAAGCACTTCAACACTTCAATGTACCGATAGTCGATCTGGCACCGCTGCAGAGATTGCAGCACTGCCCAGGTTTCGATCGAATCGAAGGCTTTCTCATAGTCCACAAACGCCAAGCATAGTGGCAGATTATACTCCTCGGTCTTCTGTATAACCTGCCGCAGCGTATGGATGTGGTCTATGGTACTGAAACCTTTTCGGAAACCGGCTTGTTCGGGAGGCTGGAAGTCATCAAACCTGCGCTCGAGACGATTCGTGATAACCCTTGAAAACAGCTTATAAACATGGCTCAGAAGTGAGATGGGTCTATAATTCTTCAATAGGGTGTTATTACCCTTTTTGAAGAAGAGCACCACCTCACCTCTGTTCCACGCTTCCGGCGTTGTGCCCTCGAGTAAGACGGAATTGAATAGCTTCTGAAGGACTTTAAGTACCGGTGTGCCACCCGCTTTCAGAAGCTCTGTCGTAATTCCGTCCCCACCCGGCGCCTTGTTATTTTTAAGCTGTTTCAAGGCCATCCTAATCTCGTACAGGCTGATGTCCGGGATATCCTCGGTATAGTGTCGGGTTAGTTTGGCTCGCGGGTCTTTGTCAGAGCCAATGGTAGGTATAGTAACCGAGGTGTATAACTGCCGGTAGAAGTTCTCAATCTCTCTCAAAACCTCTGGCTTAGTCGACGCTACACTGCCGTCCTCGGTCTTCAGCTTCATAATACGACTTTGCCCAATAGACTTGTCTCTTGCGAACACTTTGGAGCCTTGATTCCGCTCAATCGCCTCTTTAACACTATTAGTGTTAAAGGTGCGGATATCGTGACGCAAGGACTTCCATATCCGTCTATTGAGTAGTCTGTATGCTTCAGCATCACCGGAGGACTGCAGCGTCATGGCGCGTCTTTCTGCCATGAGGTCGAGAGTGTGATCGGAAAACTTTTTTGGTCTACCTTTACGGTGGGTTTTAAAGAACTTAGACCCAACCGTTTGGACAGTTTCTACAAACCTACCATTTAGATCGTCCACAGATACGCAATGTTCTAGGCACTCGAAGCGGTTTTGGAGTTCGAGTTGAAAGCTCTCGGGGTTTTGGATATGAGCACTAGAGGGCCGGAGCGTAGACCTCATCAGACGAGACCTCTCAACTTTGAGATTAATATTCAATGTGCCTCTTACCATTCGGTGATCACTACCGGTTTTCACCCTGTGAATCACAGAGACATCATTGAATATTTGCCTCCTATTGGTCATGATGAAGTCAATCTCATTCCTCGTGGAACCATCGGGACTCATCCAGGTCCATTTCCTGTGAGGCGGCTTTTGGAAAAAGGAGTTCATCACGAAGAGTCCCTCCTTTTCCAAAAAGTCGGCCAGCCTCTGTCCCCTGGGGTTCCGATGCCCATATCCAAATTGCCCCACTCTCAACTCACCATCGCATCGGGTGCCCAGCTTTGCGTTGAAGTCCCCCATCACAACAGTGAAATGTGTCTTCGAGGTATGTATGGCCCTACTTACGTCCTCATACATACTCTCTACTTCATCATCTGGGTGTGTCGAGGTCGGTGCGTAGACCTGTATGACCTTCAACGAATACCTCTTGGATATTCTGAGTATAAGGTACGCTACCCTGCTCGACACACTTTCGATGGCCACTATGCTGTTAATGAGGGACTTGCGGACGAGAAACCCGACACCACCTTGAGACAGATGTTCGCCTTCCCGGTAGTAGAATAAGTTGCCGGATTTCAGGGTTATCGTGTCCTCCCCCTCTCTTCGGACTTCTGATAGTCCCATGATATCCCAGTGCAACTTATCTATTTCTTCTTCCAGCTCAACAATCTTTTCGTCTGCCCTCAGTGTTCGTGTGTTGTACGTCACCAGGGCCAGTTTCCGTTTAGGGTGGTAGCCGGATCCCATCCGGAGATTCTTAGCACCCCCTGCCCCGCCATTACCATGGCCGCTACCATGACCAGGAATAGCGGGGCTGCCGGGAACTGGGGGCCGGTGCTTGAATTGTGTTGTCATTTTGGGGGGAATTTGCCGATACTCACCACGCTTGGCAAACGGGTTGGTGAGCGCAGTATGGCTAATGTTTAAAAGAAGGGACGCTGCTGCCCATCCCTCTGGTTAAGAGTCCCTTAGTCGACTTTTACGACTTCCACGGGAGGAGATGGAGTGGTGCTATATTCTTAATCCGGACACCACACGGAACTTATTATTATAACTGTTATAGTAATCTAATTGTAACGCATTTGATTATCATTGTGCATAAATATGTGTGTATTTATCCCACACATTGGCATGCATTATCCTCACATAGTTTTTACGATTATATCATATATTTCAAAAGAGTATATCCATGGAGTTCCTTGCCGGTTCTTCTCCATAGGACCAACGACTTGGAACCGTGCAACTATTTAAATTCTGACTATTCGTAAATGCCAGCAAATGGTTCACATGAATAAAAACAACTTAACTTTGAACCAAACGAACCAATGCTAATTCTAGCTGATGAAGTCAATGTGTGTGCGCCTGCGTGTGTGTGTGCGTGCTAACTTGACATGATGAGTTTACATAAAACCTTATTGAAAGTAATTATATAGACTACTAGCTGGGACCCGCGGTTGCACCCGCGTTTAATTTAAAAGAAATTTAGAGTAATTCGACATAGACACTTGACATAGAATATATATCTTGTATTTCAAGGGTTTTATTTTTTTGCGCGGAACCGTAATTATTTTTCTAAAATAAAAGTAGCCTAAGTTATTCCTTATAACATCAGCTATCTGCCAGTGAAAGTCCCGTCAAAATCGGTCCAGCCGTTTCGGAGATTACCCGGAACAAACAGTCAGACAGACAGACAAAAAAATTAAAAATTGTTCTTTGTTATAGGTACCGTATATACTTTTCTATGCATTAAGTAAAAAGCTGTTATTTTGATATTACAAACAGACACTTCAATTTTATTTATTTGTATAGATATAGACTTGCACTGTCATAACTTGCCTGCAAAGAGGGATAGAACGAGAGAGTTTCATGATGACATTTCAAAATAATTAGACCAATAAATTTCAATGATATACATAAAGGCAATAAAGTGGTTCATAAGATACACGTCGGTTGGCTCCGAACCAAATAGAGGAGAGGAGACACAAACTTCTGTGAGCCACAGTTATTGAAGACATACAAAGAAACATACAACTTAATGCATGCAGCGACACAGACGTGGCAAGGTGTTTTAACCAACTTCTCAAGAGGAGGTTGATAATTCTACTGTGTTTTACCTCTTTGCCAGAATTCTTATGAGTATTAATTCAAGTATCTGTACTTTACTTGCTTATAAGTACATATAGAGTTAAACTAGGTCCCCATCAGATTTATCTTTAGTACCTTAGATAGTCTAAGATTAAGAGTTAAACCACTTTTTGTAATAAGAAATTTTATTAAACCACACTTTTAGTCCGAGACTATCGATAAACCGTGTTTTGTAATAAGACGGTATGAGTTTAAACATAATCTTATTGGACAGGCATTTGTCCAATAGTGGACTACAAACTTGACAGAGAGAGTATTATCAGTGTAGTACATACCTCCTAGGGGGAAGAATTGACAGAAGATATTCTTGAACGCCTCCTCGTCCACCACGCCGGTTGGACACTCCTGCAACAAGCATTACCATAAGGAATTGTGTACGACCTGCACCTGGCACATCACTACAACTAATATTATGAGTGTGGTGCAGTAGCTGATACAGTCGGCTGCTACGCTCCGGGTCGTGGGTTCGATTCCCGCACGAAACAATTATTTGTATGATCTGCAGGTAGTTGTTCCGGGTCTGGGTGTATTGTATGTGGAATTCATGTCTGTAAACGCTCCCACAACACAGGAGAAATCATAGTGTGGGGCAAAGTTAAAAAAAAAATGGTCCATATTAGTTCTGCGTGAGTTCTGGCACAGAATAGACCACCGCTCCCCCATCCAGCCCCACCAGTATCCTCATCACCAACATTCATTTGCCACAACGACTAGTACGGGTTTGTGTTGTGTGCTTATTACCTCAAAGCCCCCCTGTAGCCATAATCTCCACGCTTGGCAGGTGGGTTGGCGATTGCAGTTGCGTTGTTAATGTACTCGAAGGACGCTGCTGCACATCCTCCGGTTAATCCCATAATCGCCTTTTACGACACCCACGGGATGAACTGGGGTGGTGGTACATTTAGCTGGATCCATGTGGCACCAGCAGAATCCTTCCGTGTGCAAATCACAATGGTGAGCGCAGTATGGCTACCGTTCCACAGAAAAGATGCTGCCCACCCCTCTGGTTTAGATTCCCTTAGTCGCCTTTTACAACAGCCACGCGAGGAGATGGAGTGGTGCTATATTCTTAATCCCACACGGGTAACAAAAATATTCGGTAAATTCGTTGCATTACTAGCCTTAATGAATGGAACAGAGACGTGGGCACTCACAATGGGCCTCATAAGAAAGCTCAAGGTCACTCAGCGAGCTAAGGAGAGAGCTATGCTTGGTATTTCCCTACGAAATCGAATCAGAAATAAGGAGATCCGTAGAAGAACTAAAGTTGTCGATATAGCTGAAAGGATTAGTAAACTGAAGTGGCAATGGGCAGGGCACATTGCTCGTAGAACTGATGGCCGTTGGGGCACAAAGGTTCTCGAATGGAGACCGCGCACCGGAAAACGCAGCGTGGGACGACCTCCAACGAGGTGGACGGACGACCTGGTGAAGGTCGCTCGGAGTCATTGGATGAGAGCGGCATGTGACCGCTCGTTGTGGAAATCTAAGGGGGAGGCCTTTGTTCAGCAGTGGACTTCCTTTGGCTGATATGATGACTAGCCTTAATATTCTCGCCCAGCAAGATAGAGGCGTCCAGCTGTGGGGTGCGCTGGGCTGAGCAGAGGTGAGACTCACCTGCTTAAACCCGCGGTACATAAGTTTGATCTCGTGCGCCGTGAACCTGGTGGACTGCGCCAGCGTGCGGGGTGGCTCCGGCCGGTGGCGGACCACGCCTGTCGGGAACACCAGCTCCTCGCACTCCTCCTCTGAGAACAAGACACCAGAAGCGGGTTAGTAATGCAGATATGGGGAACAAGGTGTAGTGTTCCTCCATAGAAAAGGGAGGATCCTCCAGCCAGGCGGATGGTGTGCCTGGCGGGCCGAAGCCCAACGGTTGATGTTGGGCGACTGTATATATGCAACGTTGCGCGAATACTTTAATAGCGTGATTCAGGATTCTTTGACGTCATCGGAGAGTTGCAGTTAATATTCAAGTAGATGTCGCTGTAAGTTGCAGTTGTATGCTGGCGATGTAGGTGATGTAAGACATGGAAACTATGATTTATTTTATTTATCTATACTACGAGTATATACTATTGTGGTGCCGGCTTTGCCGTGTAGTACCGGCTCAGAATACCACCACTCCATCTCCTCCCGTTGGTGTCGTAAAAGTCGACTAAGGGATTAGCCGGAGGATGGGCAGCAGCGTCCTTCAAGTACATTAACAACTCGACTGCGATCGCCAACCCGTCTGCCAAGCGTGGCGATTATGGCAAAAACCCCCCAATGAGCCCACAACACACCCATATCGGTCGTTGTGGACATCTTTGGGGGAGGCCTATGTCCAGCAGTGGACTTCATTCGGCCGAAATTATTATGGTTGACATTGTTGACGACTACAAATTACCAATGCCGAAAGAGTATAGTTTTGTCAAAGATTAAAATCTTTGGGTATTGCTATGACTGGAAAAGTGGGAATTGTACGTGGTATTTGCGCAACCGTGTGGTGCCGGCTCAGAATACCACCACCCCATCTCCTCCCGTGGGTGTCGTAGAAGTCGACTAATGGATTAGCCGGAGGATGGGCAGCAGCGTCCTTCAAGTATATTAACAACTCAACTGCGATCGCCAACCCGTCTGCCTAGCGTGGCGATTATGGCAAATCCCCCCAATGAGCCCACAACACACCCATATCGGTCGTTGTGGTGATTCTTGGGGGAGGCCTGTGTCCAGCAGTGGACTTCATTCGGCCGAAATTATGATTTGCGCAAGACTTAGTACTTAGACGTAATGCTGTGGCATCAGAACGAGCCAACAGCGCTGATTTTCAGCAACAGCGTCGGTGAGTGATGTCATGGCGTTAAGTAGTACAGTTTGTAAATAATCGTGTTTGGTGGCGTTCTTCCGAGTCTACTAACACGTCCCTCGGCGGAATAAACCAAGCCAATTGGTTTATAGTAATATGATTGTGAGCATGTTAAATGTACGTGATAAAGAATATTGTAAACACTGTGAATCATATATATACCTATACATCAATCTCTTACAATATTGAATTAGTATTAAGGAGATATGAATGTGTTTAAAACGTTATCAATACATTGCTGAAACATAAATATAGCAGCTACACAGTACAACGAGCACCTCACACGTAATTGGTTACCAGGGAAGCCACGTGTACAGAAAATAGCTAACACCATAATTATGTCGTCAACGTCAACACCAGGGGTGCAATTCTACGTGCTCACACCGAGCGACCCCCGGGAAGAAGGTGGCGCGCACGTGGTCACGTGCCGCCGTGTGCGCAGCACAGCGCAAAGCGAGGCGCGGGGGGATCCTTTACAATCCTCCCCGAGAAGTGCCTGGGGGGGCGACCTTTTTACAGTCGCCTTCCCTCCGCTAGAGGGGGTGACCGCTTTACAGTCATCCCTTCCGAGATGTGCCTAAAGGCGTGGCACCAATGGGCGGCTCTAGTGTGATCTTACGAGGACCTGGAGCCTCCCTTCGGTGCCGAAGATGACCGCTCCAGTGGTTTTAGCTGGTAGGAGTCCGGCATAAAACTAATTCGGTATTCGCTAAGACATGATTGAAGCTATTCAAGGACACGTTGCAGAAGGTAAGCCACGAGGACCAGTCTTAGCGAATACCAAATCGGGTTATCACCGTTATTTCATTTCTGTAGTCAAGGATGTATGGATGTTTGAGTTTAGAGAATTGCACCCCAGTGCCCTATACATCTATACATCTGACTGCCAATGCCCTATGTTCCCACTCAATATCTAGGTACAAATAAAACTAGTACAAAATAATTCTGTCAGTGTTACGAATGCATCCGTAACAAAACGTTTTGTGAACGCGACGTTGGTTATTTTTGATCATGAGTTTAACTTTTTGAATTAAAAGGTCACTGGCCTCAACGACCTGAAGTAGAGAACACGTATATTTTAATTGCAACCATTGTCTGTAATACCTTAAAATTAATATAGTAAAAATAAAGATTTTATAATTTTCTATCGTACCAGCGCTTTAATTTAACTCTTCAAAACATCTAAGAAGAAACAGTCAGTGTATAAACTATGCCTACGAGACAGGAGGAATCCTACGATACCGCGAAAAAAATGTGTGTTGTACTTTCATAAAATAGACAGAATTTGTTTCCGAGTTACATTTACGCCATTCGTACATCGAGCCCCAACATACACATTCAGTGTGTTGTGTGTATTTCATAAAGACCTCCCCTTCCCAGAGCTTTGCATTCGTTCGCTCACGGAGCTGCTCTTTCATTCATTCGTGCATTCATTGTACACAATCAAAGCTCGCTCGTTCAGCGATGTTTATCGTTGTGACCTGTACCTGTAATACTAGCGAACTGTTACTCGGGAACAAGCGGGAGAAGGTAAAAAAAAGAATCTTTAGAGCTACACTGGTTTAATATCTAAAAGAAGAAATAGCAATGAAATAGAAACTGGTACACACGAGAAATAGAATGAGTACTCGCGACGGATGATGGAAGGAGACTTTTTTTTCCTTTTTATTTGTGACCAGTGGGAATACTACATGGAACTTCCTTCGCCCTGGGGAAGGGCGATGGGTATGCCGGACTCCTACCGGCTAAGACCACTGGAGCGGTCATCTTCGGCACCGAAGGCTGCTCCAGGTCTTCGTAAGATCACACTGGAGCCGCCCATTGGTGCCACGCCTTTAGGCACATCTCGGAGAGGATGACTGTAAAGCTGTTACCCCCTCTAGTGGAGGGCAGGCGGCTGTAAAAAGGCCGCCCCCCAGGCACATCTTGGGGAGGATTGTAAAGGATCCCCCCAAGTCTCGCTGTTCGCTGTGCTGCGCACAAGGGGGCACGTGACCACGTGCACGCCACCGTCTTTCCGGGGGTCACTCGGTATGAGCACGGAGACTCTCCAATCTGCGCGCCCGTGACCCCCGAGGCCCCCCTCCACGAACTGACGGCAGGGGGCTCAAGCGTGTTGGACCTGGGCGCCGTCTAGTCCTTCTCCGTGCGGGATCGGCCCTCTCCTGGATGGAAGGAGCCTGGTGAGCGTGAATGCAGGGCGTGTGAGGTGGATGAAAGTGCTGACGAGGGACTCTTAGGAAATGAGGAGGTCTAATGATTAAGTGGGATTTTAGGCTGTTTAGGTGTTCTAGGCACATAGAGAGATCGTTACAGAATAGCAGATAAGCAGTCAAGTGGAGCCCACATAACTGCTTTTTAGGCGGAAAAACATTGTCAACAATTTTTACTGACTTCGAAATGGAGGAGGTTCTCAATTCGATGCGTACTTTTGTTTTTGTATGTACACTGATTACTCCGAGATTAGTAGACCGATTTGAGCAATTCATATTTTAACTGATGCAGAATGCTTTCGAATTGATCGCATATAAATTTCACTACATTTTATTGAGTAGTTTTTAAACCAGCTTAAATAAACAGGTTGATTTGATTGCGCTTATCTAGATGATGTCCTAATAGTTTCGACTCCTATCAGAGAACCGATTTGAGTAATTTTTTGTGTTAAATACTGATACCAAATTGGAAAAAGTTCTTAAGTTTATTTACACTAAAAAGAAACAAACAAATCTTTTTAACAAAAACAAATGCCGACTTCAAAAACCCTAAATAATAAATAAGTTATATTCTATACCTGGCCCCACCCGACTTCATAAAGTACTTTTATCCTTTTCAGTGGTTTTAATATTTTTATGTCGTGTGGAGTTTTTAAAAAAGGAATAATAATAAAAATACAATTTCCTAGTGGTAGAAAATACTGGAGCGGTCATCTTCGACACCGAAGGGGGACTCCAGGGGTGCAATCTTTAAGCTCGTCTCATCCTCTCGTCCCTATGGCTCACAGTCTGCAACGTGTCCTTGAATAGCTTCAATCATGTCTTAGCGAATACGAATAAAATACTTAAACATTTTCTCGTCAGTTTTCAAAGCATTTCCTGTCATTTTGTGTCTATACGCTAGCGTCAATGGATGACGTTGAATACCTTCCAACTGCATACAGAACGCTTTGACGGCGTTTGTATGAAAAGGTTCATGTCGACGTTTCACCTGCGCGGGGTCTGCTGAACTCTTTTCAACGCTTTGCTTTTACCTCAAGCCGCTGGGAATGGAAGGACCGTTGTAGCCCATCCAACCGTTTATTGAAGTGAAAACTTCTTTTAGCGCGGTACGCAAATTTTTTGATGAGATAAAATCTCTGGACTCGCGACACCGTCACGAGACGCTTTAAGTGAAAACTTCTTTTAGCGCGGTACGCATATTTTTAGACGAGATAAAATCTCTGGGCTCGCAACACCGGTACGAGACGCTTGAAGTGAAAACTTCTTTTTGCGCGGTACGCATATTTTAGATGAGATAAAATTTCTGGGCTCGCGACACCGTTACGAGATGCAGCTATAGTGTGTGCATGACATTCGCACTACGGTACATGTACACATAGCAGACTGCGAACGCGTCTAGATAAATAAAAATAAAAAAGTTTTCACTTCTGTCGGCACTCCCGGAGTGCAACCCGTATTTTTTTACTTCCTACTGTATCAAAACTGCTTTGTATTTAAAAATAAGGAGGACCCCATATTCAAAATTCATTTATCTACGTTACACGTTTGGGTCGCAGTAATCCAGACGTGTACCAAATTTCAACTTAATCAGTCCAGTAGATTCGGAGCAAATTGCCTGTGACAGACGGACAGACAGACACACGAGCGATCCTATAAGAGTTCCGGCCGTTTTTTCCTCCGGACGTTCGGTTCCTTAAAAAGGTTTCTTGTGGCAAGGGGCCGGCCCCAGTGCTAGATAGTAGTGTTTAAACTTTATACAGTATCGTGTTCCGGTTAGAAGGACACCGGACCAAGTGATATCACTGGCTATAAGAGACGAAATAACCTATGTCTGAAAAAAAGAAAAGACAGGTACAGACAGAGTGATGCTATAAGGGTTCAGTTTTACTCCTATGAAATACGCAACCCTAAAAAAGACGAAAGAAAGCTCACATTAATATTCCTACAACAGTAAACAAAGCAACTAGCATTTACAAAGTGCGTCTCGTATCTGAAGATGATATGGTGTTAAGTCACTCCCACATATACGCAAGCGTTTAATACTCAGTAATTCGAACAGTGTGTGTAACATTTACATACACGTATTTGTAAACAAAGCGACTAGAATTCATGACGTCTGTCTTGTTTGTAATTCGACCTTGTGCTTTATACTTACGCAAACAACGCTTAGTATCATGATACAGAACAAACGTAACTTGAATATTCACTATTCACACTGTTGTAAACAAGCGACTAGTGTTTGCAAAGCCGTGTTTGTAACGGATGTAGCGTAAAGACGCTTCAACATATATGCGAATGTAAATAGACAATCCGACAGAAGATAGGCAAATGTATGTGCATTTTAACGATTTGCCACATTTGTCGCAGTTTTTTATTACATGTCAAAGGCAGCAGCTTGCTCTACTTTTGCTCAGCCTAGCATAGAACGTCGACCTTAATTGCCAAATTTTTATTATAATCTCTGAAGGCTGCTGTGGTTGTGATAAATCTTTATCGGTAAATATCTGTCACAACTTAAAGGAGTGTGGATCGCGTGGCAGCTGATATCGCTGATCGCTTTTGGCGGTCAAATTCAAATGCATTGGTGAGCCACTAAAAAGTCCCAGGTCCTGGGTTTGGGTAGTCTTGCTCTACTATATAGACGATACTATACGATAGTGAGAGGTGCGACACTGGAAAGAAGCCATTGTTAGCTATATTTTGAATCAACAGCTTTAATTCTATAAGTAACAGTAAATTTACATGATTTGTTTTACCAATCGCCATAACACAACATCGGGGAGAAATACAGCGACCTATATTATCTGACAAGTAGCGGCGCGCCTCGGTTCGCTACAGACACGATTATTTGATTAAGGTTTCAAGCCTAACTTCGATGAACTGAAACCGATAAAATATTCAGGGTTTTACAGAGTAACTCAGTTAGACATCGAGACCTGAAATCCCTCAGTAGCGAAACTAATGCCAGTATTCCCTATGACCGCCCATTGTAGTGATTATTGGGAGACAGCAGTGAACGTTTACGGGCGTATGTTATCATCATCATCATCATCATCATCATTTCAGCCATAAAACGTCCACTGCTGGATAGAAGCCTCCCCAAAAGGGTTTGTGTTGTGTGCTCATAGGGGGATATTGCCATAATCACCGCGTTCGGCAGACGGGTTGGCGATCGCAGTTGAGTTATAAATATCCTCGAAGGACGATGCTGCATCCTCCGGCTAATCCTATAGTCGCCTTTTATAACACCCACGGGATGAGATGAGGTGGTGGTATTCTTAGCAATACCAAATTTAAAAAAAGATTTAGCCTTGAATTTCCATCGGCATTGTTTTTCAGGGGTTATCATGAAGTGCCAAAAAAAAATATTCAATTAAATAGTTTCTTAGAGCGTTCAGGTACCTAGTGGCGCTCCTGATCGGTTACCAATCAGCTAGGTTAAGAAACGCTTGGAGTCGCGAGCGCAGCTACTGGGAAATCTGCGTGCTCATACTGAGCGACCCCCGGGAAGATGGTGTTGTGCATGTGGCCACGTGCCGCCATGTGCGCCACACGACGCATAGCAAGGCTTCGGGGAAATCCTTTTCAATTCCTACTAGAGGTGCCTGGGGATGGCCTCTTTACAGTCACCTTCTCTCCGCTAGAGGGGGTAACCACTTCACAGTCATTCCCTCCAAGCCTAACGGCGTGACACCAATGTGTAGCTATAGATGGAGATTATTCGAGTTCCGGCAGCCTCCCCTCGGTACCGAAGACTCCGGTGGTTTTAACCGGTAGGAGCATACCCCTCCATCCTTGCCCGGGGCGGAGGAAGTACATGAATGAATGTACATGTAAAATACATGAAGTATTTCCACGGGATCAATAAAAAAAAACCAAAAAAGTGCGAGTTAGAACTCACGTGGAGAGGGTTCCGTACGATGAATATGTTATCTTTACGTACGAGTAGTAACATGTACCTGGCCTACTTAAGGCAAACCAGTAGAACCAATAATTTATCCAAACAACAAACTTAAAATTGTAGTTGAAAAACATGTTCTCCGGTACAATCTTCCAATTGCAAATTTAAGTTTGTACGCATACTATTGAAAGATTTAGCATGTTATTTTAAGACCATAGACTTCATCGGTTTTTTTTGTAATCTATAAGTAAAGAAAATTTTATAATATGATATAGTTTCGGAGATAATGGGAGGATGGTCTATTTTCACGTATTTTCTTGAATAACTTTAAAACTATTTCTTTTAAAATTATAAAATAAATATATTTATTACCTTTACAACAAGCCCTTTCATTTTAATGTATTACACAGTAAAGTTAGCTAAACTTTAGTCTGAAATTTTCTATATTACCCCCCAAAAGGGACCCCCATATTCAAAATTAATATATTTACGTTACACGTCCGTGATTGGGTTACAGAAATCCATATGTGTACCAAATTGTACGAGTGTGACAGATGGACAGACAGACACCCGAGTGATCCTATAAAGTTACTGCCGTTTTTAATTCAGATGTTTGGAACCCAAAACGTTATGGCGCGGTTAGTCTATGGATGGGTGACTGCATAATAGAGTTTGAACTGAGCGTCACCATTCTCAAAATCGTTGGTCCCGTTGTTGTCATCAGACGGCAGACGTTAAGCTGAGTCGGAGGGCTTCGGGCAGCTTGAACAACTGAGACACGAGGTCGGCAACTAACCACATGGAAAAAGAAAGAAGAAGTAGTTTCTGAAATCGAATTTCCTTTTTTTATCAACAGCATCCACAGAGATATAAAATGTCGACCGTTACGCTCATGTCTGGCGCCACCTTTACGTAGAGTCGCCACGGGTGACGGGTGACGACTCTCTCCGCCTCGAGTGTGCGACCTTTGTGCAGTACAAGAGTGAGGACACTTTCTATTTCTGTTCACAGTTAGTGGTGTTCAAAGACGCTATATGGCAATAGCGCGCTACAGACTATTTTCTATAATAAAATAGCGCGCTAATTTACACGCTAAAATTATAACGAACTGGGCGTACGCGAATGACGCGATAAAAGCGAGGTGAGTATTCTGGAATCACGCCAAACGACGTTGGACAGATAGCGCGCTGTGTTAAGACAGCGCGCTGTTTCGGTAATATTCTTGATATTGAATATGTTATAGTATATTTGAAAGGTAAATTAATATCTACCAAAATACAATGGAGCAGTAAAGAAAAGATAATTAAGTATTCCTTATACTTTCCATGCTTGGGATAATATATTTTTATGTATTAATTAACATATGTCAATGTTTTATATTTAAATTTTACGCAATATTATTTATACGTACATTGTTGGCGTATCTAAAATAAATAAATATTATAATCAACGCGTTAGGTAACGACTGATAGCGCGCGAATTCTCGCGATGCGTGCCGCCCGGCTCGCCCCGCCCGCGCTATGCCTTAGCTCGCGCTGTTATCCTCGCTACTCGTTATTTTTGAATGGCGCTATTTTTATAGCGTCAAGTTGGAGCTGGCATAGCGTGTGCTATACGTTGTGTGAATATAGCGCGCTATTTAATCGCGCTAGACGCTACATTAACCACCACTATTCACAGTACATTTTTTTTTTTTTTTTTTATAAAAACGTTTCCCCACACTAGGATTTGTCGTGGGTACGTTTACAGACATGAATTCCACACACAATACACCCAGACCCGGAACAACTACCTGCAGATCGTAGAAAATATTTGTTCCGTGCGGGAATCGAACCCACGACCCGGTGCGCAGCAGCCGACTGTATCAGCCACTGCACCAACCGTGCCGTCAATTAATACAAACAACCAATATGGCCACCCAATAATAGTGTAACTTGCATAATGGCTAATGAAGTTCTGCACGTGAGTCAATGGACCGTCATTATTTATTTCTTTTACCTACCTTTATTTATGTTTTTTTATTTACCTTTTATATAATCTATATATAAAAATTAATGTTTGTCTGTATGCCCTTTATGAATCGTAAACTATGCATTGGATCATGTCATGATCTTCAGCAAAGTGTTGTGCATGAGCCCACAAAGGTTTCTGAGTTGGTACGACCAATCTTTGACAGATGGCGCCACTATCATTCCAATGAATATTTGTGTAATGTCTTTCCTTCAAATTTATTTTAGTAAGTAGCGTAGCAACGCGCGCATGGTACAGCTAGTCTTTAATAAATGTTAAAATTTGACTTGTTTAGTGTACATTTGGTGTAATTTAGACTCTTTTCTCCTACTTTGTCCTCACGAAACCTTCATTTTTAGAACAATGTAGTCAATTATTGTAAACAACTATATTGATGATTACCACTGAATTCGTAGCGAATTGTGTACAATTTCTGTTCAAGAGATCCAAAAATCTGAGGTAACAACTGTATTAAATCATTGTTCGTTCATGAGTTCATCTACGCGCCCCGCAAGGGGCGCGAGGGTCAGATCCTGGGGTCATAGCCCCTCATCTGAGGTATCAGTCGCAGTACACCTAATAGTGTACCGGTTTCTGGGGGTGCCATGGCTAGCAGACTGTGGCCTATTGCCTTGATTTTAGAGTATCTGTATATGTTTCTTGGCAGGAGGCGCCCGAAGTGCTTCACGACACTCGAGCGAGCAGACCCTACGGGGTGAGACCCCCGGTTACCCGGGGGAGGCCTCGCAGATGTCCGCCCAGCGATCGAGTGTCGACTTCAGGTGGCGCCCTCTACAAATCAAAAATCATTGTTCCCTTAGAGCGAGACGATTTATTAGCAATAACATTATTCCTCTAGTAAAGTCGATGTAACGTAACCATATCGTCATCTAATTAGACGCCAACACCATCTAGTTAGATTTTTGGAAACTGGTAATAAATTAAATTTAAATTAAATAGCCGTGTGGTGCTGGCGCAGAATACCACCAGGGAGGAGATGGGTCCCGTGGGTGTCGTAAAAGTCGACTAAGTGATTAGCCGGAGGATGGGCAGCAGCGTCCTTCGAGTACATTGACAACTCAACTGCGATCGCCAACCCGTCTGCCAAGCGTGGCGATTATGGCAAAACCCCCCCGATGAGCCCACAACGCACCCATATCGGTCGTTGTCGTGATCTTTGCGGGAGGCCTGTGTCCAGCAGTGGACTTCATTCGGCCGAAATGATGAATAAATTAAATATAATATGTATTTTCTTGTGATGGTGTTGGAGTCGAAGCAGATCTTGTACAAATTGGTTGACAGACAGAAAGACACACAGTGATCCTACAACGATGGAACCCTAAAAAATATCTCCCTCAAAACCTATCCAGTGCTACACACACACAGTTCCATCTGCTGCCTCACAAAAACCAATTACTACGACATCTTCGAGAACCCTTCGCATATCAGCACGCGTTCCCAATTTAATGAATCTCATCTGAGCACGTGCGGGGCGTGTATTAGATATGCGTGCGTTTTGCGTGTCAACGCCAATAACAAACAGGGGGCAAATCAAGCCGTCATGTTTTTCTGCGATTCGTTCGTGAGGAGAATGTAATAAGTTACAGGAATAGGGAAGGGACGGCGCGGGATTTGAAAGCTGGTTCAAACAACAATGATTCGATATCGGGAACTCAAAAGTAATAAAAAACATGGTAAATATCCCGTTTTTAGTTCCAACTAGCTGGGACCCGCGGTTTCACCCGTGTTTAATTTAAAAGAATACCTATATATGTTGGATTTCAAGGGTTTTATAGTTTTCGCGCGGAACCCTAATCATTTTCCTGAAATAAAAGTAGCCTAAGTTATTCCTTATAACGTCAGCTATCTGCCAGTGAAAGTCCCGTCGAAATTACCCGGAACAAACAGATAGAGAGACAGACAGACAAAAAATGTAAAAATTGTTTTTTTTGCTATAGGTACCGTATATACTTCCGCATGCAATTAGTAAAAAGCTGTTATTTTGACATTACAAACAGACACTTCAATTTTATTTATTTGTATAGATGATAGTGTCAGTGACCATGTCAGTTTAAAAACTTATATAACAATGATTGAGCTTCTCTTCTGAAGCTAATTCCGTGTACTATTGCATAAACAATTCCGTGTGGTGTCCGGCTTAAGAATATAGCACCACTCCATCTCCTCCCGTGGATGTCGTAAAACGCGACTAAGGGAATCTAAACCAGAGGGATTCTCTCTCTTCTGTGAAACAGTAGCCATGCTGCACTCACCAACCCGCCTGCCAAGCGTGGTGAGTATTGGCAAATACCCCACCAAAATGATGGCACGGTTGTGGAGATCTATGGGGGAGGCCTTTGTTCAGCAGTGGACGTATAAATGGCCGATATGATATGATATATGATGATTGCAAAAACAGGTTTTGAAACTACTGCAATACTCTAATAAAAACCACGTCACTATAGTAGGAACCTGCAGGCAGTGGAATAATGTAATAACAAAAAATAAAATTTAAAGTTAAAGTTAATAAGCAGCTCATTCTCTCTCCTACTAAAGTATGCTGTGCCCAACAGGGCCCGTAATTTTTTTTTATAATACGTTGCCCCCCACTATGGTTTCTCCTGTGTCGTGGGTGCGTTTACAGACATACATTTCACACACAATACACCCAGACCCGGAACAACTACCTGCAGATCATACAAATATTTGTTTCGTGCGGGAATCGAACCCACAACCCGGAGCGCAGCAGTCGACTGTATCAGCCACTGCACCCACCGTGTCGTCAAAACCTAAGCCTACCTTGTGTTTTTAACTTTACTTATGGAATGCAATAAACAATTGAATTGAATTTTTTAAAGAGGTAATCGTTACACTAAGCAAGTAGGCTGCATATTAACCAGTGCGGTGAAAGCGTCTGAAGGCACGCGCTCGAAAGTTTGAGGCGGCGAGCTGTGGCGCGAGCGGCTCGTGCTGCCGCAGTGCGCGACAAAGCGCGTCGTCGAGGCTGTCTTGCCGCTCTTCGGAGCCTGGCTCCAAAGGAGCGAGCGCGTCACATTCCGCCTGACGCAGGTATTCACCGGCCACGGTTGTTTCGGTGCGTACTTGCACAGGATAGGACGCGAGGTCACGGCGCAGTGCCACCACTGTAGAGACGATCAGGATACCGCACAGCACACGCTCGGAGAGTGCCCAACCAAACCACTGGAGCGGTCATCTTCGGCACGTAAGGGAGGCTCCAGGTCCTCGTATGATCACACTAGAGCCGCCCACTGGTGCCACGCCTATTGGCACATCTCGGAGAGGGTGACTGTAAAGCGGTCACCCCCCCAGGGGGATTGTAAAGGATCCCCCAAAGCGTCCCACGGCAGCGCGTGACCACATGCGTGCTACCGTCTTCTCTTGGGTCGCTTGGTGTGGGCACACAGATTCCCCGATCTACGCACCCGCGAACCCAGAGGTCCCCCACCTTATAGCCACGGCAGGGGTTTTCAGGCGTATCGGAATTAGGCGCCAGGGCGGTTGTTACCCCGGCGCCGTCTCCTTCTTCTTCGAGCGGGATCGGCCCTCTCCCGATCCCGCTCTGCGGTCTCCTTCTGGAGCATGACGCTCTCACAGAAGGAGACCACTGCATTCCAATTTTCGTGCTCTGCCAACATAGCCGACACTACTGCTGGCAGAGAGAGATCTTGCCCGATCCGATCGACCAGGATCCGCCGCTCGGCGGCCCACGCAGGGCACGCCTCGAGCGTGTGCTGTGCGGTGTCCTGGTCGCTATCACAATGGTGGCATTGTGCCGTGGCCTCGCGTCCTATCCTGTGCAGGTACGCGCCGAAACAACCGTGCCCGGTGAGCACCTGCGTCAGGCGGTAGGTGACGCGCTCGCTCCTCACCAACGCGTATCCACGAACTGGGTGGTTCTCTGCTTCTTGGCAGTTTGTGGAACCATAGCGCCTCGGTTTTTTGAGGCGCTATCCGCAGACCCAGGGCGTGAATTTTGGCCACGACAATTGCCACCGCTTGCGAGCGGCGGATCCTGGTCGATCGGATCGGGCAAGATTTCTCTTTGCCAGCAGTAGTATCGGCTATGCTGGCAAAGCAGGAAAATTGGAGTGCTGTGGTCTCCTTCTGTGAAAGCGTAATGCTCCAGAAGGAGGTCGCAGAGCGGGATCGGGAGAGGGCGATCCCGCTCGAAGGAGGAGGACACGGAGCCGGGGTAACAACCGCCGCGGCGCCCGTGTCTAACACGCCTGAGCCCCCTGTTGTCTTTATAGGGGGCCTTGGGGGTCGCGAGCGCGCTTATTGGGAAATCTGCGTGCTCATACCGAGCGACCCCCGGGAAGACAGCGGTGCGCATGTGGTCACGTACCGCTGTGTGCGCAGCACAGCGCATAGTGAGGCGAGGGGGAATATTTTACAATCCCCTCGAGAGATGCCTGGGGGGGTGGCCTCTTTACAGTCGCCTTCCCTCCACTAGAGGGGATGACCACTTTACAGTCATCCCCTCCGAGATGGCGTGGCGCCAATGGGTGGCTCTAGATGGAGATCTTTCGAGTTCCTGGAGCCTCCCTTCGGTGCCGACGATGACCACTCTGGTGGTTGTAGCCGGTAGGAGTCCGGCATGCCCCTTCGCCCTTTCCCGGGGCGAAGGAAGTACAAGAGGTATTTCCACCGGATGAATAAAAAAATTAAAAAAAGTTGCATATTATATATTTCGCATCCGAATTTCTTTTTATTTTCGCGTTGTTAGTGGCCTACCTTGTGTCGTTCGTTATAGCCGCCCAAAACACTCCGACTTGGCTTGACGTGTCAACATTATAATGTCTTAAGTTGTAAGAACAATAAGGACTGTCTTTTAAGACCGTTTTTTATTGATTTTATTGGTGTTCAAAGCGGTCACCCCCCCCCCCCCCCCATCCGTTACAACGTCTCGGTGTGGGCACGCAGATTCCCCAATCTACGCACCCACGAACCCAGAGGTCCCCCGCCTGATGATAACAACGGCAGGGGGTTCCAGGCGTATGGGAATTAGGCGCCAGGGCGGTTGTTACCCCGGCGCCGTCTCCTCCTTCTTCGAGCGGGATCGGCCCTCTCCCGGTCTCTTAAGACCTACATGTCTGTACAAACTTTTACGCAAATACACTTTTTTTTAATTACATTTCTAATAATTTCCTTTCTTGTTTAACCTATCTACATAGCCAGTTGCATTCACTGATTTGGAAACGGTCCGTGAGTATAAGCAATGCTTGTCGCGGTTAGTCTACGGATGGCTGACCGCATAGTGGTATTTGAACTGAAAGAAAAAAGAAAAGAAAGAAAGAAAGAAATTAGTTATTTGACAGCAAACTGAGCGTCTCCGTACTTCGGAGGACACATAAAATCGTCGGTCCTGGTTGTTGTCATCAGATGGCAGTCATTAAGCCGAGTCGGAGGGCTTTGGGGGGCTTGATCAACTCTGACACGAGTTCGGCCACTAACCGCACGAAAATAAAGAAAGAACTTGTCTACACATCACAGTAAACAAACCTCGCAGCCCACAATCTTACAAAGTGTAAAACTAATGCTCCGGGACACAGTCGCGGGATCGTGTCGGGGACTAATGACGCATTCGATGGACAATTTGCTCCCGACGCTGAAAGCTTTTGTTTCTGAAGGCATTGGAGGGTTAATGACGCAGAAATACGGACAATACTTTAAGAATGGCGTTTACGTGCGTCCGGTATTAGGAGAATTGTTCCTTATTCTGCAGATCAGTAGAATATCGGAGCCAAATTGAATGAGGCATTTTGAAGTTAAATAACTTTTGGCGTTTGATGAGAGCAAACCTGTCGTCGAAATCATACAACCAATGATATTACACATTAAAAGAGGTAGATATGTTACATGCGCGCCAAAAGTAAGAACCAAAACTCCCCCAGTTGTAGCACCTCGCAATCAGTTCGCCCAAGACAGGACAACAAGCACACACTGTCACAATCTGTATTGTTTTATTAATTAAGTAATAATGCCGTCGTGCGTATATAGAGAATGCACACACTATCAAGCAAACATGAATAAATAACTAGGGATCTCATACCACAAGTGAGTAGTAAACTATACAAAATATTTGAATAAAAATACTATTCAAATTATAATATGGAATAATGTTCTCGAACAAAAGAAAGGCCAAGCAAAGAAAAGAGACAACACATATATTCTATCACAGGTGCGACAAAGACATCGAGTACACGTCACGTCATTTTAGATAGCTATCTCTTTTACTCTCTTAGTTTTTGTATCTTCTTTCTTACAGCATAGGTGTGTAGTTTTATAGTTTTATACTTACATATAGCGAGACTGAGTTTTGCGCGCCATTTAATATGGACGTAACATATCTATGGTATAATATTATTGCATACAACCAATATTTGGTGGTATCTTAAGAAAACCTTTGTCCAACCTTGTACTTCCCGAGATCCAGATGTCAAATGATCTGACGGCCAACCGTCGCCCAGTTTAATGATCCTAGAAATGTGAGATGCTTCTATACCATTAACCGTTTACCCATTACTTACTAGAAACCCAACCATTACCAGAAACCGACTGAAAAACGCCGTGTGGTGCCGGCTCAGAATACCATCACCCCATCTCCTCCCGTGGGTGTCGTAAAAGTCGACTAAGGGATTAGCCGGAGGATGGGCAGCAGCGTCCTTCGAGTACATTAACAACTCAACTGCGATCGCCAACCCGTCTGCCAAGCGTGGCGTGACCCCCCGATGAGCACACAACACACCATATCGGTGGTGATCTTTGGGGGAGGCCTGTGTCCAGCAGTGGATTTCATTCGGCCGAAATGATGATGAATGATGATCGAAAAAAGACACGTGCTGCCAACTAATATTATGGAAACAGAAAACAGCAAGCGAATGAAAATATAGTTATTACTAATGTAATGGAACGTAGATTTACTGCATACGACGAAATGTTATTTTATATTATGACTAGCTGTGCCCCACGGTTTCACCTGCCATTTAATTGAAAACAAATTGGATTACTTCGGCATAGACAGTTGACATATAAGTTAAGTTATATATTGGATTGAAGGTTTTGCTTAAAACAAAAATTGATTGTTTGTTATAGGTTCCGTATATACTTTCATATGCATTTAGTAAAAACCTGTTATTTTGACATTACAAACAGACACTTCAATTTTATTTATTTGTACAGATTCGCGGGTTTTCACTACTACGTCACTACTGGAGCGCGCGGGGCGCGGGGGCGGGGCGCGGGGCGCGGGGCGCGGGGCGCGGGGCGCGGGGCGCGGGGGCTGTCACTCAGAGCAAATTAATAAGGACGGCTGCACTCGGCGCGCGCGTACTTTACGAGATTAGGCTGTCGGAGAGCGAGACGGGGGCCTCGCGTGTGGAAAGCCTGCGGAATTGTGCAGTATAATTTGAGGCAGCCTTCCATGTCTACCTCTTTCGAAATATTATATGGAAGCAATTTGTTCAACCTTGAACATCTGTGCGATGGCACAAACAAACAACCACGACCCAAAATCACCATTATAACTAACCTTTTTTGGAGTTTACTCTTTCAGAAACGATTTGAAGAAGTTTTATGAGCAGTAAAATCAAGTATAACACTCGGAAAGTTGAGGCGTTACGTAGAAAGAGACAAACATGTATATCTGTAGGATTGAACGTGCAAAAGAATGAGATGGAATACATTACACAGCGTATCTTATTCTCGGGGCCTCCTCTTGGTGCGATGTTTCGTAGTCTCACTGTATAGTTCACTACCTCTGGTCTGAGAGTTGAATGTGTGCGTATGTTTGTACGTGTGTTGTGTGCCTGCGTATTACGAAGTTCTGCCGGAACTTCCTTCGCCCCGGGGAAGAGCAAAGGGGCATAGTGTGGGCATAGTGTGGGCATAGTGTGGGTATACATATTGATGTGTGATTGCGGGCTGCATGTTTTAATTTATTCATTTGCGCGTTTAATTTATAGTGTCTAAATATAATTATTCAGTTGGACACACGTATATTTTAATTTATATATTATTTTTTTTTGCAATTTAATAATATAATTCATTTTATTCTTATACGTGTAACCTATTATTTATTTTAAAACGGTTACATTAATTTAATAATAATTCCCAATCATACGCATAACTATAATGTAATGTAAATTTTTAATATATTTTTATTCGCTTGTGTTTGCGGCGATGGAACAGGTTCTAGTATGTAGGTAAACTGTTTCCCGCTGTCGGCGACGCGCGCGTCATATCAGGAATAATATTGTATGACAGAATTTTTTGCGAGGGTATACAATAAATAAAATATAATCTGAAAAAAATTGGTCTTAATATTATGAGATGCGTATTTATATGATAATTTTAACAATTCTACTTAATTAATTATTTATTATTGTAGTACTCATTACACATTATAACATTCATTAGCATTACACACACCATTACTGCACATAATAACACACAAAATAAGTCAAACATGACATTGACATCCGTGGTGTACATTAGGTTCCAGATGAAAACCAGCGTCTGGCACTTGTGCCTGGCATGAAGCTGATCTGGACTCCTATTTGGTCCAACCGTGAGACACATATCATTTATATGTATTCAAGGTATGTCACCTACCTACATAGGTTTATTGTAGTTTTAACGGTTTGCTCTTTTTAATTTTTTATACTATACCTGTTGCTCTGTTTTATTTTGTGGCTCTGTGTTGTGATCAAATAAATCTTGCTTTCTTTCTTCTTCTTTCTTTCTTTCTTGCATGCCGGACTCCTACCGGCTAGAACCACTGGGACGGTCATCTTCGGCACTCCAGGTCCTCGTAAGATCACACTAGAGCACCATTAAAACTAATCTACTAGAGTAGTTGCTGCAACGGCATATAATACATTTTTTAAATATTAGGTCTTCCGCGGTTCTGCGTCAGCATACAAACTGTGATTCTGCAAGGCCACAGCGTCGGCACACTACATGGACGGCACACTAGCAAATAAGCGTAGATGTGTACATAAACTAAAATCTTTAATAATTTTTTTTAAACTTTGCCTCACACTACTATTTCTCCTGTGTCGTGGGTGCGTTTACAGACATGAATTCCACACACAATACACCCAGACCCGAAACAACTACCTGCAGATCATACAAATATTTGTTCCGTGTGGGAATCGAACCCGCGACCCAAAGCGCAGCAGTCGACTGTATCAACCACTGCACCAACCATGTCGTCAACGAATTACTCGTTATTGAATCCGACTTTGACTCATTAGTTTATAACATCAGCTATCTGCCAGTGAAAGTCCCGTCAAAATCGGTCCAGCCGTTTCGGAGATTACCCGGAACAAACAGACAGACAGACAGACAAAAATTTAAAAATAGTTTTTTTATTCTAGGTACGGTATATACTTTCATATGCATTTAGTAAAACGTAGTTATTATGACATTACAAACAGACACTTCAATTTTATTTATTAGTAGATTACCGCTTCACAATTCAATACAGTCAACGAATACAAGTTTATAACAACAGATGCATACAAAGTCATTTAAGTTACAGTACACACCCACACACGCACACACACACACGCACACACGCACACACACACACACACACACACACACACACACACACACACACACACACACACACATTTTATTAGAACAGCGAGTTTATTGTTATAACAAGATGTTGTCTGCAGCGAAAGTCATTCATGGGATGCAAGATGATAACTGGCTTATAAAGGACAAAATCCGTGTGGTGTCCGGATTAAGAATATAGCACCACTCCATCTCCTCCCGTGGGTGTCGTTAAAGGCGACTAAGGGAATCTAAACCAGAGGGATGGGCAGCAGCGTCCCTTCTGTATAACGGAAGCCATACTGCGCTCACCAACCCGCCTGCCAAGCGTGGGGAGTATTGGCAAATACCCCCCAAAATGATGACACAGTTGTGAAAATCAATGGGGAGGCCTTTGTTCAGCAGTGGACGTATAAATGGCCGATATGAAGAAATGACAAAATATACAGTATCGTATAAAGTTATATCAACGTATTGGAGAGTATTCTTCAAGAGAACTTTAACAAGAGGAAACAACTTGATATAATCAGATACACGAAGAACGGGTCGGCGATCGCAGTTGAGTTGTTAATGTACTCTAAGGACGCTGCTGCCCATCCCCTGGCTAATCTCATAGTCGCCGTTTACGACACCCACGGGATGAGATGAGGTGGTGATATTCTTAGCCAGCACCACACGGCTTACACCGTCAAGAGCTTTATTAAAACTTCGTCACAATAATGTTCATCTACCGCCGTCAGGAAGTAATAATGGTACATCTTCAAAACGATCTCAATCCGACTCGTCACAATATGGACGCTCAATTGTGTGCGACTGCAAAGCGAGCGCCGGGATATTGTGACGATGCCGTAAACCATAAGCTGAAGCGGGAGCGGGTATTGACTGAAGATCGCTAGCTGTACTGCCAATGTCAGATGACACTCGTTCCGAGTACAACACTCATACTCAGTCGTGTTAGTGCATGTCTAGTTAGACTGGACGCCATCACAATATATAAAGATAAAATTATTTATATACCATTATTGCAAGATATTATACTCACACCTACCCCTGCAGACACATACACGTATGCACACACGGAGCATACATTCAACACACACTCTTCCGCCAGCCATACGCACTGACGCACACACACATAAATATAATACATATACACTTGCGTGTCGTGCCGTGTGGTGCCGGCTCAGAATGCCACCACCCCATTTCATCCCATGGGTGTCGTAAAAGTCGACTAAGGGATAAACCGGAGGATGGGCAGCAGCGTCCTTAGAGTACATTAACAACTCAACTGCGATCGCCAACCCGTCTGCCAAGCGTGGCGATTATGGCAAGACCCCCCAATGAGCACACAAGACCATATCGGTCGTTGTGATCTTTGGGGGAGGCCTGTGTCCAGCAGTGGACTTCATTCGGCCGAAATGAGACACTTGCGTATTCCACATTTTGACACCCATTGCCTACAGTTGTTCATCCACTTACATTTTTATTTTATTTTTGGAATTTACGGAATTGTATTTAAATTAACCTACTTTGTATAACTTTCATTTTTTCATTCATTTTGGGCCGAATGAAGTCCACTGCTGGACACAGGCCTCCCCCAAAGATCACCACAACGATATGGATGTGTTGTGCGCTCATTGGGAGGTTTGCCATAATCGCCACGCTTGGCAGGCGGGTTGGCGATCGCAGTTGAGTTGTTAATGTACTCGAAGGACGCTGCTGCCCATCCTCCGGCTGATCCCTTAGTCGACTTTTACGACACCCATGGGAGGAGATGGGGTGGTGGCATTCTGAGCCGGCACCGCACGTTGTATAACTGTTTTAACATTATTGTGGAAATCCGCATGTAACAAATATTATAATACTCCAATACGTGGAAGCCTCTGGAGTCTGTGATACAGTTTATACTAGTACAGACTCCGCCGTCTTTACCCAGATCCTCTTGTTTGAACTATAAACATATTGTCTATGTAACATGTTACTTTAAACCGTGTCCAATAAAGATATATTATATAAAACCATTTACACGCACTTATGAATAGTCAGACTTTAAATGCCGCATTCCAAGATGTAGACTTCTTATGGAGGAGAACGGGCAAGAAACTCTTTGGTTACTCTTTACATTTGTATTACATTAGAAAAGACTACGTTACTGTGATGAATCGAAGGTCCCCCTAAGTAGCTACAGCCGTTAGCGCTTGGGTTAACTATTTTTAGGGTTCCGAAAGTTAAAATGAAACAATGGCGGTATCATTATAGGATGTGTGTCTTTCTGTCTGTCCATCTGTCACAGCGACTTTGCTCCGAATCTACTCAACCGATTGAGTTGGAATTTGATTCACAATTATGAATTACTGCGACCCAAAAAGACAGACGTGTAAAGATTTTTGAATTTTGAAGATTAAAGGATAAAGTTTTGCAAACTGTCACACGGTATAACATACGAAATGGAAGGGTTTATTGGGAGAGTCTCAAATGTATTTATTTTGTAACATAAAATATATATTGTAATGTTATTTAAAAAAAATGATGAAACTGAACCATTTCCCTCTCAGCTAATCTCCGAAACTACTGAGCCTAAATTTTTTAAAAGAATGCGTATACTTAATGTTTCTTTACTTATAGATTACAGAATACCCTATTAAAAGTCTATGGTCTTAAAATAACAAGGTAATTTTTCAATATTGGCACATTGCTCGTAGAACGTATGGCCGATGGGGCCGAAAAAATCTCGAGTGGCGACCACGTACTGGAATACGCAGCGTGGGCAGACCTCCATGAGACGGACCGACGACTTGGTGAAGGTTGCGGGAATCCGTTGGAAACGAGTAGCGAACGTAGATCTTTGGGGGAAGCCTTTCAGCAGTGGACTTTCGGCTGAAATGATGATGATGATGTGGACACGCTCAGCCGCCGTCTTTGCGAAACCTTTTTTTCATTAGATCTATAGGTACACATCAATTCACATTACATCTATATAATAAGATTTGGTAATCGTGCACAGCAAGACCGGAATATTGACAGCGGAAATTATTTTTTGTGGTTTAATTTGTAAGCTGTCGCGAGAACCAAAACTGGAGCGGGATTACAGTTGGAAGCGGGGAGAGAGTAAAAGGACATTCCAGATGTTGCGTTACATTATTCTCGCAATACGTTGCGCGGTACCATAGTGTACCGTGTGGTGCCGGCTAAGAATAGCACCCAATCTCTTCGCGCGGAGGTCTTAAAAGGCTACTATGGGATTATCCGGAGGAAGGACAGCAGTGTCTTTCGAGTAACTTTACAACTCAACTGCCATCGCCAACCCACCTGCCAAGCCTAGCGATTATGGAAATACCCCCCAATGAGCACACAACACAAACCAAGACTTATCCGCAATGCCACATGTAGTATATTGAAAACTCTTTAGACAGCCGTCTGTATGTTAACTCGCTAGAGGCCATATATTATAAGATGTCAGGAATACTGTCTGTCATATTTAAATAAATGATTTTACGAATTAGCAAGACTTGTTATTGGCGACGAGAAAAAGCTAAATAAACATTGTGTAAATAGAAATATGAAATGGACAAACTAAGAAAATATCGTGGCACCCTGCGCGGGATGCTCACGCGACTCGACACCTATATCGATCAGAGGGCAACGATGTCTGACGAAGACATTAATGCTCGCTTCCTGGGCCTGAAGGAGACGATCCTAGCTATACGGGAAGTACAAGAGAAAATCGAGAACAAGACCGTCGACGACAAGGACGATGACGCTTATGATCAAGAACAAGAATACAGGTACGAGTTCGAAGAACTTCATACAACGATAAAAATTAAACTTTTAACTAAACAGACACAGAATGGAGGTCAACAACAGAACCAGCAACAACAACAACACATAAGACAAAGTGAATCCAGGCATAAAAATACACCGAAGATACAATTTCAACCCCTACAACAATCAGAAACTTTCAACAATTTCAAAAAAAGACTGGAAGTATACTTTCGATTGAACGATATATCAGATGCACACATGAAATCAAATATCTTACTGTCAACATTATCACCAGAGCTCCATGAAAAACTTTGCGATTTATCCTCACCGGAAGAACCAATGAATATGTCATTTGCTGATATCACTGAAATACTTAACGACTACTTAGACCCAAAACCTAGCAAATGGGCGCTACAACATAAATTCATAACAAGAATCCAAAAAGTTGATGAAACTGTAGCGCAGTACGCCGCAGAGTTGAAGAAACTTACCACTAACTGTGATTTCAATTGCCAACACTGTCAGAAAGGAACATCAGAAAGCTTTTTATCCCTACAATTTATAAGGGGATTGAAAGATAGCGATGCACGTTTAAAAATCTTACAAGACCGAACAGTACATACATTCAAATCACTGACACAGATTGCGATATCTATTGAAACGGGTAAGGCAGAAAACGCATCAATGATTACTAATGAACAACCAAGTGCCAATGGTGACCACATCAACAAAATTACCCCCTATAAGCGACCGGCAGGACGAGGACAAAGTCCAAGACAAATTACACCTAAAGATCTAAAAGGGAAATGTTTCCGCTGTGGTGCTGCGAATCACGAATCCAACAAATGTGGCGCTATAAACGTTACATGCTATAAATGCAATAAAATAGGTCACCTAGCCCGTGTTTGCCTTCAGCGCCACTCTAATGCGAGTATTAAAAAGAATAAACCGAATACCAACCTATTAGAAGACTCAATGACAAGTGACCACGATGACTGGAATAATATTAATATCATATCTGGAGAATCATCTGAAAAATATATGATAACGGTACATATTGAACACGTTAAGATAAAGATGGAATTTGACACTGGAGCTACACTAAGTTCAATGTCATTACGAGACTATAAAAAACTAAACATTGGAAGAAGAATTTTTAAGACAAACCTAAAACTCAGAACTTATACTGGAGAAATAATTAAACCAACAGGCGTAGCATACGTTCAATGCAGATGCCAAGGAAAAGAATTCCACGGAAAACTGTACGTTATCAACAGCAACGTTGATCCAATTTTTGGCCGCAGCTGGATGAAAGAACTCGATACACTTAACTTAGCAGACATAAAAGCTGTACCACTTACTGAAAACATAGAATTAGACCAACTTCTGGAGCTCTACAAGACATCAGTCTTCAGAAACGACCTTGGCGAAATACCTAATTTCAGAGGACACCTAAACCTGAAAGAGAACACTAAGCCAATTTTTATTAGACCACGTAGAATACCTTATGCTTTAAAAATCAAAGTGGATGAAGAAATAGAGCGACTATGCACACAAGGTGTAATCACGAAAGTTGACCACTCTGAGTGGGGTACTCCAGTAGTACCAGTTGTCAAACCAAATGGGGATATCCGATTATGCGCTGATTATAAGGTTACCCTAAACAAAATTATACAAGATGAACAATATCCAATACCTATGATTGAAGATATTTTCTCAGAGATGAATGGAGGTAAACTATTTTGTACACTCGACATAACTCAGGCGTACCTAAACATGGTAATGGATGAAGAGAGCGCAATGCTACAAACACTCAGTACACACAGAGGAACTTACAGAGTAAACAGGCTCATGTTTGGAGTTAAGGTAGCTCCAAGCCTATGGCAGAAATTCATGGACAAACTGTTACAAGGCCTAGAAGGAGTTAAATGTTTCTTTGACGATATAATAATACAAGGAGCTAACAAAGAACAACTACTACATAGGCTCAAACTCGTACTCAATAAACTAAAAGAAAGTAACCTTCGAGTAAACAGAGACAAGTGCCATTTTTTCCAAACAAGTATAAATTACCTTGGACACACTATTGACAAAGAAGGTCTACACAAAAACAGGGACAAGATAAATGCAATAGTTAAAACAGAACACCCAACCAATACAGCAGAATTAAGAACATTTCTTGGGATAGCAAATTTTTACAACAAATTCATACCAAACCTAGCATCGATCACGAACCCACTAAACAACTATTAAAGAATAAAATAGAAGAAAAAATTAGCATGCCAAAAGGCAGAACGTACAGGCTCAACAATATTCGTAACATCTTATGTAACATGTACCAACATTGAAAGTACAAAACCAAATAAACAAAAAGTATGCGCATAATATTCCCGAGGTGAACATAATCGTTTTGAGCTACGTTATGTAATATTTTAATAATATTCATCAATGAATACTTCTCTTGACTTTGGGATGAGCTTAGCGATGCGTAGTGCTCTGTTTGATTTTTAACACTGATTCATTCAGAATAATAGTAAGAAGCCGTTGTGTGAATTCTTCCTCCCTTTCGATACAAAAAAAATTTATCATATGGAGATTTTTAATAAGCTTCTAGAACGCAGGGCAGTTTGTGGCGAGCTAAATATGAGTGGAGACACCAAGAGTCGATCAGGGCTTCGCCTCCGGCTTACCTTTATTGGTCGGCTGCAGTGGAACCTCATGAGTGCCTAGTGACTTTTAACTCTGGCTTGCCTTAGTTGGCCGATCAGAGGGGGTCCGCCAGTGGTATATGCTCGGAGGTAGAAGTGTCTAATGGCGTAATAATAGGGAAACCCGCTCCGAGTCTTCGAGATGCACGATGGTGAAACTGGTGCCGCACCTCTCGACACCCCGAGCCACTCCCGCTGGTGTTGCTGCCTATAGCTTGTAGTGGCAGCCCAGTTTAGGGGGCTCGTCTTGTGAGCGGCGAGTCACCTTTTATTCTTGTTTTTTCCCCTAAGACCGAGCAGGGCTAGGTTTTTCAGATTCTCTCCGAGATGTACCTAAAGGCAGCAATGGATGGCTCTAGTGTGATTGTATCGAGCATCTGAAGCTCCCCTACGGTGCCGAAGATTACTGCTCCAGTAGATTTAGCCGGTAGGAGGAGGCCTCTCCACCTATCCCCCGGACGGAAGAAGTACATGATGTATTTCCAATGGGTAAATAAAAATAAATAAAGAAATGATAGAGCATGGGACAGACCGGAATAATCCAACTAAATGGCTTTTTTTTTATTGATCCGGTGGAAATATCGAAAAGAAAAAATAACAAAAACTTCCTTCGCCACGGGAAAGGGCAAAGGGGCATGCCGGACTCCTACCGGCTAAAACCACCGGAGTAATCATCGTCGGCACCGAAGGGAGTCTCCAGGAACTCGAATAATCTCCATCTAGAGCCACCCGATGGTGGCACGCCTTTGGGCACATCTCGGAAGGGATAACTGTAAAGTGGTAATCCCCTCTAGCGGTAGGAAGGCGACTGTAAAGAGGCCACCCCCCCCCCCCCTCCCAAGCATCTCTCGAGAGGATTGTAAAAGATTCCCCCGAGGCCTCACTATGCGCTGTGCTGCGCACACAGCGGTACGTGACCGCATGCACACCGCTGTCTGCCCGGGGGTCGCTCGGTATGAGCACGCATTTCCCAACAAGCGCGCTCGTGACCCCCAAGAACTAAATGGCCTAACGTAATCTGGAGAAAACCATGGTAAATGCCACATTAAGCCCCTCAAGTTGCGCGTCAAGTATCCTCACACTATTAACCAAACGACCACTTCAACTTGCTTCCCTGTTCACCCCACAAATTACTGTCATGATCATATTCACTCTCACAAGATTATGTGACGTTAATATTCCCTGAAGTGTAATAATATTTACGCATTGCCACAACATAACTAAACACAGAAGGTGAACTTCTTACAACTCACACAAAGACAGTCGATAAACACATTCATGCTTTGAACGTCCATTGCTGAATAAAGACTCCCCTGTCAATATTATCTCACTTTAAATTCTTTAAAAAAACAATACGGTCAGGAACGCAGTACTTAGCCTTACAATAATGACACAATATAAATCGCGTGTGAATTAAAACAGTAACAAACAATAAGTTTCAATAAAAAAGGCAGACGCCGTTGTTTCTTGTTGAATTGAAAATTCAAATTCAAATTCATTTATTTCAGGTACCACATAACCAATATTAGAAAACGTCTTTAAATTATACAATAATAAATACATAATCACACATAAATAAATACAAAGGAATAAATACAATATAAATACTGCATCAACACACAATGTATTATAATGAACTTATACTTATATATATATTATATATTACTTATTATTATTATATATATATATAATTACAGTAGTCTCTTAATCGTACGCACACACTAATTTTCGTATCAAAAGGTAGGAAGCCATCAAGAAGCTCTTTAATCTGCCCGCCAGGATTGCCTTATCCCATGGTGAGATAACAACTACGCAGAGGGGTTTATTATTTATTTTTTTGTTTCTCTATTACACGGGTTTTTATCCCCTGTCTATCAAAATACCGGCTTCCCCCTTGGAAGCCGGTGTTTTGATAGGCTTACGCGGGGACATGGGTCCAATACGCAGAGGCCGTTTAGAGAATTTTAATCTAAAATGTAATGGGACACTTACCGGGGACTCTCCATGGCTGCACTATAAAATGCACTATAAATTATTACTTATTATTATTATTGTGTTAAAAATCATATTAAGTAACACCCACCAGTGCAATCAGAAATTGCTGCAGTAAACCTTCTGTACTCACCTGTGTTGTGGTAAAAGGCTGTTTACACAATGTAATGTGTTGTTGCAGGCTTGTAAGCTTGCGGCGAGCCTAAGCTAATATTTAGAATAGACGTTATAGTTGGAAATAGCTTTAGTGGTAGTTCAGATGATGAATAGTATCCTCGGGCTCTATAAACGTGCTTTATTATTATTTTATAAATTAAATTGTTGCTAATTTATACAACAGCTTTGTCATAAAATAGGGTTGAGCTACATGATGACTACTTCATGCCTTTTAGGGTTCCGTACGTCCGAATGAAAGCCCTGGCTGGCGTATGCGTGTTTGCCACCTTAGTGGTATAAAAAAGAAAGTAAAAACATTTATTTTTGCACCATTTTTTTTTAAAACTTTGCTCCACTCTAGGATTTCTCCTGTGTCGTGGGTGCGTTCACAGACATGAATTCCACACACAATACACCCAGACCCGGAACTACCTGCAGATCATACAAATATTTGTTCCGTGCGACCCGGAGCGCAGCAGCCGACTGTATCAGCCACTGCACCAACTGTGCCGTCATTAACGAAACACACAACTGAAATTAGTGCGGTGCCGACTCAGAATGCCACCACCCCATTTCATCCCGTGGGTGTCGTAAAAGTCGACTAAGGAATTAACCGGAGAATGGGCAGCAGCGTCCTTCGAGTACATTAACAACTCAACTGCGATCGCCAACCCGCCTGCCAAGCGTGGCGATTATGGCAAGATCCCCCAATGAGCACACAACACACTCATGTCGGTCATTGTGGTTATCTTTGCGGGAGGCCTGTGTCCAGCAGAGGACTTCATTCGGCCGAAATAATAATTTAAAAAAAAATCTACGCGTGTCGCAGTCGCGCTGACAACCGCTCCGTGAGCTCTTAGCCTTACTGTGTGCGTGCCGTTGGCAATAATACACCCACAGTTTAGTGTCTTAACTCTGTGAAAGTGAAACAGTTTGACAGTACAAAGGCAGTTTATTGTTGAGTTAGGTGTATGTGCGGGAGGTTCTAATAGACGTTAAGGTGTCTATTTTTATTCCTTTGCAAAAACGAATAGGCTACTCGAATGCCAATTAAATGAAAAAATAAAGGCAATAGCTTTCTATGAACACGTGTATATCTCAATTACTATATCATCAAGATATGAGCCAAAAGACATTCAACCCGCCTGCCAAGCGTGGCGATTATGGCAAAACCCCCTAATGAGAACAAAACACACCCATATCGGTCGTTGTGGTGATCTTTGGGGGAGGCCTGTGTCCAGCAGTGGACCTGATTCGGCCGAATAGATGATATCTTCACCGATTAGGGTAGAGAGACCTGGTATGATTCGCCTTCTAAATAAAAGGCGATTTTTTATTATTTTTTTTGTATTATGTGTGAAATTTGTGTCTGTAAACGCACCCACGACGCAGGAGAAATACTAGTGTGGGGCAACGTAAAAAAAAAAGATTTCACAAATTGCAACCACAGCTTGTAATGTTGACTACCCGGCCACTGAAAGCAACCCCCTGGTGCTGTTGATAAGGGTCCATTTAGCGTGCTTGTCGCTGAGATTATTTGCAGTAAAATTGCTCCAGATTGCTCAACACATTACTCCACTGTACTCGAAGTTGCAGTGTGGTGCCGGCTAAGAATATCACCAACCCATCTCATTCCGTGGGTTTCGTAAAAGGCAACTATGGGATTAGCCTAAAAATCGGCAGCAACGCCCTTCGAGTACATTAACAACTCAACTGCGATCGCCAACCTTTGACGGCACGGTTGGTGCAGTGGCTGAAACAGTCGGCTGCTGCGCTCCGGGTCGTGGGTTCGATTCCCACACAGGAAAAATCCTAGTGTGGGGCAATGTTTTTATTAAAAAAGAAAAAACCCGTCTGCCAAGCGTGGCGATTATGGAAAAACCCCCCAACGAGAACACATCACAAACCTAGACGGGTCGTTGTTCGTTCTTTGAGGAAGGCTTCAGTCCAGCAGTGGACGTCTGAAATTATGACGATGACTCGAAGATACACCGGGCAATAATTGCTGTAAACTTTGCCTGTATCAAGCACCCAAAGATAATAGTATTTGTTGGATATTAAGACTTTAATAGTAATCTATGCTTCTATTAGATTAAATATACCAACTTCTCGACTAGCTATGCACTCCTCGGTCCCTTGGTGATGTCTATAAAAATATACAACAAGCTACCAAATGTCATAAAAACTGAAAACAAATTTAATATTTTTATATTCAATTTAAAAAAATATTTGCTTAGCAAAAGCTACTATGGCGTAAAAGAATTTATAGACGATACATTTTAATTACGATTTATTATTAATACTCTTCCTCTCTCTTAATTAACTATGCTGTGTCCGCCAGGGTCCATAATTGGTCTATAGATATAAACCTACCATCTGTTTTTTTAAATAATTTGCTTATGGAATGGAATAAAGAATTGAATATTTTCGTTTGCTGTGTGGTGTCGGGTTAGAATACCACCACCCCATCTCCTCCCATGGGTGTCGTAAAAGTCGACTAAGGGATAGCCGTAGGATGGGCAGCAGCGTCCTTCGAGTACATTAACAACTCAACTGCGATCGCCAACCCGTTTGCCAAGCGTGGCGATTATGGCAAAACCCCCCAATGAGCACACAACACACCGATATCGGTCGTTGTGGACATCTTTGGGGGAGGCCTGTGTCCAGCAGTGGACTTCATTCGGTCGAAATGATGATAGATTATATTTCTCTGACGGCAGACAGCTGGGGTCAATTATAATAATTGGATTATACATTCATCGACAATGAGTAAAATAAGTAAATTAATAGTTTTATTTTACGCACGATATTGAAAGATTTATCATGTTATTTTAAGATCATAGACTTTTTATAAAGATAACCTACAGAAGCCATAATCTAAGAGAAGAAGAAGAAGAAGACTTTTTATAGGTTTTCCTGTAATCTATAGGTAAAGTGCTATCATCTACATTATTTTCAAAATTTTAGACTCCGTAGTTTCAGAGATAAGGGAGGGGAATGGTCAGATTTCAACTATTTTCTTAAATCAATTTAAAACCATAGATTTAAAAATTATAGAATAAATACATACACGAGATCTATATAATAAGCCCGTTCATTTCAAATATTACACGCTACATTTACATATTTTTCTTGCCGGCTCTTCTCCACGGGATCAACTATTTGGAACCGTGCAAATTAGATTCTGACGTTTCATAAGTGCCAATATTTGGTTTATTTGAAATAAAAATATTTGACTTTGACATGCAATACATCGCTGTTTTTCAGCGTTAACTCAAAAATAAATGTCATCGCATCTATAGCTCTCACTCTTATTTTGCATCACACAAAGGTGGTCTGGTAGAAAGAACCTATGGCATTAAGAACTTTGTATACCTTACTTGTACATTAAGAATAAATATATAAATTAAATGGCTACGATTCGGAACACGATAAATATTGAGTGTGTAAGATTCGCCTTTTGTAAGTTCTTATTTAGTGTCTGAAGTCTTGCACAAGTCGCGAAATAAAACCGTTTCAAACGTTACAATATCTTGCGGGGAACCGTAGAACAGGCGTCCTGCCAACAGTAGGGTGGCTACGCTTTATATAACATTCCTGATATTTTCATACAAGCTATGCAGTAACGACGCGTGTAGAATTACTTATATTGATGGTAAACTTGTGGTCCCGGCTCAGACTACCACCACCCCATCTCCTCCCTTGGGTGTCGTAAAAGTCGACTACGGGGTTAGCTGGAGGATGGGCAGCAGCATCCTTCGAGTACATTAACAACTCAACTGCGATCGCCAACCCGTCTGCCAAGCGTGGCGATTATGGCAAAACTCCCCAATGAGCCCACAACACATCCATATCGGTCGTTGTGGACATCTTTGGGGGAGGCCTGTGTCCAGCAGTGGACCTCATTCGGCCGAAATGATGAAATCAGCATTTCATTACGTTCACTGCTGGGGACCCACGAGTATTTATATTCTTAATAAAAACGTTATTAAAACAATTGTACATTGTCAACACACTTTCACTTTCATCGTTATCCTAGACAGGAAAAGGCTACCCCAGAGCATGGAAATTGGAGTGCTGTGGTCTCCTTCTGTGAGACCCAGGAGACGGCAGAGCGGGATCGGGAGAGGGCCGATCCCGGACGGAGTAAGACGAGACACCACCCCGGCGCCTAGGTCCAACAGGCCTGAGCCCCTTGCCGTCGCTACATGGAGAGAAGCCTCGGGGGTCGCGAGCGCGCAGCTTGGGGAGGCTGCGTGCGCACATCAAGCGTCCCCCAGAAAGACGGTGGCGCGCACGTGGACACGTGCCACCGTATGCGCAGCACAACGCACAGCAAGGATTGGGGGGATCCTTTACAATCCTTCCCGAGAAGTGCCAGGGGGTGACGATTTTACAGTCATCCCCTCCTTGATGTGCCTAAAGATGTGGCACCAATGGGCTCTACTGTGATCTTACGAGGACCTGCAACCCCCCTTCGGTGCCGAAGTTTAGCTGGTAGTTTTAGCCAGTAGGAGTCCGGCATGCCCCTCCATCCTTCCCCGGGGCGGAGAAAGTTACTGAAGAATTTGCACTTGGCTCAATAAAAATTAATTAAAAGGCGGCTGGTCCACCTGAGCCTCCTCTTCGGTTTTCTCTTTCTCCGAGCGGGGCCAGCCTTCTCCTTGTAAAAAGTGATCTACCACCATAAAAATTTAATACCCAATAAGAAAGTCAAGTTCGAGAAAAATAATAAAAGGCTAACCAAAACTCGTGGTCACCCTATCCACCCGTCCGGCACACTAGTCGGTACGGCCAGTAAATTTGCCGCTCAATTTTATTCATCATCATTCAGGTTCAAAATACAACTCATTGTTTAGGACAAATATCTTGGCGCCCTTTCAATAAAATGGAATTTAGTTCTGGAAACTTCAGAGATGGTACTTAAATTAAGTCTCTTGCCCGAAACTGATGACACAGTTGTGGAAATCTATGCTTTTGTTCAGCGGTGGACGTGTTTTGACTGAACTATGATGATGAAGATGGTCCAAGTGTTCCTCGTTTGCCAAGAAATGGGCGTCGGTCAGCCTATTGCCACTAGTGTCTTGATAAAAACAGTAGCGCTGATTTTCAGCGATGACCTGGATACGACAGTGGCAGTGTGCTGAGCTAATCTTCATTTAATTTCCCATACAATAGCCTGTAAACGTCCACGGCTGAAAATGAGCCTCCCGATGATCACTACAACAAGCGGTCATAAGGAATATTGCTATAATCACCACGCTTGTCAGGCAGATTGGTGATAAGTGTGTTGTTATCAGCACATGGAAAGATGCTACTGCCATGCTCTTAATCATCATCATTCATCATTTCAACCGAAAAACGTCTACTGCTGGACGGAAGACCATGACCATGGTAAACTACTCATAAAAATATATAATAAATACGAAAGAAAGAAAGAAAGAAAGTATTTATTTAGCGACAAAATGAGACATCACAAACAATAACATACTAAACAGAGAAATAAGAAGCAACATTTTGTTTAAAGTGTATGCCCCACAGTTGCGCTAAATGGGTATCTAGTTCAGCATGTGCCAGGCAGGCGCCAGGCGCTGGTTTTCAACTAGACCCCTTAGTGGCTCACAGAAGCGAAAATAGCATTCATATTTAATTTAAATTTAAAGTTATACTAATATATGAAGAAATATATAATTAGTATGTATACATTATAAACAAACAACACAATTATATATAATGAGTAAATATGTGTAATATGTAATAATTAAAAATAAATCAATAAATAATAATAAAAGACTGACAAAAACTTAAATAAAACGAATGATAATGCAACAGCGACGGAGGACAAATAAACAAAATCCCTAACGTAATGTATATTAATTGAGACCGCAGTCAACGTTGACACCACAATAAATTAAAGGACAAGAATGAACCAAATAAACAATTTCGGTAAGGATTTATGAAGTGAAACTTCTTTTGGGGCGGTGTGAATGGAATTTTATGAAACGAAAATGTGTAACGAAAGAGAGCCAGCTGTAAATGTATTTGTTTGCAGAGGCTGATACAGTCGGCTGCTGGCCTGATCGTGGGTTCAATTCCCACACGGAACAAGTATTTGTATGATCTGCAGGTAGTTGTTCCGGGTCTGGGTGTATTGTGTGTGGAAGTTGTGTCTGTAAACGCACCCACGACACAGAAGAAATCCTACTGTGGGCCAAAGTATACATACATTTTTTTTTTGTGGGATTTAGGCTGTGTGCGAGGCTCTAGTGTGATCTTACGAGGACCTGGAGCCCCCCTTCGGTGCCGAAGATGACCGCTCCAGTGGTTTTAGCCGGTAGGAGTCCGGCATACCCCTTCGCCCTTCCCCTGGGTGAAGGAAGTTCATGAAGAATTTCCACTGGACAACAATAAAAAAAAAGGCTGTGAGCGAATGAGATAAAACGCGTTTCTATATAGTTTGTCTATTCCTTGCTGTCGATCAATCGCTCTGTCTCTCTGTTCATCACCTCCTTAGTGTATTCTCATCTCATTCTCTCACAAATTAACCAAACTACAAAGTTTCACTTCTACCGCGTGTGAACTCACACTCGACATTTTTTTTTTTACCAGCCGTGGGAATTCTGCATGAACCTCCTTCGCCCCGGGGAAGGTAAGGGCAGGTATTCCGGATCGGACTCCTACCGGCTAAAACCACTGGAGCTGAACCACCGAACGGGGGCCTCCAGGTCCTCACACACTAGAGCCGCCTATGATGGCCCGTATTCAGTGTTCGGTATGACAAAAATATCCGTGTGGTGCCGGCTCAGAATGCCACCACCCCATTTCCTCCCATGGGTGTCGTAAAAGTCGACTAAGGGATAGCCGGAGGATGGGCAGCATCGTCCTTCGAGTACATTAACAACTCAACTGCGATCGCCAACCCGTCTGCCAAGCGTGGCGATTATGGCAAAACCCCCCAATGAGCCCACAACACATCCATATCGGTGGTTGTGGTGATCTTTGGGGGAGGCCTGTGTCCAGCAGTGGACTTCATTCGGCCGATATGATGATGACAAAAATATCGAAGTACGTATGGTTCCGTATAAACACAAACTCTCAAACTCAAATCTTTATTGATTGCAGAATGTAATCCATTAAAACTATTTAAAAGTGTTTCATTATAATGAGTAATATCCGCGAAATCAGCAGACATTTGACGGCACGGTTGGTGCAGTGGCTGATACGGTCGACTGCTGCGCTCCGGGTCGCGGGTTCGATTCCCGCACGGAACAAATATTTGTATGGTCTGCAGGTAGTTGTTCCGGGTCTGGGTGTATTGTGTGTGGAATTCATGTCCGTAAACGACGCACCCACGACACAGGAGAAATCCTAGTGTGGGGAAATGTTTAAAAAAAAAAAACAAAATTCATGTATATATCTACATATATATATATATATTACATTATAATGTTAATTACTTCAAATAAAATTTGAGTTTAAAATTAATTTAAAAGTTTGATAGTTACTCTCGCAAGGAGGCGCCATCTAACGAGATAAAATGTCACTATTACTATTCATTTGACGACAGTTTTAGAATGATTTTTCAGGCAATAGTATGTGAACATAATCATCATATCAGCCAAAGGATGTCCACTGCTGAACAAAGGCCTCCCCCATATTTTTCCACTATTGTGTCGTCATGTTGGAGGAACTAGCCAGTACTCACCACGGTTAGCAGGCGGGTTGGTGAGCAAAGTATGGCTGCTGTTCCACAGAAGGGAAGCCACTGCCCATTCCTTTGCCTTGAACTTCCTTTCTTATCTATTACGACACCCACGGGAAGAGATGGAGCGGTGCTACATTCTTCATCCAGATACCACATGGAAATGACATATATGTATTAAAAAAATTTTAAGCGGATTAAATCGCGTGTATTATTGATTTTTGTTTTTCCTGACGTTTCGAACACTTTGCAGGGTTCGTGGTCGCAGGGCGACTAATTGATGATATTGAATGATAAAACTTGATTTGTTTTGTACGGCAGATAAAATAACTTTTTAAAATCTGTAACGACGCTTGTCACCTTAGTCATCCTGCGATCTGCAGATCGTACAAATATTTGTTCCGTGCGGGAATCGAACGCACGACCCAAAGCGCAGCAGCCGGCTGTATCCACCACTGCACTAACTGTGCCGTCAGGCTCGTCGTTCAAGTCACATTAGTTTCGATTAGACATGAAACAGGCGTGGTTGGCGACTGTGTTTTATCTTCACGACGAACATCCCTGGAGGGTCTCGTTGGTTGCGAGCACGCTGATCGATCGATCCGTCGGCAACGATACGATGAACGCGGCAGCTCATCGTCAATCGGGCTCAGGCAATTCCTTAAGCTCAAACATCCATACATCCTTGAATACGGAATCGAAACAACGCTGTAAAACCAATTTGTTGTTAGCGAAAACATGATTGAAGCTATTCAAGGATACGTTACAGACAGTGAGTCATGTGGACCAGTCTTAGCGAATACCAAATGTTGATATCACCGTTATTTCAATTATGTATTCAAGGATGTATGGATGTTTGAGCTTAGAGAATTACACCCCTGGTTCTTAACCGTAAACGCAAAGAGCTCAAAATGAAATAGCAGGGTTATTACTATCAGGTTGGCAACTAGTAAACCCATGGACATGGGTGGCATGGAGATTATTTGAGTGGTTTTAGCTGTTAGGAGTCCCGCACGCACCCCCGGGAACACGGTGGCGCCGCCGTGTGCGCAGCACAGCGCACCAAGAGGCGCGGGGGGATCCTTTACAATCCTCCCCGAGAAGTGCCTGGGGGGGCGACCTTTTTACAGTCGCCTTCCCTCCGCTACAGGGGGTGATCGCTTTATAGTCATCCCCTCCGAGATGTGCCTAAAGGCGTGGCACCAATGGGCGGCTCTAGTGTGATCTTACGAGGACCTGGTGCCCCCGTTCAGTGCCGAAGATGACCGCTCCAGTGGTTTTAGCTGGTAGGAGCCTTCATACCCCTTCACCCTTCCCCGGGGTGAAGGAAGTTCCATGTAGAAATTCCACTGGACACAAAAAAAAAAGGAGTCCGGCATCCTCCTTCGCCTTTTCCCGGGACGAAGGAAGTACATGAGGTATTTCCAACGGATCAAGTTTTTTTTAAATAAAAGTTCACAAATACGAAACGGCAATATTTAAACACGCTGCGCCGGTGCCCGGTTCAAATTGGAAATAAACAGTGCGCACAAATGTTTGCGATAAATAAATAAAGTCGTATCCATCAAGCGGGTGCTTCGGCAGTTTGAAATGGAGGTAAATTCACTTTGAGGGATTTAAGTGTTATTTTCAGTTAGAGTGTGTTAAATATTCAGTTTACAGTTACTACTTGTGTACTGCCTTATACGATGGAGCGAGCCAGTTATTTTAGATGCTTATTGGTATATTTTATGTATCGTTTTATATAAAAACCACAAGCTTTTAACCTCTATTGCTAAAATAGCTAAGGAAATTTAGGGGTGGAATTTCTTAAAATCCTTTTTAGTAAATGCCTACATTATCAAACGTACCTACTGACAACATTTCAAGTTTCTATCGCCAGTGGCTGATATGTCGGTCAGTCAGTTTCTTTTTATATAATTTACTATGTAAAGACAGATTTATTTTGTATTGTTCATCATATCGGCCATACAATGTCCACTGCTGAACAAAGGCCTCCCCCATAGATTCCACAACTGTGTCATCATTTTGGGGGGTATTTGCCAGTACTCACCACGCTTGGCAGGCGGGTTGGTGAGCACAGTTATTAGTTAATTTAATTAGCATTATACCATTTCAATCATCTATAAATAAATAAAAATGATAAGCAAGCTATGATAGCTAATGATAAGCAGGCAGGCAAAAAAGTATATTTTAAAATCTATCACAAATGATCATAAAAATTGTTATCAATTATTTTTCTCTCTGGCGACACGCACACCTTATTATTTTCTGTTATCAATCAATGCTGTCACGAGAGTATTTAAAACTATAAAAAGGTGCAAATATTTAGAGTAAAAACACAAAATATTAGCCTCTTAAAAAATATTAAAATCTGCTTCCGTCAATGACGCGCGAGTGTGCAGTAATTGGTGGCTGATCAGCATATTGCTGAGGCGCTGAATTGAGGTAAACAACGCCAACGGCGCCAGTTATCAGTGACAGCCGCCTTGGTGAGTTAATGTCGTCTTCCAGTTAGGTAAAAACTATTTTAAATGGAACTGTAGCGTTTACTCACGAGTCATTAGTAAATTATAATTTCACAAGCTACATTTCTCAACGTTAAATTCACAAACTATTGCTTTAACAATGACATCAAAACACAAACATTCATATGACAAGCAGCCATTTTGAAAAAGCATTATTTTATTTTAGTTCTATAGATTAACTGACATGGTTAACAATTCGCCGAAAGCAAAAACAAATATACATATTATATTTGTGTATAATAAGTTTTACAAATAATTAAATACACCAAAGCACAACGCATATTTGTTTAGTAAAATTTAAATTTGCTGTTTGTTTTAGGATGTCAATTCCATTTTATATAATAAATAAAGCATATTTTCACGAGCGATTCGGTTCTGACTCTCGCCAGCCGCTGCCGCGGAATGTTTCGTGAGGCTATTGAAATTATAAAAACATCCTAATTTCAATAAAGAAGATGGTTGGGAGGTCCCGTTTGGAATCCGGTCCCAAACAACATACCACATTGAAAAACAGTATATATATAGTGCTTGATTTATCAGTTCATCTCGTGGTGTATTTTTATCGATTATAGTACTAAATAAAAAAAAGTATGGAATTTTAACTTGAATATTAAAAGGTCGCTTGAAAAAATATAAAGTAATAAGGCACTAATAAAAAAATAATTATGAGTGACCTTTCAAAATTTAAATTTTGAACTGTAACTTTCAGAATCTTTTTTTGGTCTATAAAATTATACTGAAACTGGTTTCTTTTTAAATTGACTTTTGGCGATTTTTGATATTTAAAAGAAATTTGGAGCGACCACTTAATGTTTTTTTTTTTAGCTGTCCTTTGGAGGGGTTTTCAATCGAGACGCAAAAAAATATGCCTTTTTTTGCGCCACCCTACTATATAAGTTTGAAGTATGCCTTTTTTTCTGCATTTTTCTCTCACCCTGCTTCCCCCCTCTCCCTAACAACTCCCCGCGTTCCATCATCTCTCCTCAGATATTCACAGACGCTGAAAGAGAATATTAATTGCGTTTTTCCCGGCATGACCCGCGCAGCGCTCACCTGTCAAACTTGCTCGTTTATACGAAAAGTCTTTTAAAGTAGGTGTTTTTCAACACGCTTTTATTAGCTTCACTTGTATTTAAACTAGGTAATCAAACCCCCCACTGAGCACACAACAAACCCATATCGGTTGTTGTGGTGATCTTTGGGGGAGGCCTGTCCAGCAGTGGACTTTATTCGGCCGAAATGAATGAATAAATTATGAAAAACGCAACTGGTTCTCATATTCTGATCTGCACATGAATTTTATTTCTCCTGTATGGAAAGCAAGCGTTCAACTAATCCTGGCTATCACTTCTTTTATCTGCTCTATATATCAGCCTCAGATAATATATTGCTTTATTAAATCCGTGTGGTGCCGGCTCAGAATACCACCACCTCATCTCCTTCCGTGGGTGTCGTAAAAGTCGACTAAGGGATTAGCCGGAGGATGGGCAGCAGCGTCCTTCGAGTACATTAACAACTCAACTGCGATCGCCAACCCGTCTGGCAAGCGTGGCAATTATGGCAAAACCCCCTAATGAGCCCACAACACACCTATATCAATCGTTGTGGTGAGTGTTGGGGGAAGCCTATGTCCAGCAGTGGACTTCATTCGGCCGAAATGATGATGATTATGATTAAATTCGAGGTTCGTTTTAATCATTAATTTCGTCCGCTGGTCTATGAATACCAGTTCAATTTCACCAACACTTAATACAAACCACATTAAAAGCCTTCAGCTCGAGTTATAATTAATATCCATTTGCTTTGTTTTCTTTCAATGTTGTTATGATTAATGACTCTACATACCTAAATAAATGATTCTGAGTGAATAATTCAGGGGACTCCTCAAAGTACGGGCTCCGTTTTGAGAATATTAATCTATATCAATGATATTATAAATTAAGAGAGGTAGATATGTTACATGCGCGCCAAAAGTAAGAACCAAAACTCCCCCAGTTGTAGCACCTCGCAATCAGTTCGCCCAAGACAGGACAACGAGCACACACTGTCACAATCTGTATTTTTAATTAATTAATGATAACAATGCCGTCGTAAGTATATAGAGAATGCACAAACTATCAACAAACATGAATAAAGAACTAGGGATATCATACCACATCATCCATCGTCCACTGCTGGACACAGGCCTCCCCAAAGATCACCATAACGACCGATATGGGCGTGTTGTGTGCTCATTGGGGGGTTTTGCCATAATCGCCACGCTTGGCAGGCGGGTTGGCGATCGCAGTTGAGCTGTTAATGTACTCGAAGGACGCTGCTGCCCATCCTCCGGCTAATCCCTTAGTCGACTTTTACGACACCCACGGGAGGAGATGGGGTGGTGGTATTCTGAGCCGGCACCACACGTACCACACGTGAGTAACAAATAAAATAAAATATTTGAATCAAAATACTATTCAAATTTCGCCGTGTGGTGCCGGCTACGAATAGCACCAACCCATCTCATCCCGCGGGTGTCGTAAAAGCCGACTAAGGGATTAGCCGGAGGATGGGCAGCAGCGTCCTTCGAGTACATTAACAACTCAACTGCGATCGCCAACCCGCCTGCCAAGCGTGGCGATTATGGCAAAACCCCCCAATGAGCACACAACACACCAATATCGGTCGTTGTGGTGATCTTTGAGGGAAGCTTGTGTCCAGCAGTGGACTTTATTCGGCCGAAATGATGACTATTCAAATTACTTATTGGATAATGTTCTCGAAGAAAACCCAGGTCTAGCAAAGAAAAGAGACAACACATATATTTTATCACAGGTGCGACAAAGACATCGAGTACACGTGTTGTCATTTTAGATAGCTATCTCTTTTACTCTCGTAGTTTTTGTATCTTCTCTCTTACAGCATAGGTAGATGTGCAGTTTTGTAGGTATATATACATACAGCGAGACAGTTTTGCGCGCCATTTAATATAGACGTAACATATCTATGGGATAATATCATTGATCTATATACGAAACATTCACAGTTCTATATAAGCTAGTTGTACACACTTAGACTTAATATCTGTCAGGTGGTTTTGGGTATTTATGTGGCCTACAAAAATGTCATGTTGATTTGATTTTTGCTACGGGTCGTTGAGTTCCCTAAAATAGGGTAGAGTTGCACAACGACTGATTGGCGGACGCGGCCTGCAGGACATGCCTTTTGATATCGACTTCCGATATCATAGAGCTACAGAATATTTATTGTTACTTTCCCCCACACTATTTTTTTTTTATTACACGTTGCCCCACACTAGGATTGCTCCTGAGTCGTGGGTGCGTTTACAGACATGAATTCCACACACAATACACCCAGACCCGGAACAACTACCTGCAGATCATACAAATATTTGTTCCGTGCGGGAATCGAACCCACGACCCGGAGTGCAGCAGCCGATTGTATCAGCCACTGCACCAACCGTGCCGTCACCTATATTATGTAGACTTGTATTTCTCCTCTGTCGTGGGCGCGTTTACAGACAAAAAATTCACACACTATACACCCAGACAGACAGATATTACAACCAGGCTCCTTTAGTCTTGTAAGTTCAGACTCTTTTCTCCTACATTGTCCTCAAATAATATTAATTTCTAGAACAATGTACTCATAAATGCTGATCTGCTCAACAAACTTAACAGCCTTCTAATTAACTGCATTCAAATTCAAATTCAAATCATTTATTTGCCTGAATATGGGTGCGAGGTGCTACATATGACAAAAGTTCTTAAACCACACCCTACCATAATAGGAGTACAAATATTTAGTTGTAACAATTTACATACAAATTAAGATTAACAAAATATTATATTAGGCCGCACTTGTCTGTTACAAATGTTAAAATAAGAATAACCGTTATTATGTTTCTCTGTTACACGGGTTTATATCCCCTGTAAGGGGGAACCCGGTCTTTTGACAGGCTTACGCGGGGACATGGGTCCAATACGCAGAGGCCCTTTAGAGAATTTTAATCTAAAATGTAATGGGACACCAACCGGGGACTCTCCATGGCTGCACTATAAAATGCAGTCTAGGATTGTCCCCGGAGGTATAAAACTATACTGTGTCCAGCAGCGGACATTATTTGGTTGAAATGATGCTACTGATGATCATGATTATCCGTGTGGTATCCGGATTAAAAATAAAGCACCACTCTATCCCCTCCCGTGGGTGTCGTAAAAGGCAACTAAGGGACGCTAAATCAGAAGGATGGGCAGCAGCATCAATTCAGTGGAACAGCATTATTCTGCACTCACTGCACCTGCCTGCCAAAGTGGTGACATAATCGTAGAATTAAAATGGAGGAGGCTTTTGTTCAACAGTGGGCATCGTATGGCTAATATGATGGTGATGATCAAATAATATACCTTTTTAAAAGCTTGTTATACCATGTTTTATACAAATAATTTGAATTTGTATTTGAAAGACCACGTCTCTCTTTCCTGTTGCATCGTCTTCACTTCACACAGTCTTTTTATCGTCGGGGGAAGGTCATGGACTATCAACCGTCGAGATACAACCAGCTCCTGGTAGCATTTCTACACGATTCTTCAGTTTGCACGATAAAAATAAATTACACACACATTCTCGCCCCAACCCCCTTTCCACCCCCTCGTCCATCAGATCGCTAATTACAAAGAATAATAAATGGGCACTCACCCATCGCCGCGGCTCGCTAGTTGCGCTGGAGGTGATGGATGGCTGGCGATGGCCGGTCTTGAGAACACTTTCACTATTATAAAAACACTGTGGGAGACGCTGGAATGGAGGATAGAAAATAATGAAATAAGGTAAATATACGGAAATAATACAGGTCAAAAATAATAATACAGAAAACTACTTATCACATACAGATATACCAATACTATTTTTTTTTTGGTGCCCAGTTGAAATTCTTCATGAACTTCCTTCGCCCCGGGGAAGGGCGAAGGGGTATGCCGGACTCCTACCGGCTAAAACCACTGGAGCGGTCATCTTCGGCACCTAAGGGGGCTCCAGGTCCTCGTATGATCACACTAGAGCCGCCCACTGGTGCCACGCCTATAGGCACATCTCGGAGAGGGTGACTGTAAAGCGGTCACCCCCCCGGGGGAATGTAATGGATCCCCCAAAGCGTCCCACGGCAGCGCGTGACCACATGCGTGCTACCGTCTTCTCTTGGGTCGCTCGGTGTGGGCATGCAGATTCCCCAATCTACGCACCCGCGAACCCAGAATTCCCCCGCCTTTTAGCTACAGCAGGGGGTTCCAGGCGTGTGGGAATTAGGCGCCAGGGCGGTTGTTACCTCGGCGCCGTCTCCTCCTTCGAGTGGGATCGGCCTTCTCCCGATCCCGCTCTGCGGTCTCCTTCTGGAGCATGACGCTCTCACAGAAGGAGACCACTCCAATCCTACCAGTTTTATAATACTAGCTGTCTCGGCAGATTTAGTTCTGAACTTTCTTGTAGATGGCGCTATGAGTTTGAAAAGTATTAAAGTTAAAATGTATTAATAACTCGACCACAGCGCCGCCTGTCGGATTCAGACTTTAGGTTTTTCTTATATCGAATATGACTCATTTTGATAAGAATATAAAAATAGAATTTGTTAATAAGTGGACCACAGCGCCACCGATCGGGTCCAAGCAAAGATATGAGCCAGCGTCTCGATTTCATAAATATATGTATGTGAATATGATCTGGATCATTCAAGTCGTTGAAAAGTTACACGATCTCTAACAAAGGCACCAACGCGGTAACGACTGGAACCTTTGCGAAGAGGTTACACTTTGGCCTATGATAAAAATAGGAAAGCCATTTAATCCAGCAGTGGACATCTTTCGGTTGAAATTATAATGGTATCTACATCTGAAAAGTACTCCTTCGTAAAACATCTAATTCCTACAATAACTAGTGGTCGTCCAATAGTCGAAATTCGATTGTTATTCATTAAAAGAAAATAATTTCATTTAATTAATTTGTAACACCTACATATATATATGTATATACATTGTAACGTTGTGAGGAACGTACATATGTTTTACTACATAGTATTACCGTTAATTATATTAATTTAAATGTTGCATATGGTACATAATTATTTTTAATAGATTTTATGCGCTACCAACAATTATAGTTTTTTTCACATACATATTCATACAAAACTGTAAATGTGTGAGCATCATGTAGCCACCAATGTTATTTTTGTTACTTATATTGATTGTTTTTTGCCTGGCTGTATTGGTCTGTCATACTCACTACAATGTCTTGCTGGCGGTGGCGTCGTGTATCGGGTCGTTCGGTTCCCTACAATATGGTTGAGCTGAGCGATGCTGATGCATGCGTCATGCTCGTGAACGGGTGCCGTCTGTTGGGACTGGTCAGCCATTAACTGCCACGGCAAATAAACTATTATTATTATATTATTGTCTAACGCATTGACCTACATTTTTCTCGGTATATGTTTTACAATATTTTGTATTAATCAACATTGTATTCTCAATTATTTTAAAAGAGTATCCATGGAGTTTCTTGCCGGCTCTTCTCCACGAGATCAACTATTTGGAACCGTGCAACTTAGATTCTGACGTTTCATAAGTGCCAATATTTGGTTTATTTGAAATAAAATACTTTGACTTTGACTTTGACTTTGGTTCCCTCACGAAGATTTCCTTCACCGTTAACGCTAATGATAATCAAATTCTGATCCGCACATGAATCCGAAATGTCAGAAATGTGGGCCAGGAACGAACTCATACCCTCCTGTTTGGAAGGCAATCGCTCAACCACTAAGCTTCCGAAATGTCAGAAATGTGGGCCGGGATCGAACTCAAACCCACTATACTAAACACTAGGATATCAGTCTTTAGTATGCTTTTTATGTCCAGCTGTGGACTTTATTCAGCTGAAATGATGATTTCGTAGTACACTTTCCAATACCCTCTCTACACCAATATTGCATACCAAAAAGTAATTAATACTATGAAACTGGGGCTTGTAACTAGTTAGCAGAAATCAATTAGTAAGCTCGTTTCTAATAGCATCGTAGCCGTATTCCGGCCACCGGCACGGGCGCCCGGTTACGGACATCGAACGCGGCTTCCGGCCGGATATCGGTCGCACTGGATTGAGACTGAATTGAGCAGTGATCGGGATTAATTGTCGTTTCAAAGTTTTATAACGTTAAAGTTTAGGTTAGTCGCGTTGTTATCTTCATGGCTTATTGTTTGTAAATCTGTGTTTTAGGGTCCCAAACTTCCGAATGGAAAAACGGCGGTACCCTGATAGGATCACTCGTGTGTCTGTCTATTCGTCTGTCACAGCCAATTTTCTCCGAACTTACTGAAACGATTAAGTTGAAATTTGGAACTGTGACCCAAACACGGACGCTTGCTTTCAATGTCATTTTCAACGTTTATTTTCATGGCAATTTTAGTGCTGTGACAGTTCAAAATGTTAGCAGAATACCGTTTCGCCTTCGATCAACTTTCGATCTGTTTTCAATCTCATCACAGTGTTAATTCACGTTTGCTGTTGTTTGTTAGATTAGAAGAATGCCATTTGTGACATTTAAGACATTGGGATTAGATTGAAGCTAAATTTTGAAAGGTTTTAATTACGAGACTTGGACCTCAGATTTTTAATGGTATAGTTTTCATTCATCATATCAGCCGAATAAAGTCCACTGCTGGACACAGGCCTCCACCAATCTCCGACACAATGCCACGTCTGGGTGTGTTGTGTTAAAGTGTATGTAATTATTGTGTCTGTTCTTTAAGTGGATTTTCCCTCTTGTATACACTCCTTTAGATTGATATCCGATATTATGCTTATTATGTCATTTCGGCCGAATAAAGTCCACTGCTGGACACAGGCCTCCCCCAAAGAACACCACAACCATCGATATGGATGTGTTGTGGGCTCATTGGGGGGTTTTGCCATAATCGCCACGCTTGGCAGGCGGGTTGGCGATCGCAGTTGAGTTGTTAATGTACTCAACGATGCTACTGCCCATCCTCCGGCTAATCCCTTAGTCGAGTTTTGCGACACCCACGGGAAGAGATGGGGTGGTGGTATTCTGTGCCGTCACCACACGGCAATCACTCACAATGGGCCTCATAAGAAAGCTCAAGTCACTCAGCGAGCTATGGAGAGAGCTATGCTTGGTATGTCTCTACGAGATCGAATCAGAAATGAGGAGATCCGTAGAAGAACTAAAGTTGTCGACATAGCTGAAAGGATTAGTAAACTGAAGTGGCAATGGGTGGGGCACATTGCTCGTAGAACTGATGGCCGTTGGGGCACAAAGGTTCTCGAATGGAGACCGCGCACCGGAAAACGCAGCGTGGGACGACCTCCAACGAGGTGGACGGACGACCTGGTGAAGGTCGCTGGGAGTCGTTGGATGAGAGCGGCATGTGACCGCTCGTTGTGGAAATCTAAGGGGGAGGCCTTTGTTCAGCAGTGGATGTCTTTGGCTGATATAATGATGATGATGAAACGGAACAATCGTATAACTCGATCTTTTTAGCAGCAGTCGTCCATCGCCCGTGCCTACAATATTCCATAGAAGCATTTTATAATATTAAATTCATCTCCCGCTGTCGCAGTCCGCAGCATCCACACATTATTGATATTACTTTCAGACTTACATCTATAATTCATACAACCGGCTCGACTCTGGCGACATGTGAATAATATAAATAGGAATTATACTTTTGTTTACGACCGTATGTATTTTTATTTAGTAGCAATACTGTAATAACCTGATGTGAACTTATATTATCTGTGTGTTGTCTGGACTACAGATATAGTAATAGAGCCTATTAAGTTGAAAAAAATTTCATTATTATATACGTTTCATCCTAATGTGAGTATACGTGTGATAAAAAGAGAAATCAATAACAGTTCGCGCACGTCTTGAATTGTTGCACGACTATAGCTATATTTACTTGAAACCATCTGATTAACACCGTCGTGGTTGGTGCAGTGGCTGATACAGTCGGCTGATGCGCTCCGGGTCGTTTGTTCGATTCCCGCACGGAACAAACATTTGTATGATCTGCGGGTAGTTATTCCGGGTCTGGGTGTATTGTATGTGGAATTCATGTCTGTAAGCGCACCCACGACACAGGAGAAATCCTAGTGTGGGGCAACGTTTAAAGTTTCGGAGATTTGCGCGTTAAAACAAACTCTTCACTTTTATATTATGTATAAACTAACTGGGAAAATAATTACGATCCAGTTCTGATATATTATTTGAATTAAATGTTGTAGTCGTTTTTGTTTAGTTGGTAAGTTTTATTTCCTTTACTTTATTAATAAACATTTGACGATATTTCCCTCGATGTAGAGTCCATATGACGTAATCAAGTAGAGTGTGTCCCACCAAAATGTTGTGTCTCTACAAAATGCATTAACTTTTACGAAATCCACGGGAGGAGATGGAGTGGTGCTATATTCTTAATCCGGACACCACACGGAAAATTCTGATATATGATTTGAATTCAATAAGAAAGAAAGAAACAAAGAAACAATTTATTTTTGCACTAATAACAACGCATACTTGACTAAAATTAAATACATAAAGCAAAATTGGAACAACACTAATCAGAGGAATAAACTGGCAACACATTTTTATTTTAGAACAAATATTGGCCAATGTACTTAGACTGCAGGCCCAAATAAAAATATAATAAAAAATAAAATTACAACAAAAATCAGTACCTCAAGTTCTAAAAATTAAATTACATTTAACATAAATAAACTGATTGTGCGTCGTGGCGTGCAAAAAAGGTTTGTCACTCAGCTTAAATGCTGTTGCATTGTAACTTGTACCAAGATCACCAAGGTCCAAGTTCCAACTACAACAACGCTGGTTTTCAGTGACAACCTTGGTGACGAAGTGACGTCTTCCGGCAGTGGTGCCACGATTATCTATACACGAAAAAATAAAACAATACAAAAAATCATAGATGAGCTACATGTTGTAACGCTGTCTACGATAAAGACAATGAGTATGTCTCTAATTATAATTTAGTCTATGGAGTATGTAATGAGTCTATGGCAAAGAGTATATCTATCTATCTACGGTATATTGTATTGTCTACGGTAAGGACGTAATGAGTCTTAAACAAATTATAAATTAGATGTGTAAATTAATACTATGATTAAAATAAGTATAAATTAAATGCTGTATTTATAAAGTGTGTAAATAAACAAATAAACAAAAATCGCAGCCAGCGCCACTGTCACAGCTAGTACCTGTTTGCGTAATAGTGCAAAACAACAACAATCAACAGCAATGTTGCACTAGTTTTTGTTTAGTTGGTAAGTTTTATTTCCTTTACTTTAATAACATTTTACGATATTTTCCCTCGATGTAGAGTCCATATGACGTAATCAAGTAGAGTGTGTCCCACCTAAATGATGTGTCTCTACAAAATGCATTAACGTAACGATTTCAGATAGTCCCGAGAGATATCCGCGACGGGTGGACGACGAACATGTCATAAATATTTAGGCTGTTGACAAACTGTGCCGCGTGTCGCTACGACAAGCGACAAGGCGGGTTTAGTAACATACCTAAATAAGCCTTCATACATACACATACAAAAACACACACACTCTCGGACACACGCACGCACATATACTCACTCACAAACATCGACACATTCGCACAAGTCATTTTCTGTTTTTAAACTTTGCCATTTTTTTAGGTATTATTATGAGCAAGTGTGAGTATATAGGGTAGAACAATATAATATTGTTTTATTTTGTATTTCATATATTTGTGTATTAATGACGCAATAATTGTATGTGCTAGGGCTGCACGTTGCACGTATAGATGCTGTACGTAGGTATATAGAATTAATTAATTAAACGCGGTATATTTCTGTAAGCTATTTCAATTCAATATAAAAAATGTTTAAGGGAATTAACTTAAGTAATTTTAACAATGTTGTTATCATAAGTAATTATTATAATCGTTTTCTCTTTTTTATTCTATTAAATCATTCATTTCCATATTTTACCAAATTCTTATAGTTAACTCAGTCCAAATTTCTGTCACTATTTTATTGTATTAATTTTGTTAGCTTAGTTGTTAATCCAATACTGTGTATGCTGTGGTCTCCTGTAATTGAAGGAGTACACTTACCTCTACCTATTGATTACCATAATTTAGGAATTTCTATGTATATCTTTTGTCGGATGTCGTGTGGTGCCGAATACCACCACCCCATCTCCTCCCGTGGGTGTCGTAAAAGCCGGAGGATGGGCAGCAGCGTCCTTCGAGTACATTAACAACTCAACTGCGATCGCCAACCCGTCTGCCAAGCGTGGCGATTATGGCAAAACCCCCCGTTGAGCCCACAGCACAGCCATAGACAACCGCCCCGTCCAACATGCCTGAGTGGGGTGTCATCGCTATATAGCGGGGGGCCTCGGAGCCACGGGCTGCAGATTGGGGACCGTTTCGACTCTGTTCTCGAAGTTGTTGACGAGTATATTTACCTGGGACAAACTGTCCAGTTAGATAGGTCCAACTTCGAGAAAGAGGTCAATAGTCGAATTCGACTCGGCTGGGCAGCGTTCGGGAAACTTCGCAACGTCTTTTCGTCAACAATACCGCAATGCCTCAAGACGAAAGTTTTTAACTAGTGTGTGTTACCAGTGATGACATATGGAACAGAGACTAGGTGTTAGCTCTTATTTATTGTCTCCGGTCGAATAAACACAAGAGGAACGCTTCATGGAGGTTAACTTTAGAATTCGAACCTGGCCTTTCGACTTTTTGACTGTCAAACAATACTTGAAGTCTGTAGTTACGTGATTTGCAACATGAATGAAGGCTTCCTCTGACGAGGACATTTACATGGACGATGGATGCAGACATCCGCGTTTGTAGCTCAACTGGCTTATGGATGTTTGGAACATTGCTAGGTTGTATTTAAAGAAGTTCAAAAGGCACAGTCAACATCAGGGGTCGCGGACGCACAGTTTAGGGAACCTGCATAATGCGTTGACCCCCAGAAAAACGGTCACGTGCCACCATGTGCGCAGCACAGCGCACACTGAGGCTTCTGGGAGATCCCTTATTATCCCGTCCGAGATCCCCCCAGTCTTAATATTAAATGGTCACTCATCTTGCGTGACCGCAGCAGATGCAACTTAACCTTGTAAATCGATCGATTACTTATACGATAATCATGTTTATTTTATATATGAATTTGCCCTGTGGTGCCGGCTAAGAATATCACCACTCCATCTCATCCCATCGTAAAAGGAGACTATAGGATTAGCCGGAGGATGGGCAGCAGCGTCATTCGAATACATTTATAACACGGCTGCGATTTATTATGGCAAAACCACCCAATGAGCACACAACACAAACCCATATCGATCGTTGTGGTGATCTTTGGGGGAGGCTTGTGTCCAGCAGTGGACTTCATTCGGCCGAAATGATAGTCTTTGTACAATTTTAGCCTAAGAACCCTAACAAACAGAGCAATTCCCTTTCTCCACTTCGGTGAACAGAAATGTGTCTACCAATTATAAGTTCCACGGTTTACCGACAGAGGCGCTGCTCTCTATACAAAATTTAACATTCCAAAACAAGGCAAAAACATGAAAAGACACTTAAAAACAAAAATTGTTCAAGTGCCCTCCATCTAAAATCGTTATCTGTAAGGGACAGCCAAACTTTGCGTCACGAGATACGAGATATCTGGGTCGTTAGACAAAATTGTTACATTAGAAACTTTTTTGTTCTGGTCCAATGTGATGGGAGGTGGGGAGAGCATAGGGCTGTCATGCGTAAGAAAATTAATTACTTGTTTACGGATGGGTGGCCGGAAGTTTTGTTACTGTTTGATGAAAGTACGCCGTGTCATATCAGTCAAAGGATCGAAGGCTTCCCCAGATTTCGACAATTGTGTCAGTATTTTGAGGGGAATTTTCCAGTATTCACCACGCTCGGCAGGTGAGTTGGTGAGCGCAGTATGGCTGCTTCCACAGAGGGTACGCTGCTGCCCATCCTTCTGCTTTAGAATCCCTTAGTCGCCTTTTACAACATCCAAGGGAGGAGATGGAGCGGTGCTATATTCTTACTCCGGACACCACACCGATCAAAACGGTAGTTGTAAGTTACATTGATTAATTGAGAGTTGTTACTTAAAACATGTAGGTTTTCTGGCTTCCACTCATTCATCTCGCTGAACCTTAAGCATGCTAATAATACCTTGACCAATTTACAATTATGTTTAAGATAAAATATATAAAAACCCCATGGACAGAATAGAGTTAAAATTGTTAGGAAAGAGATGCTCATACTTGGCAACCATTTGTTATAACAAGTATATTGTAAATATTAAAGCAGAGATCACAAAAAATCCGAAACAATTTTGGGCATATATTAAAAATAAAAGGGGTGGTACAAGTTCATTTCCTGACACAATGACTGATGGAAAAACAGTAACGTCTGATGGCCATAAAATTTGTGAAATGTTTGCTATGCAATTTTCTTCGGTTTATAGCGATGTTAAGACAACAAACAGTCCCTACTTCTCAGATTTTCTTAAAAAAATGGAAACCAATAGCCTGTCTCTCACAGTACCTGTAATTGACCGTGAAAGTTTAATAAACAAACTAAACTCTTTAGATCACCGCAAAGGGGCTGGCCCAGACGGAATACCTCCTATTTTTATATCCAAATGCGCATCATCTTTAGTGTCCCCCTTATTATAAATTTATAACAAATCACTTTGTACAGGCGTTTTCCCTGAATCTTGGAAACAAGCTAAGGTTTTACCTATCTACAAATCTGACGACCGTGACAACGTGGCTAATTATAGGCCTATTTCTATCTTGTCGACATTTGCCAAAATTTTCGAGACATTAATTTGCCCACATATACAGACTCACTTAAGCCTTTACCTGAGCAGTTCACAACATGGTTTTGTGGGTGCCAGGTCTACTTGTACGAATTTGGTGACATTCACTGAAGCTTTGGTGGGTGCTATTGACTGCGGCAGACAGATGGACGTGATCTATACGGATTTTAGTAAGGCGTTTGACCATGTCTCACACTATATCCTATTACACAAGTTATCGGCTTATGGTATCACGGGTAACCTCTTGGCTTGGATAAAATCTTATTTAGAAAACCGTCGCTTCTTTGTGGCGGTGAATGGCTTTCAATCTGGTATATGTGGGGCCCCTTCGGGCGTGCCACAGGGCTCCCATGTCGGTCCGATCTTGTTTAATGCTTTTGTCAACGATATTCCTCATTGCTTTGGTTTCTCTGAATGTTTCATGTATGCTGATGACCTCAAATTTTGTAGAGTTGTTGAATCAAACGTAGATGTTGAATTACTTCAGAATGATGTGGACAAACTTGTTCAGTGGTGTGTTGACAATGACATGAATCTTAATATTAAAAAGTGTTATCATGTTAGGTTCTCTAGAAAAAAAGACCTGGTGTCGTCCACGTATCAGATTGGCCCAGATATTATTCAAGAGGTAGAACAAATCAGTGACTTGGGTGTTTTATTCGATAAAAAACTAACCTTTATACCTCATATAGAGAAAATTATTTAAAAGCATCGAGAATGATGGGGTTTGTTATTAGGAGCGTAGTTGGCTTTCGATGTAGTAAAACTAAAATCTTGTTGTATAACTGCCTTGTGCGTAGTATTTTGGATTACTGCAGCACTGTTTGGAGACCTCATTTTGCTACTCACAAACTGAGATTGGAACGAATTCAGAAAAGGTTCCTCTGGCACTTAACATTTACATCTGGGATTTCCAAGAGGAAGTTGTCATATGCATCTAAACTTTCTCATTTCAAGATGCTTTCTTTAGAGAATAGAAGAAACGTTACAGATTCCCTCTTCTTTCTTAAAATCGTACACGGCAAAATAAACTGTCCTCAACTATTAGGCAAAATAAAATTCCGAGTTCCAGCTAGGTACCCCCGCGCACCTATTACTCCCTTTTATCCTCCGCTTCGTAGGACGGTGCTTGGCGCCAGCTCTGCCATTCCACGGATATGCAAATTATGAATGGTTGCAGCGATCTCTTTGACATACACGCTGACTCACTTGGCAAGCTCCGTGATACCATGAGTGACATGGCAATATAGTTAATTTAGTAACTCACTTATTTATATTTATATTAACTTAATGTACGTATATATTCCACTTTGAAATTATGTTTGTATATTTGTAGACGTTACACAACGTCTTAGATTAGTTTTTTGTTTTACACCTAATAATATTAGTGCGCATGCAGTGCTTACCTGTAAGAGATTGTAACACTTGACCTAGATATAAGCTTGATTTTTGTAATTTTACTGGTGTTAACAATTGTTGGTGAGCCAATAAAATAAAATAAAATAAATAAAAAATAAAATTGTATGCGGATTTGGCGCCGTGGCTAAGGGATTAGCTACGCCAATGCTACGCTAACGCTACGCCAATGCTACGCTAACGCTACGCCAATGCTACGCTAACGCTACGATGATGCGGATTCGGTCCCCACACAGATCGAATATTTGTGTGATCTACAGTTAGTTGTTTCAGGTCTGTGTGTTTGTGCATGTGAGATATATGTCTGTACATTGTACCCACGACACAGGAGAAATACCAGTGTGGGACGTCGAGTAAAAATTTGTAAAAATAACGTTACTTATATGCTGAATTTTCCAGCAAAAATCATGAATTTCGAAAAATTCATGGATTTTTTCTTATACATTCCGCGTGTCAGCCTTAAAGCAGCATGAACATAAATTATGAACTCGATGCATTTGAAGCGCTCTGTTCTCATTGTGTTATATTGTGCCGGAGCCAGACCACAGTGGATAGCAGGTATTAGTACCGAGAAACTTAGCTCTATATTCATCATTTCGGCCGAATGAAGTCCACTGCTGGACACAGGCCTCCCCCAAAGATCACCACAACCACCGATATGGATGTGTTGTGAGCACATTGGGGGGTTTTGCTATAATCGCCACGCTTGGCAGGCGGGTTGGCGATCGCAGTTGAGTTGTTAATGTACTCGAAGGACGCTGCTGCCCATCCTCCGGCTAATCCCTTAGTCGACTGTTGCGACACCCATGGGAGGAAATGGGGTGGTGGCATTCTGAGCCGGCAGCACACGGCAAGCCGGCACCACACGGCAGCTCTATATTATAACGGGTGCAAGTGACATCGTAACCAAACTGAAACCACGGACTCAGTATATGATTCTGGATTCAGCGTTAGAACTTTGCGTGGGCCTTTTCATGAATTTTCGGATTTTATTTCAGTTTATTTAACTGATTTCAGCATGAAATAATTGTTTTCGTCTATCCTAATGCTAGTTTGAATCAAAACAAAATTAACTATTTATTTTCACATAATACTGCAATCTAAATAAATAAAAATTGGCGAATGTGAGTTCACACGCGGTAGAAGTGAAACTTTGTATTTTGGTTAATTTGTAAGAGAATGAGATGAATACACTAAGGAGGTGGTAAACAGGGAGAGAGAGAGCAACAGAGAGAGTGATTGATAGACAGTAGCGAATAGTGAAACTATATAGAAACGTGTTTCATCTCATTCTCTCACAGCCTCATCATTTCGGGCGAACAAGTCCACTGCTCTGCTGGACACAGGCCTCCCTCAAAGATCACCACAACGACCAACATCGGTATGTTGTGTGCTCATTGAGGGGTTTCGCCATAATCGCCACGCTTGGCAGGCGGGTTGGCGATCGCAGTTGAGCTGCTTTCGAAGGACGCTGCTGCCCATCCTCCGACTAATCACTTAATCGCCTTTTACGACACCCACGGATGAGATGGGTTGGTGCTATTCGAAGCCCGCACCACACGGCATAGCTCTTACAGTCTAAACCCTATAAATACATGTATAGTTGTCTCTCTTTCGTTACACATTTTCGTTTCATAAATTCCAATTCACACCGTCCCAAAAGAAGTTTCACTTTAAAAATAGTTTAATTCAGGTTAAGGTCTATCTGTGTGCCAAATTTCATCCAAATCGGTACAACCTAATGCTAAAACAGCACGATTGAGTAACAAACATCTTCACTAACTTTCACATTTACAATATTAGAAGGATAAGAGGATTCGGTAAATGAGAGAAATAACCCGGGAAATACATAAAATCACACAGATTATATTTCGTTTGCTCTCAGACTCAAAATGCTAACTTTTTTAGTTTTTTTTTACTTCATTCCCCACAAACTACCCCTAGGAACTTTACCCGCAGTTAGGCCTGAACCCAGCCGCTAAGGAGGTCGAGAGCGGCGATTGTTTTAATTTTATTGCACTGAAATGTGCACCGGGCGAGTGCGGGACTATGCAACTCACAGGAAAAATGCCAACGGTAGTAGGGATGGGCACGCGATTGTCGTGTGGTGCCGGCTCAGAATACCACCACCCCATCTCCTCCCGTGCGTGTCGTAAAAATCGACTAAGGGATTAGCCGGAGGATGGACAGCAGCGTCCTTCGAGTACATTAACAACTCAACTGCGATCGCCAATTATGGCAAACCCCCCAATGAGTCCATAACACACCCATATCGGTCAGGGGACTTCATTCGGCCGAAATGATTGAAAAAATGATTGATTGAAGTCAGTATGGCTAGGTACCGTTCCACTTTCATCACACAATCCTCCCCGAGAAGTGCCTGGGGGCGACCTTGTTACAGTCGCTTAATTCATATGTAAATAGCCACTGATGTCTGACTGTCGATATATCGACTCTTACCCATCCCGCGACATGCAGTTAGTAGCCACAATAACACAACCACTTTTATCTACAAAAACATACATTTACCATGTTATTTTAAGACCCCAGACTTCTTATAGGTCTTCCTGTATCGTATAGCTATTAACCATTTTGTTTTCAAAATTCGAGGACTAAGTAACTACTAAGTAGTTTCTGAGATGGTGAAAATTGACCCCTAATGGTCAATTTTCACCTATTTTCTTAAATATATTTGAAAACTATAAAATAAATAAATTTGAGACCCTCACAATAAGTCCTTCCATTTAGTATGATACACGGTATAGTTTGCAAAGCTTTATTCCTACATTTTCTATATTACCCGCCGAAAGTGACCCCCACATTCAAAATTAATTTATTTACGTTACACGTTCATGTTTAAATTGCAGAAATCCATATCCAATACGTGCACCTAATTCCAAATTAATCGGTTCAGTAGATTCGGAAAAAATTGGCTTTGACAGACGGACAGACAGACAGACACACGAGTGATCCTATAAGGGTTCCGCCGCATCTTCCTTCCGACGTTCGGAACCCTAAAAATGATTTAAAAAAAGTCCTAACCCTAGTTTATTTGGCATTTCTTCTTCTGAGAGGTTTCGTCGGGTAGTGAAATACCCTCCGTTGTTTCAATTTAACGTGTAAATGTGTCTGTCATGACCTATTTGCTGAATAAATAAATCTATCCTATCAGGGAAAACTGGTTATACTGAAGCCAACCCCAACGTAGAGTCTCGGCTAGTATTACGGATATAACTCTATATTTCCCGCCTCTGCTTCCACTTTCATTGTTTCCGAGACATTTCACCGCAGCGTTAAGTACCTAACAATGCCTCATTTTGTCAGTTTAACTTGCCAAATACCTCTAACGCGGTACAGCAGTTTGCGAATAAGTAAATTTAAAACCGACTATAAAATATTCGGAATATGTTGCTGTCAAGCTAGATAGGTCCAACTTCGAGAAAGAGGTCAATCGTCGGACTCGGCTGAGCAGCGTTCGGGAAACTTCGCAACGTCTTTTCATCAACCATCCCACAATGCCTCAAGACGAAGGTCTTTAACCAGTGTGTGTTACCAGCGATGACATATGGAACAGAGACGTGGTCACTTACAATGGGCATCGTAAGAAAGCTCAAGGTCACACAGAGAGCTATGAAGAGCGCTAGCTTGGTATTTCTCTACGAGATCGAATCAGAAATGAGGAGATCCGTAGAAGAACTAAAGTTGTCGACATAGCTGAAAGGATTAGTAATTGAAATGGCGGTGGTCGAGGCACATTGTTCGTAGAACCGATGACCGTTGGGGTAAAACGGTTCTCGAGGAGACCACGCACCGGAAAATGCAGCGTGGGACGACCTCCGACGAGGTGGACAGACGACCTGGTGAAGGTAGTCGTTGGATGCGGGCGGCATGATGATACTGTTGACCCAATATGCAGGAGGCCTCCGGGGTCACGAGCGCGCAGATTGGGGAATCTACATGCTCATGCCGAATGACTCCCGGGAAGACGGTGGTGTGCATGTGGACACATGCCCTGAGATGTGCCTGGGGAGCGGCCTTGTCTACTGTCACCTGCTAAGTGTTCTGATTATTCCAGTATGACTGCCCATTATGATGATCATTGAGGGAGCCATGTCCAGTAGTGGTCTTTTACGGGCTGATGTGCGTCTGCTCATAACCAGTTGCACTTACTGATCGGTGATGATAGTTGAGGTTAAGCAACACTCGTCGCGGTTGGTTTATAGATGGGTGACCGCATAGCGGTATTTGAACTGAGTGTCTCGCTACTTCGGAGGGCACGTAAAGTCGTCGGTCCGGTTGTTGTCATCAGACGGCAGTCGGTAAGCCAAGACGGAGGCTTTTGTGCGGCTTGAGCAACTGATACACGAAGTTGCCTAACCTTTTTTTTTTCGTGATACGGTGGAAATATCTCATGTACTTTCTTCGCCCCAGGAAAGGGCGAAGGGGCATGCCGGACTCCTACCGGCTAAAACCACCGGAGTGATCATCGTCGGCAATGAAGGGAGGCTCCAGGAACTCGGATAATCTCCATCTAGAGCCACCCGTTGGTGCCCCGCCTTTAGGCACATCTCGGAGGGGATGACTGTAAAGCGGTCATCCCCTCTAGTGGAAGGAAGGTGACTGTATTCTTAGGCATCTCTCGAGGGGATTGTAAAAGATGCCCCCGAGGCCTCACTATGCGCTGTGCTGCGCACACAGCGGTACGTGTCCACATGCACACCGCTGTCTTCCCGGGGGTCGCTCGGTATGAGCACGCAGATTTCCCAATAAGCGCGCTCGCGATACCCAAGGTTACTTAACCTAACCATAGGAAAGGAATTATCATTGCCTCTGTTTTGTGTGACCATTATCAAAATCACTTCTACAAGAAGAGGTCAAGCTTTACTGAGAACTAAACAACATATCACACACACAGAACCAGATGAACGAAACCTTCAAAGCTTAAAAGTCAGAGATATTGGATAAGACACCACGTTCCAATAGGAATTCAGAGCCTTTGTCATTACGCGATATAATGCCAGTGGAAAGCACTCTATTGAGGAGCGCGCGGCTCTACCTAGAGACAAAATCTTTAGTTTATTACAGTGAAAATTAAAGTAAGCAGTAAGTCAAGATTTAAGTATAGTTGTAAGTTATATATTTAAAACTATTTTACAAAAGGTTAGTGTGGTGAAGTTTTTTTTTTTTTTACGCAACTTGGTGACTAAAACGGCCGATTTATTTGATCATAACACACAGACACGAAATAAAACAAAGCAACAGTATATAAAATAAAATAAAATACCAGACAAGTGCGAGTTGAAGTCCCGTGGAGAGGGTTCCGAAATTGCTGAACATATTAACTTGTCACAAAAACAAACTTAACATCTTAGTTGAAAAACATGTTTTCCCATACATTCCATCCGCAAACGTAAGTTTGTACGCACAATATTCAAAGATTAACCATGTTATTTTAAGACCATAGACTTCCTATAGGTTTCCTGTAATCTATGGGTAAAGAGCTATTATGAGCACCGAAGGCTCCAGGTCCACGTAAGATGACACTAGAGATCTGCCTTTCAACCTATATAGTGAAATTCTGTGGCAGACGGAGATTTACTCACAAGATGTGGCCATTAAATGGCCATAACTATACCCGTATGTGACCGGAAACAACATCGGTCTCGATGACATCGAGTGACTCGGAGGGATGAGAAGTGCGGTCCATGCGCTTCCACACCAGCTGACCAATAAAGGCAAGCCGAAGACGAGGCAGTGACCTACTCTCTGGAGCATTCAGGTACGTAGTGTCGCCACTCACATACATATCGCCACAAGCTGCCCAGTGTTTACTTAGCTGTTATAAGTATCTTCTTTTTTTATAATTATTATTGTTACACCATTCGATAAATAATAGCGGAACGTGGCGCCGTCTGGTGTTTAGTAGCGATACTAAGGCGTGTAGAAACTCATGGAGTGTTCTGGATAGTTCTTCGTAAACAAGACATGTAGCGCCATCTGTTATCCAGTAGCTGTACTACATTTTCAGCAGAATGAAGTCCACTGCTGGACACAAGCCTCCCCCAAAGATCTCGGCACACAAAGTATCTATCGGCCCATATATATATTGGCCGTGAAGGAACGAGAGTCAGTTCAGTTTACTCTGCGACACAGTGAAGAACAAGTGGAATACCAAGCAATAAATATGTAAGTTTTATAAGCGATATTACTTGTAATCAAGATTAAATTGTGTATACCGTGAATATTGGTAAATTTAATTTAACCCGAACCCTGGCTCGTAACATTATGTATTACAATTTAGGTTTTACTATGTATTTTTTAAAGTTAGAATATTTGGAATATTTTTTTCCTAGTTGTTTCAACATCGCTGCTTCCGTGATCGTACGGTACTTCCTAGCGTATCCAATCCAATTAAAATACGTGAAATATGGTCCAATGAAAAGAAATTGCAGTTGGAATGTATCCCAAAGTTCTTCCCGAGTAAATGCGCTCCTAGATAACCAGTTTCAAAGATTACGCAAATGTTTCTTTCCAACTTATATCCAGCGGGCACTACTGCCAGCTTTAATGTGGGAGTAGGCTTGCTCTATATGACCGCCCCAGTGGTTTTAACCGGTAGGAGTCCGGCATCCCGGGAAGACGGTGGCGCGCACGTGGTCACGTGCCGCCGTGTGCGCAGCACAGCGCACAGCGAGGCGCGGGGGGATCCTTTACAATCCTCCCCGAGAAGTGCCTGGGGGGGCAACCTTTTTACAGTCGCCTTCCCTCCGCTAGAGGGGGACCGCTTTACAGTCATCCCTTCCGAGCTATGCCTAAAGGCGTGGCAGCAATGGGCGGCTCTAGTGTGATCTTACGAGGACCTGGAGCCCCCCTTCGGTGCCGAAGATGACCGCTCCAGTAGTTTTAGCCGGTAGGAGTCCGGCATACCCCTTCGCCCTTCCCCGGGGTGAAGGAAGTTCCATGTAGAATTTCCACTGGGCACCAATAAAAAAAAAAAGGCTTGCTCTATAGGTTGGCTCTCAGGCCTCCATCTTTTCCTGGTGATAATGGATGCTCTTAGGGTGGACATAGAGGAAGAGGCATTGTTTTTTATTTTTATTGAACCCAGTGGAAATTCTTCATGAACTTCCCCCGCCGCGGGGAAAGACGGAGGAAGTTCATTGACCGGCTAATACCACCTAAGGGGGCTTCAGGTCCTCGTATGATCACACTAGAACCGCTCACTAGTGACACACTGATAGACACATCTCTGAGAGGGTGCCGTAGAGCGGTCACCTCCCAGGGGATTTTAAAGGATCCCCCGAAGCGTCCCTGTGCGCTGTGCTATGCGCACACGGCAGCGCGTGACAACATGCGCACCACCATCTTCTCGTGGGTCGCTCGGTGTGGGCACGCAAATTCCCCATTCAATGCACCCGCAAACCCAGAGCCCCCCCGAGCTAGCCAGCCTGTCGAACACTCCTGGAGGCGCGCTTTCGCCGCCCTGGTGGAGAGAGCACCACGCATTCATCTCCGCCAGGAAGTCGAAAGGTAGAAAACGCGTCAGGAGAGTTGCCGCCTCGTAGGACACTATTCGGGAGCATCGTGCGATCCGTATCGCCACTCTGCGCTGCAGACTGTGAAGATCGGTTCTGCAGCGCTGGGCACCTGACAGCCGGGATGACCATACAGGTGCCCCGCAGAGGACCAAGGAACGCACAACCACCACGAATAATATAACTTATTTTCTTATTGGCGCCCTGTGGAAATTCTTCACGAACTTCCTTCGCCCCGGGGAAGGGCGAAGGGGTATCGGCATACTCCTACCGGCTAAAACCACTGGAGCGGTCATCTTCGGCACGTAAGGGAGGCTCCAGGTCCTCGTATGATCACACTAGAGCCGCCCACTGGTGCCACGCCTATAGGCACATCTCGGAGAGGGTGACTGTAAAGCGGTCACCCCCCCCATCATCAGTAAAAAAAAGATACAAATCTTATAACGTCTTATGACGGCAAGTATACATTAAATATGTGCTTGCGTCCATTGTTAGTTAAGTAAAAGTAATTGTACACACCAATCAATCATTCATTCAAGTGACAGTTCACTCAGACGTTCAGTCCATCATTCGCTCAACAGCACACGACACGCCGACACTTTCTAGTATAATGTTTCTTCAATTATTATCTATACAAATAAATAAAATTAAAGTGTCTGTTTGTAATATCAACATAACAGCTTTTTAATAAGTGCATATGAAAGTATATACGGTACATATAACAAAAAATCAATTTTGAATTTTTTTGTCTGTGTCTGTTTGTTCCGGGTAATCTCCGAAACGGCTGGACCGATTTTGACGGGACTTTGACTGGCAGATAGCTGATGTTATAAGGAATAACTTAGGCTTTTATTTTGGTAAAATGATTAGGGTTCCGCGCAAAAGAATAAAACCCTTGAAATCCAATATTTATATTCTATGTCAAGTGTCTATGTCGAAGTACTCTAAATTACTTTTAATTTGAACGCGGGTGAAACCGCGGTTTCCAGCTAGTATCTTATAAAGACAAGTTCTCTTTTTTTTAAACTCTGCCTCACACTAAGATTTCTCCTGTGTCGTGGGTGCGTTTACAGACACAAATTCCACACACAATACACCCAGACCCGGAACAACTACCTGCAGATCGTACAAATATTTGTTCCGTGCGGGAATCGAACCCACGACCCGGAGCGCAGCCAACTGTATCAGCCACTGCACCAACCATGCTGTCACAAGGTTAAGCTGCGTCTGCAGCGCTCGTGGAGGATGAGTGACCATTCTGTATTAAGATGGGGGGTCTTGGACGGGGTAGTAAGTTAATAGAGATAAGTAGATGTGGGAAGCATTCTAACTGTAATGTGGTTAAAACTAAACTGCGGCTTCCCTCAAAGTCAAAGACAAATTGTTTTTATTCATGTAAACCATTTGCTGGCACTTACGAATAGTCAGAATTTAAATAGTTGCACGGTTCCAAGTCGTTGGTCCTATGGAGAAGAACCGGCAAGGAACTCCACTTAACTGCCACTGTGAATACATTATTATAATATTATTGTGGTATGTTCCATCTTTACACATTAACCTACATTTTTCTCGGTATATCATCATTTCGGCCGAATGAAGTCCACTGCTGGACACAGGCCTCCCCCAAAGATTACCACAACGACCGATATGACTGTGTTGTGGGCTCATTGGGGGGTTTTGCCATAATCGCCACGCTTGGCAGACGGGTTGGCGATCGCAGTTGAGTTGTTAATGTATTCGAAGGACGCTGCTGCCCATCCTCCGGCTAATCCCTTAGTCGACTTTTACGACACCCACGGGAGGAGATGGGGTGGTGGTATTCTGAGCCGGCACCACACGGCATATATTATTTCGGTATTCTCGGTATATGGTTTACAATAATTTGTATCAATAAACAGTGTAATCTCAATTATTTTAAAGAGTATCCATGGAGTTTCTTGCCGGCTCTTCTCCACGAGATCAACTATTTGGAACCGTGCAACTTAGATTCTGACGTTTCATAACTTCTTTCATATTTGGTTTATTTAAATTGAAGTGTCTGTTTGTAATATCCAAATAACAGCTTTTTACTAAATGCATATGAAAGTTTATACGGTACCTATAACAAAGGAACAATTTTTAAATTTTTTGTCTATGTGTCTGTTCGTTCCAGGTAATCTCCGAAACAGCTGGACCGATTTTGACGGGACTTTCACTGGCAGATAGCTAGATAGATAGATAGATGTTATAAGGAATAACTGAGGCTACTTTTATTTTAGAAAAATAATTTAGGATTCTGCGCAAAAAAAATGAAACCCTTGAAATCCAATATATATATTCTATGTCAAGTGCTCTAAATTTCTTTTAAATTAAACGCTGGTGAAACCGCGGGTCCCAGCTTGTTTGAAATAAAATCCTTAAACTTTTGACTTTTGGATACCTAATTTATCACAATCAAATCATCATCATATCAGCCAAAGGATGTCCACTGGTGAACAAAGGCCTCCCCCTTAGATTTCCACAACTGTGTCGTCATATCGGGGGGTATTTGCCAGTATTTACCACGCTTGGCAGACGGGTTGGTGAGCGCAGTATGGCTATCGTTTCACAGAAGGGACGCTGTTGCCCATCCCTCTGGTTTAGGTTCCCTTAGTCGCCTTTTACGACATCCACGGCAGGAGATGGGGTGGTGCTATATTTTTAATTCGGACCTGCCTGACACCAACCTTCCTTGGGTATACTCGTGTTTGGTGGTTTACCCGCTCCTGCGGGTCCCCCAAAGTCCTCAATGGTACACCAGATTCCAAACTCCCTTAGTCATCATCTACGATATCCACGGGATGAGATTTGTGAGCTACAAGGACAATATAAATATCCATACAATTCCAAAAAAGTAAAACAATTATTAAATTACTTGTTTTTATTATCTATGCCGTGTGGTGCCGGCTACGAATAGCACCAACCCATCTCATCCCGTGGGTGTCGTAAAATGCGACTATGGCATTAGCTGGAGGATGGGCAGCAGCGTCCTTCAAGTACATTAACAACTCAACTGCGATCGCCAACCCGTCTGCCAAGCGTGGCGATTATGGCAAGACCCCTCAATGAGCACACAATACACCCATATCGGTCATTGTGGTGATCTTTGGGGGAGGCCTGTGTCCGGCAGTGGACTTCATTCGGCCGAAATGATGACACACTAACTCACAAAATTATTGGTTTAGATTTGTTTGTAGAGCCAAATAACTTGTTCTCCTTCATTGTCATCAGTTTGAAATGTTTTAATTATATAAATACAGAGCAATTATTAAGGAGCTCAATAAATCTAAAACGTGTACGGTTTATTTATAAACCAACTACAATCAATATCGTTTGAACCTCAATTATATTCAACCTTTCCATTCCTAACAACTTATCCAAACTCCTATATTCTAAAGCGCTTACCTTCAAAGAAATTTGAACTGAAATCAATAAATAAAAGTTTTATTTCAGTGAAGTACGCAAAAATAAATGTTTGGAGTGAAACAGGTGGTTTTTTCGCGAAGATCGCGGTTGGACCATCAATACGTCCACTACGGTCGACGCGCGTGTTCGCACTGAAGGAGTTAGTATAATCAGTGAGAGTTACCAGCGTGGGAAGAATAGGTAAAAGTCGGGGAAAATTATTGAGCAGACTTGTAGCTTGTCCTAGGACTGAAAAGAAAGAAAGAAAACAGTTTTATTTTGGACTCACACAGGTAATTACAGATAATGTACGGATAAGATTATATAATAAAGTTTAAAAAACCTGCGCGGAGCCAAAAAAGGACTGAACAACATGCAGTGCCTTCAAAATCAAATATAATTTCTGTTGGAACAAGATATACATAGGCTGCACTAAAAGTATCGGGAATGGAATATTTCCACTGTTCCTGTCATATTAAAATCTTTTTAATTGAAAACTCCTTGGTTTTACAAATCGAATACCATTTATTTATTTTAAAGAAAGATTCACGGTCTTGTCACAAGGTTTTGTCAAACTTGTTTAGTCGTTGAGAAAATGGAATTGACTCGAGAAAATTCAAGAGCGATGATTTATTATGACTTTCGAAGTGGTTTAACACAAAAACAGTGTGTTGACCGGATGATTTCTGCATTTGGTGATGAAGCCCCATCCAAAACCACAATTTATCGTTGGTTTGCTGAATTTCAACGTGGACGTGTCAAGCTCAGTGATGATCCTCGTCAAGGTCGTCCAAAAACTGCAGTCATCCAAGAAAACGTTGATGCTGTGCGTAAGCTGATTGAGGAAGATCGACATGTGACATACCGCGAAATTCAGGCAACTTTAGACATTGGCATGAGTCAAATACAAATAATCTTGCATGAACAATTAGGTGTAAAAAAGTTGTTTTCCCGATGGATACCGCATTTGCTATGTGAAGAGCAAAAAGCGGCTCGCGTTACTTGGTGCGTCAGAACTCTCGAAAGATTCCAAATTTTTGCAAAAAAAATGGTGGCCACGTTTGTCTCCAAAACCGGCCATGTTACGACTATTCCTCTTGAGGGACAAAGAACGGTTAATGCAGAATGGTATGCTAGCATTTGTTTGCCACAGGTCGTTTCTGAACTCCGTAGAGAGAACTGCAACCGCCGCATCATCCTCCATCACGACAATGCGAGTTCTCACACCGCGCACAGAACAAAAGAGTTTTTAGAGCAAGAAAACATAGAATTATTAGACCATCCGCCGTACAGCCCCGACCTAAGCCCTAATGATTTCTATACTTTCCCTAAAATAAAGAATAAATTGCGTGGACAGAGATTTTCACCACCTAAAGAAGCTGTGGACGCCTACAAAACGGCCATTTTGGAGACCCCAACTTCCGAATGGAATGGTTGCTTCAATGATTGGTTCCATCGTATGGAAAAATGTGTCAAATTTCGCGGAGAATACTTCGAAAAGCAATAAATACATTTTTAAATAGTAATGTTGTGTCACTTCCTTGATTCCCGAAATTTTCAGTGCCGCCCTCGTAAGACGAAAGTTACGACGTTAAGACGAAAAATATGAAAGAAACAATTGTTTATTTCAATTAGGGAAACAAAATTTAATATATAATAGACCACCATGCTGCGCCTAATGATACCGTAAAAGACAGACCTATTCCAACCGATTATCCGAGTGGTGTATAGATTAAGAATATAGCACCACTACATCTCCTCTCACGGATGTTCGTAAATTATAATTTAGATTTTAGTGTAATTTAATAGATATTTATTAATTACATTTTTAAGAAATATAAATTAGTATTTGCTATCGCCAAATAATTCTATACTGCATAATATTATAATATTTTTATTGTAATATAATTAGATATTGTTTATAATTATCTTAATTTTAATTATAATTTTATTGTACATCTGGTGGCACCCACTGTTTATATTTATGTTTATCTGCGGATAATGTAGTGGGCTGCAACATTACTCTATATATTTTATTACCCTATAGCGTATGTATTATATGGTGCGGCTGTTCATTATACCTCAATAAATAAATACAACTAGTAATATTTTAATGGTAACTACTACATGCGCCCATTTGATTTAATTTGTAATATTTATGGGGTAAATTATTTATTGTAGACAACAACACTGCATTTTTCGCGCGCTTGCGTCTTTCCATTTCACATTTCGAACTCCCTACACGTTCATGCTACACGGTTCTCTTCATTATGTCAAAAGATTACAGTCCAATTTGCTTTGCACAAAACGAGCAGACGTTAGTCAGCTTATGAAATGTTACATATCAGATATTTATTCACTGAAAACAGTACCCTGTACTGTTCACTTTAAAGTTCAAATTGGTTTGACAACTTGATTATAAGGACTAAAAATACCAAATTTTCTCTTATAAAATGCCATACACCGAAGTAAATTCTATCTTAATATCTATAAGGTGGAAATTACCGCGAAATAAAATCGTTAGATGAAACCTTTCTCATAGAAATCGCCCCGCATAGACACTAGGGCACTATAAGTGGCAAACTAGATATTGTCGTTGAATATTGCGGCGCGATTTTGTGTTTCTGTACAAATGTGAGAACACCTTAATACTGTCTGCAATATCTTTATAATTTCGGCCGAATAAAGTCCACTGCTGGACACAGGCCTCCCCCAAAGATCACCACAACGACCGATATGGGTGTGTTGTGGACACATTGGGGGGTTTTGCATAATCGCCACGCATGGCAGACGGGTTGGCGATTGCAGTTGAGTTGTTATTATACTCGAAGGACGCTGCTGCCCATCCTCCGGCTAATCCCTTAGTCGACTTTTATGACACCCACGGGAGGAGATGGGGTGGTGGTATTCTTGTATAATGTATGCGTTTAACAAAAAAGTCATATTCAAAAATTCAGTCTTAATATATATATATATTCAAGTCAGTTTACTCCACGGATTCCCAAACTATTTTGGGTAAGAGACCCCTTTTCCAAAATGAACGGATACCTCAATGGGGGAGGTCTTTGTTCAGCAGTGGATGACCTTTGGCTGATGTCTTTTTAGAAGATTTTTTTAAAACGTTGCTCCACACTAGGATTTCTCCTGTGTTATGGGTGCGTTTATAGACACAAATTCCACACACAATACACCCAGACCCGGAACAACTACCTGCAGATCATACAAATATTTGTTCCGCGCGGGAATCGAACCCACGCATGGAGCGCAACAGCCGACTGTATCAGCCATTGCACCAAAAATTATAATAATATAAATACATAGACATAATCCACGTGTACAAGGTTACTAAGGCTTACAAATAATTATTATAAATTCAAATGTCTGAATCAATAATTCATGCCTGGTTCGGTGATAATGTCTGCCGACATTTTGGCAATGATCATAGCTAGAATATTAATCACTTGAATTGGTTCTGTGTTTATGTAATATGTATACAGAGTCCTATAGAATTAGTGAACTGTATTTCAAGACGACAATTCTTTTTTCGTGATTTGATTTTTGTTTTTTTTTTCTTACATTGCCCCACACTAGGATTTCTTCTGTGTTGTGGGTGCATTTACAGACATAAATTCCACACACAATACACCCAGACCCGGAACAACTACCTGCAGAGCATACAAATATTTGTTCCGTGCGGGAATCGAACCCACGACCCGGAGCGCTGCAGACGACTGTATCAGCCACTGCACCAACCGTGCAACCAATTAGCAGGGTCAGGAGGCGTCGACTGGGGAGTTTGGGATAACGCGTGCGCAGCACAGCGCACAGTGAGGCATAGATCCTTTACAGTTCTCTCCGAGAGTGGTTTTAGCCGGTAGGAGTCCGGACTTCACCTTCACTCCGGGACGGAAGAAGTCCATATCAAAAGACATCGGCCAAAATAAGCCCACCAGCTGACAAAAATGAAATGTATTTGAAAAAATTACTTATATTTTTGTATATTTACCGTAATTTGTAAATAGCACAGCGGGATAATGGAGATCACAAAAAAGGAAACTAAACAAAGAAATTGATTAAAATTGTATTGCCCTTTGAGTGAGTTGCCATATGCAAAATATTATAATATTCTTCTCCTAACAAATAACTCACGACTCTAAATTAACATGATTATCTATCTCGGTTAATAAAGCACGGGTCACCATATGTTCAAAAAATCCAATCATTTTCTTTTTTCATTTTTATTTATTCACTAACAATTTACAATTGTGTTTGAATATTACATTTAAAAGAAGGACATACATTTAAAGTACTACATTAATAGTAACGAATACATAATAAAACTTAACAAAAACATTTGCTTTATAAAACATGCACAACACAACAAAATAACAAAACATCAATGACATATTATTTAGTCTGTAATTCTGGATAAGTGATTACTATTATTGTATATATATATATATATACTATTATACATACATACATACATATAATCACGCCTCTCTCCCGTAGGGGTAGGCAGAGACCACTTCTTTCCACTTGCTACGATCCTTACATACTTGTTTCGCTTCGTCCACTTTCATTATTCCCTTCATACATGCTCTTCGGTTTAGGGTACTCTTGACCTGGCCTTTTTCCAAGACGTCCCTGATTTGGTCTTGAAACGTCCGCCTAGGTCTACCCCTTCCAGCACTTTCATTCACACATACTATTATACTATTACTATATACTATTATACTAATATACTATTATTATATTTAAATTAAAATGATACTTGGTTTGAAAATGTCAATGAAACATTTAAAATATTATGTATGTTAATAGAATATGGGTTACCTTAACCTAAATTCGGTTTTGCCATGATCGCCACGCTTGGCAGACGGGTTGGCGATCGCAGTTGGGTTGTTAATGTACTCGAAGGACGCTGCTGCCCATCCTCCGGCTAAGTCGACTTTTAAGACACCCACGGGAGGGGGGAGATGGGGTGGTGGTATTCTGAGCCGGCACCACACGGCATTCATTTTGTTTCAAACCTAAACTCAAGGACAACAAATCATTGACACAGTAAAAACATTTTTCAATCAGGAAGGCTCTAAGCTTTTTCTTGAATATGCTAGTGTTATACACATCGTTTCTCAGGTCACTTGACAAACAGTTGAACAATTTAACTGCTTGATATTATGCACTATGTTTTACAATATTCAGTTTTGGGTATATTTTATGGTTTCGGGTTAATCGGGTTAGTAAGAAAAGCAACTCGCCAGCATGGGCCACAGTGTACATGATTTTAGGCAAAATGCCATCTAGATACCGCCTTCGACAGGTACGCACCATCAATTCTATTTATCTATGGCGTTCTTTATCTACTTTATGGACGATGTCGGGGTCAGGCTATATCTTAATATCGAAGCTTAACTATAAACCTAGTTAGCGAAATGGGACGAATAAGTAACCAACCATTACAGCAATGTGATAGAAGACGACAAAACAACATACCTATAAAAACAAGTGCGAATTGAACTCGCCTGGAGAGGGTTTCGTACCATGAACCTGAACCTTATTTGTTTGTCGTAACTAAGATATATTGTCTATTGTTGGATTCGGTCTTGTACTAATAACTTATCCCAAGATCAAACTTAACATCGTAGTTGAAAAACATGTTCTCCCATACATTCCAACTTTAAACATAAATTTGTACACACAATATTGAAAGATTTACCGTTTTATTTTAAGACCATAGACTTCTTACAGGTTTTCCTGTAATCTATAGGTAAAGAGCTATTATCCCTATTTTTCCCAAATTTTAAGCTAGTAGTTACGGAAATAAGCGGGTAGAACGGTCAATTTTCATTTATTATCTTGAATAACATTAATACGATATATTTTTGTATTTTATAATTAGAATATTTGAGAACCTCTCAACAAGCCCTTCCATGTCCTGTGTGTGTGTGCACGGTACATTTTGCAAACCTATTCTTTAATTTTCGATATTGCGCCCCAAAAGACGTTACACGTCCGTGTTTGGGCTGCAGAAACCCATATGTGTACCAAATTCGTTTCAGTAGATTTGGAGCAAATTGGCTGTGACAGAAGGACAGACAGACACACGAATGATCCTATAAGGGCTCCGCCGTTTTCTCTTATGGCCTTCGGAACCCTGATAAAGTTAATAATCAACTCAACCATTTTGTAGGTATTTTGTTACTTCCTCCTCTGGGAAGGGCGGAGGGGCATGCCGCACTAAAACCGGATAAGACCCCACGGTGTCCTTCCTCTTACCTCTAGCCGAGGGTGAAGTGTACGCTTTGTCTTCATAAGACCACGCTGGGAGGAGAGGAGATTGCCTATTCGTTTCTGGCATGCCTTTTAAGTTCTGTCGTTTCCATATTTCCCGGCAATTTTGAATTTGGAACTGTTCTATATTCGAATGTGTTTAAATTTTGAATCTCAAAACAGTTGAAAGTATTAAGATTATGCTATTGTTTAGTCACAGCGTCGATTGGAATCTGTCAGGTTACGTACGAAAATGAATCTTTCTAAGGAAAATGTTCGTGCAATAATTTTCTACAATAATTTTCTACAACTTTAGAAGAGGCCTTACACGCTTCAGTGTTTTGGAGAGCTAACATCTGTGATCAGTGATGAAGGCCCATGTCTGCGGACTGTCGAACGCTGGTATTTAGAATTCCAGCGTAGACATACTAGTGTTATTGACAAATCTCGTGAAGGACGCCCAAAATCCGCCTTCACTGAAGATAACATCATAGCTGTGAAACAACTAATTCTCGAAGATCGTCATGTGACGTATCGAGAGATAGAGGCTCTATTAGGCATCTCAGGGACGAAGACAGAAGATCTTGCATGAAGTGCTTGGTGTGAGAAAGCTAGTTTGCCGTTGGATACCGCATCTGCTTTCCGACGACCACAAGGCGTGAGTAATTATCGTGAAAAACTTAGTCATTACTGTATTATATTAAATCAATAAAATAGATAATATAACCTAAAATTCAACATAACAACAAAACTACAAAAACAACTGTGCAACTATGTTGTTAAAATTTACGAAATTCGCTTCAGCGGAACTCGTACCAGCTTTCAAACGAAAATTACGTAACTCGAGCTACGAGTGTAGCATACTCGTAGGTATCAGCTACGCCGTAGTGCAGTCAGAAAGTACTATATTCAAAGCGTTGCGTAGTTAATGCGGATTTTGTGTGTGAAATGTGGATGGATTATTAACTGGTGTGCTTTTGAATTCCAACGAAGCTTTTGAACTAAAAACCCCGTCCAATCCGTGAAGGCTATTCATTCATTCATTCGTCATTCATTTCGGCCGAATGAAATCCACTGCTGGACACAGGCCTCCCCCAAAGATCACCACAACGACCGATATGGTGTGTTGTGTGCTCATTGGGGGGTCTTGCCATAATCGCCACGCTTGGCAGACGGGTTGGCGATCGCAGTTGAGTTGTTAATGAACTCTAAGGACGCTGCTGCCCATCCTCCGGTTAATCCCTTAGTCGACTTTTACGACACCCACGAGATGAAATGGGGTGGTGGCATTATGAGCCGGCACTGAAGGCTATACTGAATATTAATATTTTATCATTATTTATGTAATCCTTTTCTCAAATGAAGATTATAAATAAGAAAAGTTCTAATAAAGGGGCTTAAATTAATAACTTAACCATGTACGACTCGACATATAGCAAGGATCATTAGAGAATGTTTTTTTTTACTATGACCCGCACTAAAATTGACGGCACGGTTGGTGCAGTGGCTGATACAGTCGGCTGCTGCGCTCCGAGTCGTGGGTTCGATTCCCGCACGGAACAAATATTTGTATGATCTGCAGGTAGTTGCTCCGTGCCTGGGTGTATCGTGTGTGGAATATATGTCTGTAAACGCACCCATGACACAGGAGAAATACTAGTGTGGGGCAACGATAAAGAAAAAGAAACTTTGTGTCGTGGATTTAATATAAAGACACACATCTCACACGTTCAAACATCCAAACCCGAAACAACTGTCTGTAGATCATACAATATTTGTTCCGTGCGGTGATGGAACCTGCGACACGTAGCAGAGACAGCTAATTGCTTAGCCACTGCGCCAACCGTGCTGTCAGATCCAGGATCAGATATATAAATCATAATTTAGAATATAATAGAATCATTTATGACGGCACGGTTGGTGCAGTGGCCGATACAGTCGGCTGCTGCGCTCCGGGTCGTGGGTTCGATTCCCGCACAGAACAAATATTTGTATTGAAGATATGCTGGCAGAAACGTTGGGTCTTACTTTCACCATTATTATGTGATTTTTTTTATAAAATTGCCTCTGACAAAATTTATTCTCTACGAAGTATTTAAAACATATACAGGGTGTCCAGTGAATAGCACGACATACTGCAGGGGGTGAGAGCTTGGGTCAATACCTACCAAAAAAAACAATATATGTTCAGAAATATCTTACAGATTTACATTAGTACAAAACTTTCCGAAATATCGAAAAATCTCTATCTTGACACAGATTTTTAAGCATCTCGTAATGAAAAATTCCTTTTCTAGTTATTTTTTTACCTCAAATTATTTGTGAATAGTTACTTTACTCATTGATAAGTCTTTATTCTATTAAAAACTAAAATGTTTTCAAGAAATAAAAATTTTATTTAAATTTTCACAGTACAATTTTCTTATCTTAAAATTGTGTACTACTGTAAATCCGTAACATTTTGCTGAACATATATTGTGTTTTTTTGACCCAAGCTCTCACCCCCTGCAGTATGTCGTGCTATTTACTGGACACCTGTATATAAACGCTGAAAAATAAATATGGTAGCTATACAATGCAAATAGTTCTTCAGGTGTATTTGCTTTTCAAGAAGCCACTTGTGCAGAAAAGAACTAACGGCATATATTACCATCGTCAACATAGTCCTTAATTCTCCAATATGCTTTTATATGCGAACTGTTTTGACGTGAGATTCAAATGATCCAACTGTCAGATCAGTAATTGTTTTAGGTATATTATTATAAAACGTAAAACAGTTATCTAAAAATGATTTATTGGTTTTGTACAATCTAAATTTAGGTCTCTATATGATAGACATTAAATATATATAGATTACAAATGTATTGAACACATATATCAGATATGGTTAACATTTACGTATTCAGAATGAGGCTTAGGGGATTTACAATCCTTACCAAGAAGTGCCTGGGGGGCGACCTTATTACAGTCGCCTTCCCTATGCTAGAAGGGGGACCGCCTTACAGTCATCCTCTCCGAGATTTGCCTTAAGGCGTGGCACCAGTGGGCGGCTCTAGTGTGATCTTACGAGGACCTGGAGCCCCCCTTCAGTGCCAAAGATGACCGCTCCAGTGGTTTTAGTATTTCCCTTCATCCTCCCCCGGGGCAAAATAAGTTCATAGTAAATTTCCACTGGGGAACAATTAAAAAAAGGTTTTCAGAATCTATATTTTGTATACCTACATAATAGTTTTGTCCACACAATTACGAAAACTATTCCACAACGAATTTTAAACTCCTTTCCAACAGATAATTCTGACCACAAAACGACAACTGTTCATCATTTCGGCCGAATGAAGTCCACTGCTGGACACAGGCCTCCCCCGTAGATCACCACAACGACCGATATGAGTGTGTTGTGGGCTCATTGGGGGGTTTTGCCATAATCGCCACGCTTGGCAGACGGGTTGGCGATCGCAGTTGAGCTGTTAATGTACTCGAAGGACGCTGCTGCCCATCCTCCGGCTAATCCCTTAGTTGACTTTTACAACACCCACGGGAGGAGTTGGGGTGGTGGTATTCTGAGCCGGCACCACACGGCAAGCCGGCACCACACGGCAAGTGTGTTCACGACAGTATAAAACTGCTACGCCGTATGCATTCCGTAGCAATTTCGTAGGCCCCGCAACAACATCCCTGCATTCGTAGCACGTTTGTAGCAAGTTCTACGGGTGACATTTATGTTGCATTGTATTTATGCCAGATAGAATATACTGTCTTATCTTTGGCCTAGTTTTAAGGTTCCAACTCAAAATATAGCTTAACTTTCTTGTCATCGTGGAGCCTTGCCGTGGCCAGTTGGCTACAGTTTGAAACCGTTGCTTGCTTGAACGGAAAAATGGTACTCTCTTACAATACCGGCGTAAATTAGCAACCTTGTGATGCTCCATCTATCCGGTTTCACTCATGCTCGTAACCTCTGAATGGGTATCTGGTGGATACCAAAAGACACTTTCCCCTCCACGCATATTATAACTCTAGTAGCCTCACAGGACCGGCTAAGGCAATCCAGAGTCAAGTGTGCTGAGGGCACTAATGAGGCCAACCAACAAAGTTGATCTGTAAGTATATGCGTATGATCTGATCGGTAAACGATCGACGAGGTAAAGCAACACTTGGCGCGGTCAGTCTATAGATGGGTTACCGCTTAGTGGTATTTGAACTGAGCGTCTCTGTGATTTGGAGGGCACGTAAAATCGTTGGTTCAGTTGTTATCATTAGATGGCAGTCGTTAACCCAATTTGAAGGCTTTTGGGCTTCTTGAACAACTGTGGCACGAGGCTAACTAAACACCTGAAAGAACCACAAAGTAAGTTTCATCTCACTCATTAAATACTAATTCCATACCATATTAGATGTAAAAAAAAAAATTCACATATTAACAGATCAAAAGATTTTTTAAGTTATTTCTTTGATCAAATGTACATTGGACATTTTCTTTTTTTTTTATAAAACCACCCACACTAGGTTTTCTCCTGTGTCGTGGGTGCGTTTACAGGCATGAATTCCACATACAATACACCCATACCCGGAACAACAACCTACAGATCATACAAATATTTGTTCCGTGCGGGAATCGAACCCACGACCCGGAGCGCAGCAGCCAACTGTATCAACCACTGCACCAACATTATATTAGATGAGTGACATACAGCCCTTATACAATAAGAACTTACTTTTCTAAAGGTCTACTTACTACTACAATATATTTCACTCGGGCTCTACGCTCGTCCATCTGATTCACTGTAAACATGTCTGCATAACCATCACATTATCCTGCCATTACTCAGTTTATTTGTGAGCGTGAAGCTACGAAAACAAGTAGCATTCTTATCGTTAATGTTTTTTTTTTCACAATATTAATTTCGTAGGTGCAGTTCACAGCCGAGATGTGCCTATAGGCGTGGCACCAGTGGGCGGCTCTAGTGTGATCATACGAGGACCTGGAGCCTCCCTTACGTGCCGAAGATGACCACTCCAGTGGTTTTAGCCGGTAGGAGTCCGGCATACCCCTTCGCCTTTCCCCGGGGCGAAGGAAGTTCATGAAGAATTTCCACTGGGCACAAATAAAAAAATAAAAAAGGTACAGTTCACAGAATATCAATCTCATGAAAACCGGCTCTGGACCCAAGTATCAGCAGATCATACAAATATTTGTTACGTGCGGGGATCGAACCCGCGACACGTAGCGCAGAAAACTAAATGCTTAGCCATTACGCCATCCGTGCTGTCAAAATGTACGGAACCAATTACTGGCACTTATGAAACGTCAAAATTTAAATTACTAAGATGAAGTTAAAAGCTATTTTAAAAAATCTTTAACTATTCGTTATTCCAACTGTTCGTAACTCCACGACCGTAGACTCCATCGTAAAGGGTTCTTTTCAATCCTCCCTCTAATGCGAGGGTGAGCACCCCCAGATATAATACACTAACCGTATTACAGTATTATATACCGTTGAATATACACGTTATTCGTATAATGCCTATTCATAGAAATCTATCAATCTTTGTGGATTAAATTGATGACTTAAATCCAAATCCAATATTTAAATGGATGATCATTTCAGCGGAAAGATGGAGGGTTTTCCATAATCGCCACGCTTGGCAGACGGGTTGGTGAGCGCAGAATGTTGTTCCACAAAAGGGACGCTGCTACCGATCCCTTTGGTTTAGAGTATCTATATCACCTTCTACGACATCAACGGGAGGAGATAGAAGGGTGCTATATAATTATTATTTTTTGTTTAAAAAATTCGTTGCCCCACACTAGAGGGGGTGACCGCTTTACATTCACCCCTTCCAAGATGTGCCTAAAGGCGTGGCACCAATGGGCGGCTCTAGTGTGATCTTACGAGGACCTGGAGCCCCCCTTCGGTGCCGAAGATGACCGCTCCAGTGGTTTTAGTCGGTAGGAGTCCGGCACACCCCTTCGCCCTTCCCCGGGGTGAAGGAAGTTCCATGTAGAAAAAAATTGTGCTACTGTAATTCCGTAAGATTTTGCTGAACATATATTGTATTTTTTGGTAGGTATTGACCCAAGCTCTCACCCCCTGCAGAATGTCGTGCCATTTACTGGACACCCTGTATATTATACAACGCCAAAGTATAAAAGTTAGTACACAAAATAATATACGACTATTTGACACAAATTAATATTTTATGAGCTGTACTACGCAGGGGAGTAACCGTGAAGACAATTTACCAAAAAAAAAGCTATTACAGCAAGAGCTGTAGATTATCTTCAGCTGTCTTCAGGGACACCTTTGCTGGGGCAGTCCCAAACAGGATCGTCAAGCACGTAGAATTTAGAAATTCGAAAATACTGCATAAAATGAACTACTGATTTCAATATCCTTTTCATTTTTGTGTCTATAGTCATCATATCAGCCACAGGATGTCCACTGCTGAACAAAGGCCTCTCCCTTAGATTTCCACAACGAGCCGCCACACGCCGCTCTCATCCAACGACTCCCAACGACATTCACCAGGTCGTCTATCCACCTCGTTGGAGGTCGTCCCACACTGCGTTTTCCGGTGCGCGGTCTCCATTCGAGAACCTTTGTGCCCCAACGGCCATCAGTTCTACGAGCAATGTGCCCTGCCCATTGCCACTTCAGTTTACTAATCCTTTCAGCTATGTCGACAACTTTAGTTCTTCTACGGATCTCCTCATTTCTGATTCGATCTCGTAGAGAAATACCAAGCATAGCTCTCTCCATAGCTCGCTGAGTGACCTTGAGCTTTCTTATGAGGCCCATTGTGAGCGACCACGTCTCTGTTCCATATGTCATCACTGGTAACACACACTGGTTAAAGACTTTCGTCTGTAGTATATGTCTATAGTACTTAAAGTAAAATTAATTATATAGTACATTGGCGCATTGCTTAAGTGACTGGATTTCCGCGCTACGGGTCTCTGGTTCGATTCCTGTACGGGGCAAATATTTGTATGATCTAGAAATACTTGTTTCAGTTTTGTTTGAGATAACAGCATGTGGTTTCTTTCGTTTTGAGATAAGCCCCACAGATGTTCAATGGGGTTCAAATCAGCAGACCGCGCAGGCTATTGACTGAGATGAATCTCACGGCGGGGTTGAACCACGTCACAGTAACCCGGGCAGTGTGTATGGACGCATCATCCTAAACGTAATCGATTTGTGGGAATTCTGCTACAAGATACACAACGGACACAGTAGGCAGCATCAGCTCTTCTAAAAGCGACACAAAGTTATTCTCGGTAGCACTCCTTTTCCAGTGGCAATTCTACACGAACGCCGGTCTTCTACTGGCTATAACTGGCGAGACGGTGGCGCGCACGAGGACACATGCCACCGTGTACACAGCACAGCGTACAGTGAGACTTGGAAAAGGGGAAGGATCCCCTCCTTTACAATTCTCCCCAAGAAGTGCTGGGGGGTCGACTTTTTAACAGTCACTTACCCATGCTAGCGGAGGTGACCACTTTATAGTCATCCTCTCCGTGATGTGCCTAAAGGCGTGGCACCAATGGGCGGATCTAGTGTGATCTTACGAGGACCTGGAGCCCCCCTTCAGTGCCGAAGATGACCGCTCTAGTGGTTATAGCCGGTAAAAGAGCTGGCATGCCCCTTCGCTCTACCCCGGGCAAAGGAATTTAGAATACATGTCCACTGGAGACCAACAAAACAAAACAGTTACCGGTTATTATCTCAATGAAAACCTTCTTCTTTTCCATCAAGGAGACATGATGAAAAAATATGATTCACCAAATTGTGAAATTTGTGGCATAGTTGATGATGTCCAACATTACTTGATGGAATGTGAACGGAATCGTAGTAGCCGGGAACAGTTTTTTCTGAAGTTTAATATAAGCAGACAAAATGTTGGACTATTTCAAAGCATTTTAGCTACTCCAAACTCAGAAGCAGCTTTACATATCTATGAAATGTGTAAAAAACTAGTTATGTAATAGATATGAAATTTTTGTAACAATAGGGCTGACATATCCATGGATAAAAGTCCTGTAAATAAATTAAGATAAAAAAATTAAAATTAACCTTTTAATTATTTTGAGTTATAATAAGTCTTTCGTTGTGGAGTCTCAGTTTCCCGCTAATTGTACGCATGACAGAAGAACGTGAGAGCATTTTCAAGAAATTCTTAATTTTTTTGTCAGTAAATTACAGCAAGGAGGCGACCAATATTAGAGTACCATACCATATTATATTTGGTGTGTGTCGCAGCCCTATTTAAGGTCCGCACCTAACTGTCTGTAAACTGTTGATAAATGTGTTGAACTGGACTCGCAAGTCACATGATTCAGTTGTATGTCGTTGGAATAATGGTAAACATGACCCAAGCCTAAATTCAAATTGTATTAAAAAAAACAATAGTTCCCTTAATCCGCCGATCGCTTTCGTTATTCGCTTAAGTCACCTTGAACTCTTGTGAGTTTTTGGCAATATACGCTTGTTAATTAATTCTGCCGTGCCGTATGCTGCCGGCTCAGAATGCCAAAACCCCGTTTCCGCCCGTGGGTGTCGTAAAAGTCGACTAAGGGATTAGCCGGAGGATGGATAGCAGCGTCCTTCGAGTACATTAACAACTCAACTGCGATCGCCAACCCATATGCCAAGCGTGGCGATTATGGCAAAACCCCCCAATGAGCCCACAACACACCCATATCGGTCGTTGTGGTGATCTTTGGGGGAGGCCTGTGTCCAGCCGTGGACTTCATTCGGCCGAAATGATGAATTAATTCTACTTTTCGGCCGTGGACTTCATTCGGCCGAAATGATGAATTAATTCTACTTTTCGGTGTATTCGTTTAATTTCCTCATATGTTCAAGTTGTTTATATTGATCTCTCTCTCTCTCTCTCTCGTGTGGTTAGTGGCTCACCTCGTGTCTCAGTTGTCCAAGCCGCCCAGAACCCTCCGACTTGGCTTAACGACTGCCGTCTGATGACAACAACCGGGACCGACGATTTTACGTGCGTGAGACACTCAGTTCAAACACCACTATGTGGTCACCCATCCATAGACTGACCGCGCCAAGCATTGCTTAACCACACCGAACGTTTGCCGATCAGTAAATGCAACTAACGATGAGCATTCCGTGTGGTGTCCGGATTAAGAATATAGCACCATCCCATCCTATTTGGATGTCGTGAAAGGCGACTAAGGGACTAAACACCAGAGGGATGGGCAGCAGCGTCCTTTCTGTAGAACGAAAGCCATACCGCGCTCACCCACCCTGCCTAGCGTGGTGAGTACTGGCTGATAAGCACTCTCAAAAATGACGGCACAATTGTGGAAATCTATAAGATCGGCCGTTATCCAAGGTTTTTATTGGGCTCCAGTGGAAATTCTACATGAACTTCCATCGGCCCGAGGAAGGGAGCCGCTCAATGCCTTTGTGTCCTACACCACATTGCACAGCTAGACCTTTCATCACCCAGTGGTGCTTTCTGATCGTATCAAAACACTCCTTGTCATTCTATTGTAATATTTGTAATTTTGTAATTGTATTTATTGGTATATTGAGATTGTACAAATTTATTGTGGAAGACTGGTTCCTAAACTAGGTTGAAGCCTGTATTTCAGGTCACCAGGCCATCCACTCCAGAAGTCCAATTTCATAGTCCTTTCATAAACTGTGCCAAGCGAAAATGTTCCATTTTCTTGTTCTTCGTGTATCTGATTCTATCAAGTTATTTCCTCTTGTTAAAGTTCTCTTCTAATGAATACTCTCCAATACGTTGCTATAACTTCAGACCCCAATACTGGTTTATTTTGTCTTTTATACCTATAGTTATCATCTTGCATCCCATGAATGCGCATTTTCACCGCAGACAACATCTTGATATAAAAATAACTCGCTGTTTTAATAAAATGTGTATATTATGGCTTTGATACACCCATTATTGACGATTTATCAAAATTTACTTTCAATTTTTCATATTTTTTTGCACATTAACACTTGACATTGACAATTTGAACCGGCTCAGACCTGAGTTATAATTGTGTGCCTACGATTTGGATTCCGTGAGACGTGTGGTGCCGGCTACGAATACCACCACCCCAACTCATCCCGTGGGTGTCGTAAAAGGCGACTATGGGATTCTACCCAAGTAGTTTTTCTTAAGATTATTACGGAAATGCTTTTGATGTACCGTTTCCGGTTTACATTAGAGGCGTAATATCCGGCTTACGGGGCGCGTACGGGATTAAGCGAATAATTAAAATGTTAGGAGGAAATTGAACGCGCCGACGACCGCGGGACGGGAGCGGGACGGGAGCGGGACGGGCGCGGGACGTATAGGGTTGGCAGCGGGAACATTTTTATTTTTTTACAAAATTGGTGATAGTAGACGTTTCGATTACGTTTCTGCAGCAAATAAAATTTTCTTAGGGTGCCCCACGTCACTCATCCAATGTCTTTATTTATTTATTTAACTCAAACTCATTTTTTTATTACATATAGGCCCTAATAGGCTCTTACGAAAAGTCAAGTTAAGTGCACGGTTCGGAAAAGTCGGTCCTATGGAGAAGAGCCGGCAAGAAACTCCATGGATATACTGTTTTCAAAAAAGTTATATTGCAATTTTGTTATGACTTTTCTTTCTTTCTTTTTTATAAAACGTTGCCCCACACTAGGATTTCTCCTGTGTCGTGGGTGCGTTTACATACATTAATTCCACACACAATACACCCAGACCCGAAACAACTACCTGCAGATCATACAAATATTTGTTCCGTGTGGGAATCGAACCCACGACCCGGAGCGCAGCAGTCCACTGTATCAGCCACTGCACCAACCGTTTTACATTGTAATAAGCTAGGTATGTGCGAACAAAGTAGACTAATTAAATGTAAAATACACACAATAACTGCCTCTAACATACACTACATACAACAGGCAATTGATAACAATTAATGCATCGCACTAATAAAGTCAAAGAAGGTCACATATTTACAAAATGGAGAAGAAATTAAATTATATAAAGTAAAGGGCATTTTGGACGCCAGAGCTTTAAGTGTCATGTTGATATATATATTATACAGATAATATATATATAAAAAGATAATATATTGTAAACATAATTATTATCACTATCAAAAAAGAAGAAGAGACCCGCCCACTGGTGCCACGCCTATAGACACATCTCGGAGAGGGTGACTGTAAAGCGGTCACCCCCCCGGGGGGAATGTAATGGATCCCCCAAAGCGTCCCACGGCAGCGCGTGACCACATGCGTGCTACCGTCTTCTCTTGGGTCGCTCGGTGTGGGCACGCAGATTCCCCAATCTACGCATCCGCGAACCCAGAGGCCCCAGAGGTTTCAGGCGTATAGGGATTAGGCACCAGGGTGGTTAAATTTAGTGACCTAGTGACAACACTCTTTATTTTTTTTTATTTCGTACTTACCGTAGTAGATTGTCGGGCTGCCTCTTGTATTATTAGTTCAGTACACCAAATAAATATAAATAATGCCGTGTGGTGCCGGCTCAGAATACCACCACCCCATCTCCTCCCGTGGGTGTCGTAAAAGTCGACTAAGGGATTAGCCGGAGGATGGGCAGCAGCGTCCTTCGAGTACATTAACAACTCAACTGCGATCGCCAACCCGCCTGCCAAGCGTGGCGATTATGGCGAAACCCCCCATGGGGGAGGCTTGTGTCCAGCCATGGACTTAACTCGGCTGAAATAATGATTCAAAATTCTTCATAAATAATCGACATGTAACTATATAAAAGAAAGAAAGAAAGAAAGCATTTATTTAGCGACAAAATGAGACATCACAAACAATAACATACTAAACAGAAACACGTGACAACCCTACGTAATCGCGGTACAGAGGACGAAGTGTGAACTAATTGCGGAAATTAACATAACGTGCCGGTGAAAATAACCGGTGATTATAACGGGGATTTGTAACGGTGATTATGTAGCGTAAGCTGACAATTATTGTACGCACATTGTGCGGGATTTGTGTTATATTTTAGATGAACCTTTTACTTTTTTTAGTACGTTGCCCCACTCTCGGATTTCTCTTGTGTCGTGGGTGCGTTTACAGTCACAAATTCCACACAGAATACACCCAGACCCGGAACAACTACCTAGATCATACAAATATTTGTTCCGTGCGAGGATCGAACCCACGACCCGGAGCGCAGCTGACTGTACCAGCCACTACACAAACTCTACCGTTTACCGTCTTGAGGACCACTTGTAGTTTTGTTTTAATAAATTACTTATTTTTTATGACAGTAACCGCAATTCGATCATCACTTGCGTTAACTGTGATGCAAAACAGCGTGAGGAAACCTGCACACCTGAGGGGGCTCCAAAATGTTCTCATTGGTTTGTATAGTCCACCAACCCGCAGTGGGCCAACGCGGTGGACTAAAGGACTACTATAGGGTTAGGGACTATGTTGACAATGGGGACATATGGCGTTAGAAAGAAAAAAAGCATTTCATCATCATCATCATCATCATATCAGCCACAGGACGTCCACTGCTGAACAAACGCCTCCCCCTTAGATTTCCACAACGAGCGGTCACATGCCGCTCTCATCCAACGACTCCCAGCGACCTTCACCAGGTCGTCTGTCCACCTCGTTGGAGGTCGTCCCACGCTGCGTTTTCCGGTGCGCGGTCTCCATTCGAGAACCTTTGTGCCCCAACGGCCATCAGTTCTACGAGCAATGTGCCCTGCCCATTGCCACTTCAGTTTACTAATCCTTTAATAAGTTCTGTATAAGCACTTCAACACTTCAATGTACCGATAGTCAATGTGGCACCGCTGCAGAGATTGCAGCACTGCCCAGGTTTCGATCGAATCGAAGGCTTTCTCATAGTCCACAAACGCCAAGCATAATGGCAGATTATACTCCTCGGTCTTCTGTATAACCTGCCGCAGCGTATGGATGTGGTCTATGGTACTGAAACCTTTCCGGAAACCGGCTTGTTCGGGAGGCTGGAAGTCATCAAACCTGCGCTCGAGACGATTCGTGAAAAAGCATTTACATCGACAAAATGGGACATCACAAACAATAACATACTAAACAGAGAAATAAGAAGCAACATTTTGATTAAAGTGTATGCCCCACAGATGCGCTAAATGGGTATCTAGTTCAGCATGTGCCAGGCAGGCGCCAGGCGCTGGTTTTCAACTAGCTTTCTGCACATGTAGCTTCCCTGGTAACCAATTATGTGTGAGGAGTACAACAATGTATTGATATTGATTTTCCGTGTGGTGTCCGGATTAAGAATATAGAAGGAAGAAAGAAAGAAAACACATTTATTCAGCACAAACATACTGATAGTACAGAACAGAAAGAAAATAGACATATTTTTAGGTCATCATCATTTCGGCCCTAGAAGTCCACTGCTGGACGTAGGCCTCCCCCAAAGATCACTACAACGACCGATATGGGTGTGTTGTGTACTCGTTGGGGGGTCTTGCCATAATCGCCACGCTTGGCAGACGGGTTGGCGATCGCAGTTGATTTGTTAATGTACTCGAAGGACGCTGCTGCCCATCCTCCGGCTAATCCCTTAGTCGACTTTTACAACACCCACGGGAGGAAATGAGGTGGTGGCATTCTGAGCCGGCACCACACGGCAATTATTATTATTATTTTTAGGTAAATAAAAACAAATGTACCATTGGCATGATCATGCTGAAAGGGTTACCAACTCAGAATTTGCGGGGCATTAGGTACCCAGCGGTGATTTTCAATTGGCACCCCTGCAGTGACACACGGACGGAGGGAACGTAATATTAATATAAATAAAAATGTTTACCAATAAGGCAGTGGCAAATAACATTAAATAAATATAGGTTCATATTAAAAAGTGAAACAGAATATTTAGAGGGTCCAAAATTTATACATATTGTGTATACATAGCACCACTCCATCTCCTCCCGTGGATGTCGTAAAAGGCGACTAAGGGACTCTAAACCAGAGGGATGGGCAGCAGCGTCCCTTCTGTGAAACGGTAGCCATACTGCGCTCACCAACCCGCCTGCCAAGCGTGGTGAGTATTGGCAAATACCCCCCAGAATGATGACACAGTTGTGAGAATCTATGGGGGAGGCCTTTGTTCAGTAGTGGACGTATAAATGGCCGATATGATGTTGCTGTTTGTTTTCTACTATTCCTAACGTGTGCGAGACTGGAATAAATGTTTCTTTCTTTCTTTATAATTATGTAATATGATATAGTATCAATTTTATGTTAGTATATGTGTGTATTCCTATTTTAATTCAGTCTATTTTAACATAATCTATAGCTTTGTTTTTGTACCTCTTTCGAAGTGATTTTTTAATCCAAAGGGTCAACCTTTGGATTAAAAAATAGTAGTAGTAGAATAGGTAGAGAATGCCTCATGGCAAGTCCGCCTTGTGTATCTCAATGTACATCAATTATCAAATATTTTTTTCGTACGGGAGTCGATCCCACGACCCACAGCGCACAAAATCAATCGTATAGCCACCAAGCAGTGCCTTAAACATTCCAGTTAACAATCAATCTCTATCTGCTAGTGGTTCCGTTAACTATAGTTCACTACAGAGTTAAACGTGCCCATGACGTCAGCGTAGATTATATTGGAATAGTTTGACATCTGGAATTAGTTGTGATAAAGGTTTCTTGGGCCATGAAACTAGCGATCATCCGCTGGGTGGTACATGCAGACACTGCATTGTGGAAGCCTAATAGATGAGATCTGTGGACAGGCTTTAAAATTTTCGGGTGCGCAGATAGGGGAAACTGCGACCTAGTCTGCGTGCTCACACCGAGCGACCCCCGGGAAGACGGTGGCGCGCACGTGGTCACGTGCCGCCGTGTGCGCAGCACAGCGCACCAAGAGGCGCGGGGGGATCCTTTACAATCCTCCCCGAGAGGTGCCTGGGGGGGGCGATCTTTTTACAGTCGCTTTCCCTCCGCTAGAGGTGGTGACCGCTTTACAGTCATTCCCTCCGTGATGTGCCTGAAGGCGTGGCACCAATGGGCGGCTCTAGTGTGATCTTACGAGGACCTGGAGCCCCCCCTTCGGTGCCGAAGATGACCGCTCCAGTGGTTTTAGCCGGTAGGAGTCCGGCAATCCCCTTCGCCCTTCCCCGGGGCGAAGGAAATTCATGTAGAATTTCCATTTAACTAAAAGTACAAAAACCAGCTACTTATACAATTTCGTCACCAGAAACTCCGTCACCTCCTTAACAAGAACTTTAACCAAATCTAACAACCGCGACTTTAAAATTGGGCTTTAAAGTTATATTCAAATAAGAACCAACATAAACTGGCTTCGACTTCGAGGATTAAGTAATCGATTGTGAGGCCGTCGAAACGGTGGGGCCATGAAACCAGCTAGCTCACTGTAGTTTTCTTGGCACGGTTGGTGTTGTAGCTAAGCGATTGGCGTACATACATAAATTCCACACACAATACACCCAGACCCGTAACAACTACCTTATTTTGAAGTGAAAACTTCTTTTAGCGCGGTACGCATATTTTTAGATGAGATACAATCTGTGGACTCGCGACACCGTTACGAGACGCAGCTATAGTGTGTGCAGATGTGCATGTACATATAGCAGACCGCGAACGCGTCTAGATAAATAAAAATAAAAAAGTTTTCACTTCTGTCGGCATTCCCGGAGTGCAACCCGTTTTTTTTTTATTTGTGCGCAGCGAAAATTCTTCATGAACTTCCTTCGCCCCGGGGAAGGGCGAAGGGGATTGCCGGACTCCTACCGGCTAAAACCACTGGAGCGGTCATCTTCGGCACCGAAGGGGGGGCTCCAGGTCCTCGTAAGATCACACTAGAGCCGCCCATTGGTGCCACGCTTTTACGCACTTCACAGAGGGGATGACTGTAAAGCGGTCACCGGAGGGAAGGCGACTGTAAAAAGGTCGTCCCCCAGGTACTTCTCGGGGAGGATTGTAAAGGATCTCCCAAGCCTGGCTGTGCGCTGTGCTGCGCACACGACGGCACGTGACCACGTGCGAACCGTAGTTAAACCAAGCCCACCTTTTTTCATCCGTTCGAGATAAAAGGGACCCTGCTTCCCATCCCTCCGATTAAAAGTCTGTAAGTCGCCTTTAACAACATTCACGGGAGGTGATGGAGTGCAATTCTCTAAGCTCAAACATCCATACATCCTTGAATACAGAAAAGAAATAATGGTGATAACCCGATTTGGTATTGGCTAAGACTGGTCTTCGTGGCTCACCGTCTGTAACGTGTCCTTGAATATAATCAATATTGTCTTAGCGATTAAAAAAATTGGTATTACACCGTTATTTCGATACTGTATTCAAGCATGGCCGTGTGGAGCCGGCTTAGAATACCTCCACCCCATCTCCTCCCGTGGGTGTCGTAAAAGTCGACTAAGGGATTAGCCGGAGGATGGGCAGCAGCGTCCTTCGAGTACATTAACATCTCAACTGCGATCGCCAACCCGTCTGCCAAGTGTGGAGATTATGGCAAAACCCCCCAATGAGCCCACAACACATCCATGCTGGTCGGTGATCTTTGGGGGAGGCCTGTGTCCAGCAGTGGACTTCATTCGGCCGATATGATGATTCAAGCATGTATCGATGTTTGTTTGAGCTTAAGGAATTGCACCCCTGGATACCACACGGATATTTCTCCTGTGTTGTAGGCGCGTTTACAGACATATACTCCACACACAACACACCCAGACCCGGAACAACTACCTGCAGATCATACAAATATTTGCTCATACAAAAAAAGCTATTATATTTCTGCGCAATGTGTAGCAACACCATTTTTCAAACGTTCTTTTAGCGCGGTACGCATATTTTTAGATGAGATAAAATCTCTGGACTCGCGACACCGTTACGAGACGCTTGAAGTGGAAACTTCTTTTAGCGCGGTACGCATATTTTTAGATGAGATAAAATCTCTGGACTCGCGACACCGTTACGAGACGCTTGAAGTGGAAACTTCTTTTAGCGCGGTACGCATATTTTTAGATGAGATAAAATCTCTGGATTCGCGACACCGTTACGAGACGCTTGAAGTGAAAACTTCTTTTAGCGCAGTACGCATATTTTTAGATGAGATAAAATCTCTGGACTCGCGACACCGTTACGAGACGCAGCTATAGTGTGTGCATATATGCATGTACATATAGCAGACCGCGAACGCGTCTAGATAAATAAAAGAATATTAAATCTATTTTTAAGTTTCTAATAATTATTAAAATACAATTCATAAATAAAATGCAATTCGTAACCCAATAACCCTAGTACCCATCTAAAAAATGTCTAACGCGCCAAAATAAGTTTTCACTTCTGTCGGCACTCCCGGAGTGCAACCCGCATTTTTTTTATCACTCTAGGATTTCTCCTGTGTCGTGAGTGCGTTTTACAGACATGAATTCCACACACAATACACCCAGACCCGGAACAACTAACTGCAGATCATACAAATATTTGTTCCGTTCGGGATTCGAACCCACGACCCGGAGCGCAGCAGCCGACTATATCAGCTACTTACCCACTTCGCCAACCGTCAAGTCTGACTTTCGTTTGACATCTGCAACCCTCACAGAAATATGGCCCTGAAAACATAAATTATAATCGAAGTTGTTTTAATGAAGGCTTTCACTGCCATCTGGTGCCCTTCGCAGAGCTTGACTCGTTTGGAATAGCTATAAATTCGGTCTTTATCGCTACTGATTGAGTGGGGGTAAAGATACGGTAAGTGGTAAGTCTCTTATTAAAAGAGGTCGGTCTAGGTAATTACCCCCTTTTTTGTTATATACCAGACTAGCTGGAACCCGCGGTTTTTTTGCTGTAGGTATCGTATATACTTTCATATGCGTTTAGTAAAAAGCTGTTATTTTGACATTACAAACAGACACTTCAATTTTATTTATTTGTACAGATATTCGCCACTAAGCAGTAGTGTTTAAACTTTAGGCCTGACTGTGCCCCGGTTAAAAGGGCACTGTAGCTAGTGTCATTTCGGGGCATAAGAGACTAAGAGAGAGAGAGGAGGAGGACTTTTCAGCCGTAAACATGTCCACTGCTGGACAGAAGCCTCCCCAAAAGATTGCTACAACGACCAGTATGGGTTTATGTTCTGTGCTCATTGGGGGATATTGCCATAATCGCCACGCTTGGCAGACGGGTTGACGATCGCAGTTGAGTTATAAATATACTCGAAGGACGCTGCGACACCCACGGGATGAGACGGGGTGATGGTATCCTTATCCGGCACCACACGGCATCTACACAAATCTACGTATATCTATACTAATACAATAAAGCTGAAGAGTTTGTATGAACGCGCTAACCTCTAGAACAAACAGTTGGATTTGAAAAATTCTTCTTGCATTTGCTAGCCCAATTCTTGAGGAAGGTTATAGGATATTTAAAATCACGCTACGACACTTAGGAGCCGAGCAATAACAAAAAAGGTAGAAAGAACGCGTAGCAAAAACGAAATAATAGCGCGGGCGGGCGAAGCGACGCGGTGAGTCGGGGGCCGAGGACCGAGCATTACCGAGAAGAGCCGAAGTGTGCATCTGTGTCAACGAAGTACTTCGAATTTCAAAATAATCAGATTTCTTTTAAATTAAACGTTCGGTGAATCCATGGGGCACAGCTATGTCATATATGTTTAAACTTTGTAAAATGTTTTCCGATCTCAAACCATAACAGCTCCCTTTCAGCGGCAGTTGGCGAAACATTTTAATTAAAATGCATTAATTCATAATTCAGCCTGTATTTGACTCGGTTATTTTCAAAGGGCCGAGTTTCAACGTTGGTTTTAACGAGAGTTTTTAACTGAGCGGGGATTGAGGCTTACAAACTAGTGATGAAATAACTTTTAATTAGGATTTGTGCTAGTTTTTACTGAGGTTTTGTTTACTGGAATCATCATCATAATCAGAATGATTTATTTGCAAGAATATACAGTTATATTTAGTTGGTTTTAAGGTTAAAATTGATTACACTACATTCGACATTTCTGTCGCGCAAATGTTTCGATTTTTAAATATAATGTCATATTTTTAAACAAAAGACAATGTTAATTCCCGACATTTAAATACATTTCAAAATTAAATAATTTAAAGATATTTCATATTATTAAAATTATTATCAGCCAAAGGACGTCCACTGCTGAACAAAGGCCTCCCCCTTAGATGTCCACAAACGTGTTATCAGATTGAGGGGACTTTGCTGGTACTCACCACGCTTGGCAGGCGGGTTGGTCAGCGCAGTATGGCAACTGTTACAGAAGGGACGCTGCTGCCCATCCCTCTGGTTTAGAGTCCCTTAGTCGCCTTTTACGGCATCCGCAGGAGGAGATGGAGTGGTGCTATATTTTTAATACGGCTACCACATGGACTGATTTGGAGGCATTTTAAATAACCCTGACCATCTGGTTTCCGACCAGAGGCCATTCCCTTGGGACCTGTGGATGCGATGTGGCAGCATTTTGCGACGCAAGCAACAAGAGTAAGATAAACTGATTATAAAGCAACTTACAACATTTTGTCAACTCTGCAGTTCACCACGGCTGGTTACAGAGAGTAATGTTTGATATACCAACTTCCCGGTACACGTATATCAACAACTTGGGTATAATAATAAGGAATAACTAAAAAACATAAACTTTTATAATAAAACACTTAAACAGATCACATCGCGATCACATTACTATAGATTTTTGTTTCTCCTGACGTTTCGAATACTTTGCAGCATTCGTAGTCAGTCAAAGTCAAATTGTTTTTATTCATGTAAACAATAGTCAGAATTTAAATAGTTGCACGGTTCCAAGTCATTGGTCCTATGGAGAAGAACCGGCAAGAAACTCCATGGATATACTCTTTTGAAATAATATTTAAAAATATTACAGTCTTCAATATAGTCGTAAAAACTATGTGAGGATAATGCATGCCAATGTGTGGGATAAATACACACATATTTATGCACAATGATAATCAAATGCGTTACAATTAGTTTGCTATAACAGTTATATGGTTGCAGGATGACTATCGTACTGCGAAGTTTTAACGAGTTTTGTTATAATTGCGAAAACCTATCCATTGGCGCCACGACTTTAGGATGAGCGCAGAGCTCTCAGAAGAAAGTAGGTGACTTTATAGAGGCGGCCCCCGAGACACGTCTCAAGGGCATTGTAATGGATCCCCCGAAGCCTTGCTGTGCGCTATGGTTCGCACACAGAAACTGTGTAAAAAGTGACACCTGCGGGCCATCGGCTTCGGGTCCCTCAGCACACAAATTCGCCAATCTACGGGCTCGCGATCCCCGAGCGGTGGCGAATACCTTTCCGGACCAGTATGAAAGGGTACCACTACACTATCACTGCTATTAACGACAACGATTACGATATACATCTTATGATCCTTTAACGATCATCTTCCGAGGCTTTTCCAACTATATTACATCAGGTAGGTTTCTTATTGTACCGAGTGACCCTCGGGAAGACGGTGGCGCGCACGTGGTCACGTGCCGCCGTGTGCGCAGCACAGCGCACAGCGAGGCGCGGGGGGATCCTTTACAATCCTCCCCGAGAGGTGCCTGGGGGGCGACCTTTTTACAGTCGCCTTCCCTCCCGCTAGAGGGGGTGACAGTGACAACTTTACATTCATCCCCTCCGAGATGTGCTTAAGGCGTGGCATCACTGTGGGGGCTCTAGTGTGATCTTACGAGGACCTGGAGCCCCTCTTCGGTGCCGAAGATGACCGCTCCAGTGGTTTTAGCCGGTAGGAGTCCGGCATACCCCTTCGCCCTTCCCCGAGGTGAAGGAAGTTCATGTAGAATTTCCACTGGACATCAATAAAAATAAAAAAAAGGTTTCTTATTGTAAGAGTAGACTACTACTACCACCCGATCTCAAATCTACACCCCGGCTTTGTGGCAACACTTCAACAGAAAAAACCATTCATTCTGAACAGAAGTAGGAGTTGAACCCAAAACTTCTACATTTGTAGCATGCTTACCCATTGCAAGTCGAGAGAGACAATTTACAATCGACTTCATATCAATTACGAGTTCTCCTTTGGCCTATTATATTCAAACAATGTGAACACAATAATACAAGCTCAATAGATGTAATAGTTACTAACAATGGCGGTCTCTAGAGTGAGATTAAATTACAAAACTAGCTGGGACCTGCGGTTTCACCCGCCGTTTAATTTAGACGAAATTGGATTATCTACACAAATAAAAAAAATTGAAGTGGCTGTTCGTAATGTCAAAATAACAGCTTTATACTAAATGTATATGAAAGTATATATGGTACACTAGCTGGGACCCGCGGTTACACCCGCGTTTAATTTAAAATAAATTTAGAGTACTTCGACATAGAATATATATATTGGATTTCAAGGGCTTTATTTTTTTTGCGCGGAACCCTAATTATTTTTCTAAAATAAAAGTAGCCTAAGTTATTCCTTATAACATCGGCTATCTGCCAGTGAAAGTCCCGTCAAAATCGGTCCAGCCGTTTCGGAGATTACCCGGAACAAACAGACAGACTACTGAATTCTCGTTATATTCAGAATGTTGCAAACCTTCGTCTACGCAGGCGGTACCCCGGGACGCCTCTAGTACACCATCCCGGTCCCAATTTTTAACGTCCCTACCTAACTCCGCAATTAATCACTGAAACAATGGAGCTGCCCGGAGTAACGAACAGAAACATTCCATACAAGGGCTTTATGATGAAATATCGACTGCTTTGTTGAAATAATGTTATTGTGTGAAATATTGCTACCCGGCCTAAGCCGACCACGACGTAGCTAGAGAAAGCCATAAATGGGATTTCACGAGTATATTAGCATGATGTCCGAATTTTAAAATATAGCATCACTCCCTCTTCTCCTCGTCTATAGCACGACTTTTGTTATTATCTAGCTGGGACCCGCGGTTTCACTAGCGTTTAATTTAAAAGAAATTTAGAGTAACTTGACATAGACACTCGACATAGAATATGTATATTGGATTTCAAGGGTTTTATATTTTTTCGGCGAAACCCTAATTAATTTTCTAAAATAAAAGTAGCTTAAGTTATTCCTTATAACATCAGCTACTTTTACTGTCAAAAGTCCCGTCAAAATCGGTCCAGCCGTTTCGGAGATTACCCGGAACAAACAGACAGACAGACAGATAGACCGACAGACAAAAAATTTAAAAATTGTTTTTTTGTTATATGTACCGTATATACTTTCATATGCATTTAGTAAAAAGCTGTTATTTTGACATAACAAACAGACACTTCAATTTTATTTATTTGTATAGAGTATATATGACAGGAATTAGATAAAAACATTCTCAAGTCTATCCAACAAAGTTAACATCAATACAAAATTGAAGTCCATTGCTGGACACAGATCTCTCCTCCTCGCCTCCCCAAAGATCACCACAACGACCGATATGGATGTGTTATGGGCTCATTGGGGGGATTTGCCATAATTGCCACGCTTGGCAGACGGGATCGCAGTTGAGTTATTAATGTATTTGAAGGACGCTGCTGCCCATCCTCCGGCTAATTCCTTAGTCGACTTTAACGACACTCACGGGAGGAGATGGTGTGGTGGTATTTTGAGCCGGCACCACACGGCAGTAGCATAATGGTCATATCATTGTTGCTTCGATTTTGAGATACGGAGTAATATTCTGGGGCATTTGTACTCTGAGGGAACAGGTGTTTAAGGTCAATTTCCTCTCTCAAAAGTGGCACCGATACATCAAGTCCTTTACTTTCCTGTTTATCCAGTTTACCTCAACAAGGTAAATACCGTCTTCAAGTAGACAAAACTCTCCGACAGTCAAAGCGGCCCGTCAAACAAATTAACATTTTCTCGTAGCGCCCACGAGGTCTACGGCGTAGACCAGCGTAGCAATTTAGCCCGCCTTTCCAACTTTTCTTTGAGCAAATAATAAGAAAATAATTTGCTTTTTCACTGACTTATGGCAACATTAATCAGGGTAACCGCCCATTAACAAGAGTCACATATAAAAGGTTACAACTATATATCTCAAACGCTCTGGCGCGTGACTCAATTAGCGTCCATTACGTTTTGTTTCTGAAACTTAAGTTAGTGATTTGACCTTGGACCTTTTTTGCGGAAAATGTTAAATACAGGCTGCAAATGATAACGAAACTTTAGTACAAGGTAAAAAAATTTTTTTTTATACGTTGCCCCACACTACCATTTCTGCGTCGTGTGTGCGTTTACACACAATACACCCAGAACCGAAACAACTACCTTCAGATCATACAAATATTTGTTCCGTGCGGGAATCAAACCCACGAACCGGAGTGCAGCAGCCAATTGTATCAGCCACTGCACCAACCGTGCCGTCAAAAAATTTGCAGAATTACTTACGAAAGAAAGACGCACGGAAAAGCAGAGGCAAGTAAGTGGTTACTTACTTAAAATGTACTCAAGAATTTTAATGTTAATACATTTCGTATCAGCATCGTCATCCAGCATCCCTTGAACGTCCACAGCTGAATATGGGCTTCCCAATAATCACTTACCGTTTCCCCCCTTCCAGGATTTCTCGTGTGTCGTGGTTAAAGTTTACAGACATACATCTCACGTTGCATAATCTACAGACAGTTGTTTCGAGTCTGGGGGTTTGTGCGTGTGAGATGTATGTCTGCAAACTGTACCCACACGGGAGATATACTAGTGTGGGGCAAAATAAAGTAAAACAATATTTATCTTCAACAAAACTGTAAACGACGTGCCTTGCGAGGATATCTGCACCTGAAACATAATAATTAAACTCTTCTAAAATGTAAACTACAATTTATATAATATGTTAACTTAAATACAAAGAGGTACTCGTAAAAAACTAAATGTTGTACTTACCTACATTAAATAAATATACCTACCGTCATTTTGCGCGCACACTGTGATATTATTCTAATAACGCAGGCACTCTGCCGGCCGCCACCATTCAGTCAAGACAATATTTTCTCACCAGTATACGCGCATGTGCACCGGTAGAAAGACGGGAGATTTTCACTTCTGTCGGGAGTGCCGATATCAGCATTAAGTGTTTTTTTTTTATCTAGGCGCGTTCGTGCTCTGCTATATGTACATGCATATATGCACACACTATAGCTGCGTCTCGTAACGGTGTCGCGAGTCCACAGATTGTATCTCATCTAAAAATATGCGTACCGCGCTAAAAGAAGTTTTTACTTCAAAAAAAGGTAGTTGTTCCGGGTCTGGGTGTATTGTGTGTGGAATTTGTGTCTGTAAACGCACCCACGACACAGGAGAAATCCTAGTGTGGGGCAACGTTTAAAAAACAAAATAGCCTGTAGATCATACAAAGAGCAGGAAGCCAATCGCTTAGCTACAACATCAACCGTGCCAAGAAAACTACAGTGAGCTCGCTGGTTTCCTGGCCCCACCGTTTCGACGGCCTCACAATCGATTACTTAATCCTCGAAGTCGAAGCCAGTTTATGTTGGTTCTTATTTGAATACTAGCTGGGACCCGCGGTTTCACCCGCGTTTATTTAAAAGAAATTTAGAGTACTTCAACATAGAAACTTGACATAGAATATATATATTGGATTTCAAGGATTTTATTATTTTTGCGCGGAACCCTAATTGTTTTTCTAAAATAAAAGTAGCCTAAGTTATTCCTTATAACATCAGCTATCTACCAGTGAAAGTCCCGTCAAAATCGGACCTGCCGTTTCGGAGATTACCCGGAACAAACAGACAGACAGACAGACAGACAGAAAATTTAAAAATTGTTTTTTTGTTATATGTACCGTATATACTTTCATATGCATTTAGTAAAAAGCTGTTATTTTGACATTACAAACAGACACTTCAATTTTATTTTTTGTATAGAGTATATATGACAGGAATTAGATAAAAACATTCTCAAGTCTATCCAACAAAGTTAACATCAATACAAAATTGAAGTCCACTGCTGGACACAGATCTCTCCTCCTCGCCTCCCCAAAGATCACCACAACGACTGATATGGATGTGTTATGGGCTCATTGGGGGGTTTTGCCATAATCGCCACGCTTGGCAGACGGGATCGCAGTTGAGTTGTTAATGTATTTGAAGGACGCTGCTGCCCATCCTCCGGCTAATTCCTTAGTCGACTTTAACGACACTCACGGGAGGTGATGGTGTGGTGGTATTTTGAGCCGGCACCACACGGCAGTAGCATAATGGTCATATCATTGTTGCTTCGATTTTGAGATACGGAGTAATATTCTGGGGCATTTGTACTCTGAGGGAACAGGTGTTTAAGGTCAATTTCCTCTCTCAAAAGTGGCACCGATACATCAAGTCCTTTACTTTCCTGTTTATCCAGTTTACCTCAACAAGGTAAATACCGTCTTCAAGTAGACAAAACTCTCCGACAGTCAAAGCGGCCCGTCAAACAAATTAACATTTTCTCGTAGCGCCCACTAGGTCTACGGCGTAGACCAGCGTAGCAATTTAGCCCGCCTTTCCAACTTTTCTTTGAGCAAATAATAAGAAAATAATTTGCTTTTTCACTGACTTATGGCAACATTAATCAGGGTAACCGCCCATTAACAAGAGTCACATATAAAAGGTTACAACTATATATCTCAAACGCTCTGGCGCGTGACTCAATTAGCGTCCATTACGTTTTGTTTCTGAAACTTAAGTTAGTGATTTGACCTTGGACCTTTTTTGCGGAAAATGTTAAATACAGGCTGCAAATGATAACGAAACTTTAGTACAAGGTAAAAAAATATTTTTTTATACGTTGCCCCACACTACCATTTCTGCGTCGTGTGTGCGTTTACACACAATACACCCAGAACCGAAACAACTACCTTCAGATCATACAAATATTTGTTCCGTGCGGGAATCAAACCCACGAACCGGAGTGCAGCAGCCGATTGTATCAGCCACTGCACCAACCGTGCCGTCAAAAAATTTGCAGAATTACTTACGAAAGAAAGACGCACGGAAAAGCAGAGGCAAGTAAGTGGTTACTTACTTAAAATGTACTCAAGAATTTTAATGTTAATACATTTCGTATCAGCATCGTCATCCAGCATCCCTTGAACGTCCACAGCTGAATATGGGCTTCCCAATAATCACTTACCGTTTCCCCCCTTCCAGGATTTCTCGTGTGTCGTGGTTAAAGTTTACAGACATACATCTCACGTTGCATAATCTACAGACAGTTGTTTCGAGTCTGGGGGTTTGTGCGTGTGAGATGTATGTCTGCAAACTGTACCCACACGGGAGATATACTAGTGTGGGGCAAAATAAAGTAAAACAATATTTATCTTCAACAAAACTGTAAACGACGTGCCTTGCGAGGATATCTGCACCTGAAACATAATAATTAAACTCTTCTAAAATGTAAACTACAATTTATATAATATGTTAACTTAAATACAAAGAGTTACTCGTAAAAAACTAAATGTTGTACTTACCTACATTAAATAAATATACCTACCGTCATTTTGCGCGCACACTGTGATATTATTCTAATAACGCAGGCACTCTGCCGGCCGCCACCATTCAATCAAGACAATATTTTCTCACCAGTATACGCGCATGTGCACCGGTAATATTAAAACGAAACCATTGTTCTTTACTCTTCGAACTCACACCCCACGCTTACCTGCATCCTCAACAAAAACCTTGTCATAATACAGAAACAAAACACAAAATGTAACGATTGGTCCGCACGGCGATATCGTGAAAAGCATTTATTTTTACTACAAAAATTTAATGTATCCCTGCAGTCCTCAGGACAAAGCTAAATGTATATGCCACAGACATATACATACGTTTAATGATGACAATGTGGATTGACACACGGGAGCCGCGTGTCGCCGCATCTTGCGACCGGATGGACTTAGTGATGCGTTGATTTTACTTCTATTGCATTTTCATCGTATCAACCAAAGAATATATATATATATATAATTTAACCAAATATTAGGTAGGTCCAACTTCGAGAAAGAGGTCAATCGTCGAATCCGACTCGGCTAGGCAGCGTTTGGGAAACTTCGCAACATCTTTTCGTCAACAATACCGCAATGCCTCAAGACGCAAGTCTTTAACCAGTGTGTGTTACCAGTGATGACATATGGAACAGAGACGTGGTCACTCACAATGGGTCTCATAAGAAAGCTCGAGGTTACTCAGCTAGCTATGGAGAGAGCTATGCTTGGTATGTCTCTACGAGATCGAATCAGAAATGAGGAGATCCGTAGAAGAACTAAAGTTGTTGACATAGCTGAAAGGATTAGTAAACTGAAGTGGCAATGGGCGGGGCACATTGCTCGTAGAACTGATGGCCGTTAGGGGACAAAGGTTCTCGAATGGAGACCGCGCACCGGAAAACGCAGTGTGGGATGACCTCCAACGAGGTGGACAGACGACCTGGTGAAGGTCGCTGGGATTCGTTGGATGAGAGCGGCATGTGACCGCTCGTTGTGGAAATCTAAGGGGAGGCCTTTGTTCAGCAGTGGACGTCCTGTGGCTCATATGTTGAACCAAATATTGCACTTACGAAAAGTCAGAATCTAAATTGCACGATTCTAAATAGTCGATCTATGGAGAAGAGCCGACAAGAAGCTCCATGGATACTCTTTTAAAAATAATTGAGGTTACAGTGTTGATTGTTACAAATATGTAAGTCAATGTGTAAAGATGGACCATAACACAATATTACAATAATAATAATGTATTTGCCGTAGCAGTTAACGGCTGACCAATCCCAACAGACGGCACCCGTTCACGAGCATGACGCATGCATCAGCATCGCTTAGCTCAACCATATTGTAGGGAACCGAACGACCCGATACACAACGCCACCACCAGCAAGACATTTTAGTGAGTGTGACAAACCAATACAGCCAGGCAAAAACAGAATCAGTATAAGTACTAAACATATAACATTAATGGCTACAAAAGCGTCCCCCATACAATTACAATACAATTGTGTCGTCATTTTCGGAGGAATTTACCAATACTCACCACGCCTAGCAAGCGATATGGTGGGCGCAGTATGGCTACTATTCCCCAGAAGGGACGCTGCTGCCCAGCCCTCTGTTTTAGAATCCATTAGTCGCCTTTTACGACAGCCACCGAAGAAGGTGGTGACGGCTGTACAATCACTCCCTCCGAGATGTGCCTAAAGGCGTAGGACCGACAGACGGCTCCACTGAGATTGCTTTCGAGATCCTGGATCTTGGAGCACTGTGGTGGTTTGAGTCGGTAATAGTCCATACTCCGCTGTTCCCCGGGTCGAGGGAAGACCCTGATATATTTCCACAGGATGATACAAAAACTGGACTATTGTATGAGATTTAAGCTATAATGAATAGATCTGTGGGGAACAAGGTGTGGTGTTCCTACATAGAAAAAGGGAGCATCAGGCGGATGGTATGCCTGGCGGGCCGAAGCCCAACGATTGATGTTGGGCGACTGTATATATGCAGCGTTGCGCGAATACTTTAATAGCGTGATTCAGGATTCTTTGACGTCATCGGAGAGTTGCAATTAATATTCAAGTAGATGTCGCTGTAAGTTGCAGTTTTATGCTGGCGATGTAGGTGTCGCCACATATTTATTGGAACGGCTATTATAGGCTTATCTTATATATAATTCTTCTGTGCGTGTGTATGTATGTCACTGTACTCCTCCTAATAGGCTGGACCGATTCTGATACTTATTTTTCTGTATGTTTGAGTGGTCCCTGAATGGCTTAGATTTACAATTACCCGCTAAGTGGCGCTGCATTCGGGCTTGCATGCACCTGCCTGTGCGAAGCAGGGGCGGGCAGCTAGTCTTACATAAATTATTCTTCTGTACGTGTGTATGTCACTCAACTCGTACAATTTATCTTTGTGTTTATTTGAGTGGATGGTTTAGATTCTCAATTGGACCCGGTAGGTGGCGCTGCAATCGGGTTTGCATCTACCTGCCTGTGAAAAGTGGGGAGGAAGCTTGTATTATTATAACTTTACACACAAAGGCGTATGCCGTGTGGTGCCGGCTAAGAACAGCACCAACCCATCTCATCCCGTGGGTGTCGTAAAAGGCGACTATGGAATTAGCCGGAGGATGGGCAGCAGCGTTCTTCGAGTATATTAACAACTCATCTGCGATCGCCAACCCGTCTGCCAAGCGTGGTGGTTATGGCAAAATCCGCCAATGAGCACACAACACACCAAGACCGTTCGTTGTGGCGATTATTGCCTATGTCCAGCAGTGGACTTTATTCTGCTGGAATGATGAATAATGCTGATGATGACACAAAGCCGGCTTGTCGCGTATCGCGGCGGCACGTGACCTCGTCTGCCAAATGCCTTACACGTTATGAATGTTAACACAAATATATTACAACGCTCGGTCGTTAGCAAACTTCGCAATTTATAGCTGGGGTTATGTTAGCTCGTTTTATTCATATTATACTACAAACATTTTGTTAGAGTGTGATCATAACATCTACACACCGTGCCTACATCTTTTTTCTTCTAACTCTCCTATCGCAGGTCTGCTGGAAGAGATTTCTTCAAGAAATAAGCTGTGCCTTTGTACTCTGATTTCCTATGTAAAAATATTTCTGTGTGTACATAAATAAATAAAACTACGAGGACCTGGAGCCCCCCTTAGGTGCCGAAGATGACCGCCCCAGTGGTTTTAGCCGGTAGGAGTCCGGCATACCCCTTCGCCCTTCCCGGATGCGAAGGAAGGAAGGAAGGAAGTTCATGAAGAATTTCCACTGGGCAACAATAAAAAAAAGGTGTGTGATCTACGAGATTTAACAATATTTCTGTTGTTTAAATACCTCTTTTACACTCAGGACGCCACTCGCCATGTGCCGTAAAATCTATATCTATACAAATAAATAAAATTGAAGTGTCTGTTTGTAATGTCAAAATAACAGATTATTACTAACTGCATATGAAAGTATATACGGTACCTACAACAAAAAAACTACTACTAATTTGTTTTTTCTGTCTGTCTGTCTGTTGTTCCCGCTGATCTCCGAAACGGCTGAACAGATTTCTACAGGACATTCACTGGCAGATAGCTGATGTTATGAGGAATAACTTAGGCTAATTTTATTTCCGAAAAATGATTAGGGTACTGCGCAATATAAACTAAACCCATGAAATCCAATACATTTATATACTCTATGTCAAGTGTCTATGCTGAAGTACTCTTAATTATTTATAAATAATCCAATTTATTTTGAATTAAACGGTGGGTTCCGCGGGTTCAATTAAGAACCTGAATATGAAAATATGATTTGAAAACCAACTTTTAAAAAATACTTCAATATTATAATGCTGTTATAACCATGAAAGGACGGCATGGTAGGCGCAGTGACTTAGCGATTGGCTTCCTGCGTTACGTGGCGCGGGTTCAATCCCCGCACGGAACAAATATTTGTGTGATCCACAGACAGTTGATTCAGGTCTGTTTGTTTGTGCATGTGAGATGTATGTCTGTAAACTGTACTGACACAGGCACAGGAGAAATATGGGACGTGGGCGTGGGACATCGCGTTTTTTTAACAAAATACGTCATTTTCACGTTCGTCATTCAATACGTCACATTGACGGTTAAAATTTGCAACAAAATACCAACAGAGAGGGATCATCAGAAATATTCAAGTCCAATTTCTATAATTTTTTTAGATCACCATCATCATCGTCCCAGCCGAAAGATGCTGAACCTATGCCCCCCCCCAAAATCGCCACAACGTCCTGCGCTACTCGCATCCAACAGATTCCCGCAGCCTTCACCAGGTCGTCGGTCCACCTCGTGGGGGGTCTGCCCACGCTGCGTCTTCCGGTACGCGGTCGCCTCTCAAGAACCTTTCGTCCCCATCGGCCATCCGTTCTACGAGCAATGTGCCCCGCCCTCTGCCACTTAAGTGTAGCAATTCTTCGGGCTCTCTCTGCCAGCAGTAGTGTAGGCTATGTTGGCAGAACATGAAAACTGGAATGCAGTGGTCTCCTTCTGTGAAAGTGTCATGCTCCAGAAGGAGACCGCAGAGCGGGATCGGGAGAGGGCCGATCCCGCTCGAAGAAGGAGGAGACGGCGCCGGGGTAACAACCGCCCTGGCCCCTAATCCCATACGCCTGAAACCCCCTGCCGTTACTATAAGGCGGGGTACCTCTGGGTTCGCGGGTGCGTAGATTGGGGAATCTGCGTGCCCACACCGAGTGACCCAAGAGAAGACGGTAGCACGCATGTGGTCACGCGCTGCCGTGGGACGCTTTGGGGGATCCTTTACAATCCCCCCGGGGGGGTGACCGCTTTACAGTCACCCTCTCCGAGATGCCTATAGGCCTGGCACCAGTGGGCGGCTATAGTGTGATCATACGAGGACCTGGAGCCTCCCTTAGGTGCCGAAGATGACCGCTCCAGTGGTTTTAGCCGGTAGGAGTCCGGCATGCCCCTTCGCCCTTCCCCGAGCCGAAGGAAGTTCATGAAGAATTTCCACTGGGCACCAATAAAAAAAAAAAAGGTCGGTTACCTTGGTACTTTTGCGGATCTCCTCATTTTTATTGGATTTTGAAGGGAAACTCCGAATATTGCCCAGTGTATTGCCCTTTGGGTGACCTTGAGCCTTCTTATGACGTATATGTTGAGCGACCTCGTCTCTGTACCATAGATCATTTTAATTATTTTACTAGTCATGGGTTTAATGGCCTTAAATATGTCCAAATAAAAAAAAACATCGTGTCAGAGACAAAGGGCGAGGGGTCATCATTTCGGCCGAATGAAGTCCACTGCTGGACACAGGCCTCCCCCAAAGATCACCACAATCACCGATATGGATGTGTTGTGGGCTGATTGGGGGTTTTGCCATAATCGCCACGCTTGGCAGGCGGGTTGGCGATCGCAGTTGAGTTGTTAATGTACTCGAAGGACGCTGCTGCCCATCCTCCGGCTAATCCCTTAGTCGACTCTTACGACACCCATGGGAGGAGATGGGGTGGTGGCATTCTGAGCCGGCACCAGGGTGTCGCCTGGAAACCTGAAAAAGGCGTTATACCCCCGCATTTCCCTTCTTCTTTTCCTTCCGTGACAATTTCTGCCAGTACTTCTACGAGCTTATGTTATGAACCAATACATGAGTTAAGCTAAGTACCAAAGTAAGTTATTAAGCACGTCTGTAACATCGTTAACTTATAAAGTAAATGTGGCGTGAAACTAACTTACGACTGCCTCGGACAGACAGACAAATTGCTTTTATATGAGGAAAATGGGCTTAGTGTTGTTTTTATGTAGTATACCTATGAGGGTAGTGCCACCTAGGAAAGGTTTGGTCTGAAGGCGGTTCGATATTGGTTGAGGCAAGCGGTTCCACTTACGTATCAAATGTTTATTACATAAATGTCAGTGGTGGAAGATAGGCCGTCATTTCGGCCAAGTTTTATTTTGTAAATTTGTAAGATTTATATACTTAGGTTATTTATTTTCTTTTTGAAACGTTGCCCCACTCTAGGATTTCTCCTGTGTAGTGGGTGCGTTTACAGACATGAATTCCACACACAATACACCCAGCCCGGAACAACTATTTGCAGATCATACAAATATTTGTTCCGTGCGGGAATCGAACCCGTGACCCGGACCGCAGCAGCCGACTGTGTCAGCCACTGCACCAACCGTATCCAGGGTAAATGAAGAAAAAAAAAAAAAAAATATCCATTGATATATCCAACCTTATCCTCGGCATGGTCGGATATCTCAAATCGGAAGCGAGGCGGGAGGTAGCACTAGCCACATATTTGTTTGAAGTACTAAGGAGTCAAATACATAACCCAGCCATCCAGCTGGAGATCCAACTGTGCGCAGCAGACGGCGGCGGCATGAGCTGCTGGTGGTGCCGAGCGCGCACCACTTTACTACAGCGGAGCCTCCCTTAGGTGCCGATTATGACCGCTCCAGTGGTTTTAGCCGGTAGGAGTCCGGCATACCCCTTCGTCCTTCCCCGAGGCGAAGGAAGTTCATGATGAATTTCCACTGGGCACCTATAAAAAAAAAAAAAAAAAAAAAGAATGGCTGACCATCAGCCAGACTTGCTATGTCAGCATTTTGGTACTTAAACCACAGTATGATCTTCGGGATCGAGCCGCAGTCCGGTTTCACACTCGGTATGGGTCGGAAGTATTCTCAATTGTACTAGTTCTACTATTTTTATTGCCATTTCTATTACTATTTCTAATCAATTGTTAATCTAATTCCATATTATACAAGTTTTAGCCAAATTAGTCCTTTTTTAAAAACCGGATTCCGAGATCCCGTATAATAGCACGCTCAACACCGTGGCTGACTGTACTGGTATATTTTCTTGCTCACTAAACGAGTTCACAAGGACCACTTGTTATTATATATGTTATAGTTCATCATTTCGGCCGAAACGAAGTCCACTGCTGGACACAGGCCTCCCCCAAAGATCACCACAACGACCGATATGGGTGTGTTGTGGGCTCATTGGGGAGTTTTGCCATAATCGCCACGCTTGGCAGACGGGTTGGCGATCGCAGTTGAGTTGTTAATGTATGCACCACACGGCGTAGCTCCTGTCAATCGATAATTACCTCGTGGAGAGGAGCAACTGGGAGCAACAAGGAAATCTAGTTTGTTGTCACTGAAGCGTGATCATAGAGCTCTATTGAAAGTATCTACATTGCGTCCCATTCTTTCCCCGACCCAATATTTATATACAGCAAGTCAAAATCAAAGATTTTTATTTCAAACTAGCTGGGACCCGCGGTTTCACCCACTTTTAATCTGAAAGAAATTTAGGGTGCTTCTATATAGATACTTGACATAGAATATGTATATTGGATTTCCAGGTTTTTTTTTTGCGCGGAACCCTAATTATGTTTCTAAAATAAAAGAAGCCTAAGTTATTCCTTATAACATCAGCTATCTGCCAGTGAAAGTCCCGTCAAAATCGATCCAGCCGTTTCGGAGATTACCCGGAACAAACAGACAGACAGACAAAAATTCAAAAATGTTTTTTTTGTTATAGGTACCGTATATACTTTCATATGCATTTAGTAAAAAGCTGTTATTTTGACATTACAAACAGACACTTCAATTTTATTTATTTGTGTAGATTATTGGCACTTATGAAACGTCATAATTTAAGTTGCACGGTTCCAATTAGTTGATCCTATGGAGCACAGCCTTGATAGATACAAATTACGGTAAAACATATATATTTTACAGTCGCCTCCCCACCACTACAGAGGTTGACCGCTTGACAGTCATTTTCTCCGAGAAGTGCCTAAAGACGTAAACCAACGGGCGGCTACAGATGGAGATTTTTAGAATTCTTAAGATGACCGCTCCAGTAGTGTAGCCGGTTGGAGTCCCCCCCACCCCCGCACTTCCCCGGAACTGAGGAAGTTCAAGACGTAGATATATCCAATGGATTACAATTAAAAATACTGTTTATGTATGTGAGTTGATGTCAAAACTGTAACCACGATAGGAGAAACATGTGGCGCGTATAAAAAAAACATTAAGTAGATCATACAAATATTTGTACGTGCGGGGATCGAATCCGCGACACGTAGCACCGGATGCTAACTGCTGCCTCTGCGCCAATCTTGCCATCAAACTGGTGTGCATGTAAGACATAAGGAAAGCTCAACATAAATTGGCGTTTAAACGTAAAGTGCGTCAATACTTCCTGAAATTGTTACAATCCTAATCAGTTTTGTCTTCGTCATTAGAGTTAATATTTATATCAGATATTTTTATATATTCTATTTAACTATTTATAATTATGTAATATAATATAGTATCTATTTTTATATTAGTATATGTATGTATTCCTATTTTTAATTCAGTCTTTTTTAACATTATCTATAACTTTGTTTTGGTACCTCTTTCGAAGTGCTTTGTTTAACCCAAAGGTTGACTGGTGGAGAATGCCTCATGGCATTAAGTCCGCCTTATATTACTCAATGTACATAAAAGCTTAAATAAATAAATAAATAAGATTTATGTACCTATTTAAACTGCTCTCATGACACAAGAAAAATAATTGTGTAGGTATAGTTAAAAAAAACCGGTCAAGTGCGATTTGAACTCGCGTGGAGAGGGTTCCGAAATTGTTGAATATATTGTCTATTGTTGGATTCGGTCTTATACCAATAACTTACCCCGAGAACAAACTTAACATTGTAGATGAAAAACATGTTTTCTCATACATTCCAACCGTAAACGTTAAGTTTGTACTCTCAATATTATAAAATTTACCATGTTCTTTTGATACCATAGACTTCTTATAGGTTTTTCTGTAATCTACAGATAAAGAGCTATTCTATCTGTATTTTTTCAGAATTTTAGGCTCCGTAGTTTTGGAGATAAGCGAATGGTCAATTTTCGTCTATTTTCTTTAATAACTTTAACTATATATTTTAAAATTATAGAACAAATACATTTGAAACCCTCACAATAAGCTCTTCCGTTTCATATGTTACACGGTACAGTTTGCAAAACTTAATTCTTTATATTTCTATATTGCCCTCCAAAAAAGACTCCCATATCAAAATTCATTTATTTACATTACACGTACGTGTTTGGGTCGTAGAAATCCATATGTGTACCAAATTTCAACCTAATCCGTCAAGTAGATTCAGAGCAAATTGGCTGTGACAAACAGAGAGACAGACAGACACACGAGTAATCCTATAAGGATTCCGCCGTTTTTTCCTTCGGACGTTCGGAACCCTAAAAACAGTATAACGTGAGTTTTCAATAAACAAATCACAGTGAGGCTTGAAATATTCCAAACAGCTGGTCAAATACGGCTCTATTTGACGGAGAATCCAGCTCAAAAATGTGGGACAACCGGGGCTCAACCGTCGCCGGATGGTCCCGGCCCGGCCCCTGTCTGCCACAATACGTTATAAATTTGCCGGCGAATAGATAATGCGATAGTTTGACAGCTACTACATATAAATGCATATCTATTTTATTCATTGCTGTTGTAAATGTGAGTTTCATGTAGCAATTTGAGTCCGATTTTTGGCACTATCACGTTAGATATATAGCCTATATCTACACTATTCTCACATATGGATTGCGATAAAAACAAAACATTCATTGAGATTGTTAAACCATAGATATGCATTTAGCGCAACTGTGGGGCATACACTTTAATCAAAATGTTGCTTCTTATTTCTCTGTTTAGTATGTTGTTTGTGATGTCTCACTTTGTCGCTAAATAAATGCTTTCTTTCTTTCTTTCTATACAATATTTTAAAAAACCGGTCAAGTGCGAGTTGAACTCGTGTGGAGAGGATTCCGAAATTGCTCAATATATTGTCTATTGTTAGATTCGGTACCAATAACTTGTCCCAAGAACAAATTTAACATTGTAGTCGAAAAACATCATTTCCCATACATTCCGACCGCAAATGTAAGTTTGTACGCACAATAGTGTAAGATTTACCATGTCATTTTAAGACCGTAGACTTCTTATAGGTTTTCCTGTAATCTATAGGCAAAGAGCTATTACCTATATTTTTTACTGAACTTTAGGCTCAGTAGTTTTGGAGATTAGGCGAAGCAATGGCAAATTTTCGTATATTTTCTTAAATAACTTCACCCTTCCCCGGGGAGGAGGAAATTCATGTAGCATTGTCTAGCATGTCTGTAATTATTCGGATTATTTATATTACTTTAATAAAAGCGTATTATATAAAGTATGTTACAAAATAATAATATGATTTGTTTAATTGTACATGAAAATACACGTATCAATGCATAGAAGTGAAAGAAAACTTATAAATCAAAACATTAAAAGTTGATGGTTAGGATGCTGTTTATGTACGTTGTATAGATACAGTAAATGCTACTATATGTATTTAGTACCTGGATGACCGAGCTTTGCTCGGTATTTTCGTGTTACTTAACAACGCCATCTGCTGTTGTGTCGTTAAAGCAATCAGTTGCTCACAAAAAATAGTATTAGTATTCGCCAATAGATGTCAGGAAGAGTCATATTTTTCAGTTGAGACTACTCAAACGCCTATAAAATGTCATTTTCTAAAAATGATTCCTAGCTAGATCGCTTTATCGCCCCCGAAACCCCCTATATACAAAACTTTATGAAAATCGTTGGAGCCGATTCCGAGATTCCAATTATATATATACAAGAATTGCTCATTTAAAGATATAAGATAAGATAAGATTATACAGCATGCATACCCTGTACTCGGCAGCAGTATACAAGTCACGGCAGAACTTCGTAATACGCAGGCACACACCACACACGTACAAACATACGCACACATTCAACTCTCAGACCAGAGGTAGTGAACTATACAGTGTGACTACGAAGCATCGCACAAAGAGGAGGCCCCGAGAATAAGATACGCTAATGTATTCCATCTCATTCTTTTGCACGTTCAATCCTACAGATATATAAGCTTGTCTCTTTCTACGTAACGCCTCAACTTTCCGAGTCTTACACTTGATTTTACTCCTCATAAAATGTCCGTACCGGACCTTATAGCTCAAATCGTTTCAGGAGTAAACACCAAAAACATTTTTATTTAATACTGTACTTTAAAAACCGTAATTGATTGTACTATATTTAATATCTTTCTCCTACCATTTTATTGCTTTTGCTACTTTTTATGATTTGTAAATTTGTTCAACAAAATACACAGTTTTTATGATTGATAAATTCGATATCAATGAATAACTCAGCAAACGTAACGGAGTGTTTTTCTGAGGGCCGAACACGAACAGTTTGACGTATAGTATCGTAAGCGTGACGTTAATGTGAGTCAATTTTACAATTCAAAATTCATTCACATTAACGTTACGATGACAATACTATACGTCAAAATATTCGTGTTATTATATTTTTGCCATACCTACTATTGTAATCAGTCACTATAGCTCACAACATAGGACCCGTAATTAAATATTTATAAACATTTTTGTACCCGTGGTGCTTGGAAACTAGGCTTATCCTAGTTGTACACTCCCAATTATTGTGCCTATGGCCTATAGTATTTTCTCTGTCTCCTACTTGCTACGGAGGGAAGTGGAACGTATATTCTTTCCTACTCCTCCATTTTCTTTTCTGATTAATTTCGTTGCGGATTCCAAGACAGTTATTCATTTCTCTGGGACACACCGACCTTCATTGGTCGGTGTTCTTTTCGGTGGTCTCCATTGTAGATCCTGGCTTACAGGAGTTGCAGTGGTTGGGAATGTGTGGCGGGCTTGTCCCAATAAGCCCAGCATTACACTTTCTCACCGCATTTTCTTTCTCATTTTTATTTTTATGAAGCACAGACATCACACACACTACGTCATACACTACGAGGTATTGCTGAAAATCAGCGCCGCACCGCTAACTGCGATGTGGCTTTAGGCTGAGCAATGTGCTATTTAATGACTTTAAATATAATATGTTGTATAAATACATTATTAATATTAATAATATATTGGAAACTGAGCGATTTGACTCTTTTATGTAAGGTCATATCGGAAGACCAGCGCAATGCTATTCTGATATCTCACACAAAAATCTGTTTGCATGCTTTTTAATTATAATTTGATATTTTGCAACATTCTGTGTTGTTATTTACAATTACTTTCTTGTTGTGTGCGATCAGAATAAAATTATTTCATTCTTTCTTTCTTTCAATGTCTCTTTTTGATCGGTATTGCGACGCACACCACTAACAATTAACTTTATTTCATGTGAGGTATATTAGTGTTGTATTATAATAAATGTATTCTTCCAGCTATCTTCATATTACATGGTTTGTTGAATGTTGATGTCTCAATATGTTTGTTAATGGTTTGTTTTTATATTATTTTGCTTTATCTATTCAATTTATGCTTTCTGTAAGTGATGTGTGTTGCCCTATCTATCCAAATAAATTTATTTTCTTTCTTTCTATATTCCGTGTGGTGCCGGCTCAGAATGCCACCACCCCATTTCATCCCGTGGGTGTCGTAAAAGTCGACTAAGGGATAAACCGGAGGATGGGCAGCAGCGTCCTTCGAGCCCACAACAACTCAACTGCGATCGCCAACCCGTCTGCCAAGCGTGGCGATTATGGCAAGACCCCCCACTGAGCACACTACACACCCATATCGGTTGTTGTGGTGATCTTTGGGGGAGGCCTGTCCAGCAGTGGACTTATTCGGCCGAAATGATATAACAATAAACTCGCTGATCTAATAAAATGTGTATACTATGGTTTTGATACACCCAATAATGGCGATTTATCAAAATGCATTTTAGATGGGCTTTCAAATAATAGATCCCAAACTACCGACAGACGGGTGCCCAACATCATCATCATCATCATTAAGGACGTCCACTGCTGAACAAAGATAAAGATAAGATAAAGATAAAAAAGATTTTTATTAATTCAAACCATTAATAGCACTTACGAATCGCCAAGACTTTTGTTGCCACGTTCCAACATGTAGATTTCCTATGAAGAAGAACGGGCAAGAAACTCCATGGTTACTCTTTTAAAATCATGTTACAATATTTATGAGAACAATATTCTCGAGAATCCTGGTTATATAAAGACAATGTTCCTACATTAAACATAGTAAAGTGTAAACCTCTTAAAAGTGTCAATATCAAATCATGAACCAAACTGACAGACAGACAGAAACTGAATCTAAGGCCTCTCTTATAGATTTCCACAATGTTGTCGTCATTTTGGGGAAAGTTGCCAGTGCTTTACGCTTGGCAGCAGCTTCGTGAGCGCAGAATGGCTACTGTTCCACATAAAGGATGCTGCTGCCCATCCCTCTGGTTAGAGGCCCTTAGTCGCCTTTTAAACAGATGGAGTGGTGCTATGTTATTAATCCGGACACCACACTATAATATCAATTTTATATTTTTTTAAATGTTTTATTCCATTCATCATATCAGCCACATGATGTCCACTGCTGAATGAAGGCCTCCCCCTTAGATTTCCACAACGAGCGGTCACATGCTGCTCTCATCCAACGACTCCCAGCGACCTTCACCAGGTCGTCTGTCCACCTCGTTGGAGGTCGTCCCACGCTGCGTTTTCCAGTGCGCAGTCTCCATTCGAGAAACTTTTTGCCCCAAAGGCCATCATTTCTACGAGCATTAATAGCAATAATTCCATTACAGAAGTCATACATTTCATATATCTTTTACATACATTTCAAGTGCAATTTTCATGAAGTATTACGTACATCACACACAACATCTTTTCAAAGATATAAATTGTGTAAGAGAATTGTACCTATTTGTAAAGTTAGTCTGAAGTACCATCAGTGAACATATCTCTTTGCAACTAGATTCATCAAACTTTAAGATGAATGCATCCCCAAGAAGATATTAACATTTATATTTAATGCAAGCTTCAGAGAACAGAGAAATAGCTCATAGCGTAAACGTGAGGTTTCCCAGTTAAGTATTTTTTCTTTTCGCCTTACTCCATTGAGCTTAGGTCCAATACGATTCAGCCAATGTCAAAACTCATCCTTTTTATTTTGACGCGTTTGTATGACAGTAAAATAAGAAGCTGCGCGCGCATACCGTCAATAAAATTGGTCAGTAAGAAGTTGGCTATACACCGGCCAAATAAAATAGACCATAAATTAAAAAAAATTGTCTATCAGATATAAATAAAAATACATAATATTAGCTATATTTTATACATTGGTGTAACTTAATTACATTGTGGTTTCATCCAGCCTTGATATTGGCAGAATAATTGACATAACGATGGAGCTCTGAAAAATAAATCGATGGAGCCATTAAATTAAAATTGTAAATGGATTTTAATTCACTTTATTCAGCAGTGGACGGGGTCTTGGCTCATATAATGACCATCATTATGATTTATTTTACTCAATAATAATTGATTTTTAATATAATTGACTCGTATAATGTATTTTTTCATACTAAGTAAAAATAAATATTATTAAAATTTAAATAAGTCCTTAAAACAAACAATTTAATTATCGAAGACAGATATGAAATAGATAAGTAGTATTATCTATTTCATATCTGTCTTCCTTAATTATATTGTTTTTCTTACCTACGTAAATTACTGGCATGTGGAAAAAACACTTTATTTTAATTTAGTTAGTATTATATTATCTGTAGTTTAGTTACGAAAGAGTTTCAGTTTGTTAATTTAAATGAGGGAGGTAATCTCTGCATGCCATACCATACCAGAGAAAAGGTGCTAATCTGTTGAAATTGGTCAGCTTAAGGTAGAGGTGACAATTTAAAAAGTTTAGACTCTTTTCTTCTACATCTATAGCTATCTTGAAACTTGGCAACTAAAGTACGATTATTTATAAAATTCTCATAGCCAGTTGGAATTAGCGATCAGTGAGTTTAACCAACGCTTGGCGCGGCCAGTATCTGCATGGGTGACTGTATAGTGGTATTTAAACTGTGCGCCTCTGTGCTTCGCAGGGCATCAAAATTCGTCGGTCCTGGGGTGCAATTCTCTAAGCTCAGACATCTATACATGCTTGAATACAGAATTGAAATAATGGTGATAACCAGATTTGGTATTCGCTGAGACTGGTCCTCGTGGCTATCCATCTGCAACGTGTCTTCGAATAGCTTCAATCGTGTCTTAGCGAATACCAAATTGGTTTTATACCGTTATTTCGATTCTAGTGTGCAATTCTCTAAGCTAAAACATGCTCAACACGCTGTAAAACAAATTCGGTATTCACTAAGACATGATTGAAGCAATTCATGATCACGTTGCAGAAGGTAAGCCATGAGGACCAGTCTTAGCGGATAGCAAATTTGGTTATCACCGTTATTTCAATTCTGTTTGAGCTTAGAGAATTGCACCCCTGTATTTTAGGATGTATGGATGTTTGAGCCTAAGGAATTGCACCCCTGGTTGTAGTCATTAGACATCAGTCGGAGAATGGCTTGAATTAAGCAATTCTGTTTGTGAAAAGCTATTTTCTTTAGTCAACTTTATAAAAGCGCCATCCAGGGGCTGTATCTAACACTACGCGAAGCTTACATACGCTTCATTCGTTCATATCACTCTCAACAGATAGCGACACGTTCGAATGCCAAAAAGTTGTCGCTTGTTTGCATAGATGACGTTATTTGTAAAACCTCTGCACGCTGGCTGTCTTTTTGCTCTGAAACTTATCTTCTTCTCTTAGATTATGGCTTCTGTAGAGTATCTTCCACAATTTCGCCAATGTCAAGTATAAGGCAACGTTGTACGGTGTTTAGATTAATTAATCTTTACATATCCGTAAAATATTTCACAAAAAAATCTGAAAAATACGTCGGCGACGTCGTACGTTTCAATCGTTTTTTTCCGAAACTTATCTTATTACCTGACATATTAGCCCATTTGCCCATTTGAAGCTTTGGTTTACCTTATTTGATTTGATTTATTTCTCACCACAATAACAAAAAAGAAATTTGCAACAGAATACAATAATGCCCAGTTACAGTATTATTCATGTGGGACACTGGTGCCTAAGCTAGGCCGAAGCCCATTATTAGTTTACTCTGTGCCGAAGCCTATGTTTCAGGTCACCAGGCCTTCCTAGTCCAGAAGTCCAATTTTACTCTTTCCTAAGCTGTACCATTTAATGTTTTTCCATTGTCTTCTTCTTCGTTTATGTGACTATTGTTTCCTATTGTTAAACTTTTCTTGATGAGTACTCTCCAATACGTTGATATAACTTTATCGGGCCCCGATACTGGTTGATTTTGTCCTTTATAATCCAGTTATCATCTTGCACCCTATGAATGCCCACTTTCGTTGCAGACAACATTCTAATATAACATGATCTAATAAAATTTGTCAAAATCCATTTAAATTTGTAACATATAGATGGCGCCGCAGGACTGTCTATTTATGTAAAATGTGTGGTAAGTATAGTAACCACACGCAACGCGTCACCATTTGAACCATGAGTACTATATCATCATTCGGAAGATTTCCCAAAATTTTAAGCTACATGTTTTAAAATGTGGAAGGATTGTTTTGATGATATTTCTCTTTGATCAACAATTGTACTAGATTTCCGATGAGCGCTTCAAAAACGGCCGACAAAAAGAGCACAATATTGTTGTGGTTTTATTTGACATTAGTATGGTCCAATCATAGCCAACAATAAGACGTTCAAAATGCCGCAGTGCAAGTTCAAAAGTTGTGAAAATAACTACCGTAACCGTAGTATTAGAGGAAACTTACTACAACTTATGGAAACTTATTTAAAAAATAGAAAGCAGTACACTGAGATAACGAGGATAAATTTAGATAAAAAAAGAGAAGAAATATTTCAATCTAAGAAACGCACAGTCTCATACGGGGTACCTCAAGGAAGCGTATTAGGACCTTTGTTATTTATTATTTATATAAATGATTTGCCTAAAGTTACTAAATACCCGATGACACTATTCGCGGATGACAGCACTGTAGTCATAGATTCAAAAAATACCTACGAACGGAGTGCTTACGAAAATGAAATTAATGACACCATCAAGTCGTTAATAAAATGGATGAACAATAATAATCTTAAAATAAATTTAGAAAAAACAAAGATAATGTGGTTTAGCCAACGCTTAGCAACTCCTAAAATCGAGGTTAACTACCAAGGGACGGTACTTAGCACAGTAGATAGAACAACATTCTTAGGTATCATCATTGACAAAAATATCAACTGGAAGGCTCACACTGAGGCACTTAAATAAAAGAATAAGTTCTTCTTCATATGCACTATATAAACTTGCATCTGTTATAAATTATGAAGCTCTGCTCACAGCTTACCATGGCCTTGTGGGTTTTCTCCTTAGGTTTGGTGTGTTGTTTTGGGGTAACTCCACAAACAAGGAAATGTTATTTAAATCCCAAAAAAGATGTATCCGGGCAATGTTTGGACTTAATAGTATTGACAGCTGTAGAGCATATTTTATTAAATATAAAATCTTAACTCTCCCTTGTTTATTAGTAGATGTGCATAGTTCGATCCAACACAGAACTAATGCGCAAAAGTATTTTATGTTTGGCACCGAAAATATACAACAAATTACCGAAATCAATAAAACAATTAAGTGTTAAACATTTTAAAGAAACCCTAAAAAGGTATTTAATTGATAAATGCTATTATAATTTAACCGATTTTTTTAATTAATCTTCTAATATTCTTTCTATGTTTCTGTCCCTTGGGTATTGATTATATTCAGTGTAATCCCATTAATACAATGTTTTTAAGTGTTGTTTTTTATTATTATTACGATTTTAATAATTATTACTAAAATTCAATAGAAATATTTAATCTGTATTATAATTACTGTTTTTATTTTGTACGCTGTAACATATAGCAAAACATGCAGGTCAATTTTTTGTTAACACCTTACATTACAATTTATATTTTTGTTTTGTATACTCATGTTTTACAAATAAATTAACGATAACCAAGATTTCTCAAGGAATATCGTTTTGTCGTACAGGCCGTATGACCCCGCCCCACTTCATTAATAAAGTTTGTTTTCTTTTTAGTTTTAATATTTTTATATCGTGTAGGGTTTTTGAGGTCCGTATTTGTTTATTGTTAAAAAGATATATTTGTTTATTTTTAGTGTAAATAAATTTAAGTTTTTTTTTCAATTGGGTATTAGTATTTAACACCAAAAATAAGAATTACTCAAATCAGTTCTGTAATCTGAAATCTGAGGAGTCAAAACGATTAAGATATCGTCTAGATAAGCGCAGTCAATTAAAGCTGTTCAAAATAGCCCAATAACATTTAGTTATTTTTGAATCTTGATGAAATTAGACAGCACCCATTAAGCCCACCCTTCACCGCTTCCTAGTGTTGAAGCTGGGGAGAAGAAACGGCGCAACAAACTGCCCAGCAACACGTTAGTCTGTCGTATACAATTTTTTTTAAATGTAAATAGTAAGTGTCATCATCATATCAGCCAGAGGACGTCCACTGCTGAACAAAGGCTTCCCGCTTAGATTTCCACACCAACTGGTTACATGCCGCCTACATCCAACGACTCCGAACCTGCCGGTCCGCCGCCGAACTTGACGGCACGGTTGGTGCAGTGGCTGATACAGTCGACTGCTGCGCTCCGGGTCGTGGGTTCGATTCCCGCACAGAACAAATATTTGTATGATCTGCAGGTAGTTGTTCCGGGTCTGGGTGTATTGTATGTGGAATTCATGTCTGTAAACGCACCCACGACACAGGAGAAATCCTAGTGTGGGGCAACGTTTTTAAAAAAAAACATACCGGTGTTTTTTTTTAATATTATATCAAAAAAAGCAATATAAATCGGCACGGTCTAATGCTGAAAGGCGAACACCTGGCCCCCCGCCAGAGGTAAGTTGAAGGACACCGTATAGTTATATCCGGTAAGCGTCTGGCATGCCCCTCCGCCCTTTCTTTTTATTTTTATTTATTGGTGCCCAGTGGAAAAGTGGACGTGGTCCTCGTATGATCACACTAGAGCAGAGGAAGTCCATGAAGATTTCCCCGCGACAAAAAAGGGGGTATCACTCATGGGTTGACGAACACTCAAGCCTCTTTTGAAGAGCCCCACACTTTTGTCACATGGGAGAACTCATTCTATCGTACTTCTGACCTTGATTCTAGAGGTTATAATATATAGGGTCATACTTTAATAATGCAAAATATTTTAGGCTAGGCTCTATGAATGGTATAGAATTCATTTCAAGTATCAACACACACTGGTGGGCTACTAAACAACCACACTGTTGTTCACACGGACCATTTTCAAATACGTTTTAGTGTTATTTTGTGTGTGTTTGGTGACGGTACCACATTATTTTTAGAAAGACATAATAGTGACGGTTGCTGCAGTGGCTGATAAAGTCGGCTGCTGCGCTCCGGGTCATGGGTTCGATTCCCGCACGAAACAAATATTTGTATGATCTGCAGGTTCTGTTCTGTTCCGGGTCTGGGTGTATTGTTTGTGGAATTCATGTCTGTAAACTCACCCACGACACAGGAGAAATCCTAGTGTGGGGCAACGTTTAAAAATTAAAAATAGTTACCAACAGTGGTTACGTGTTGAATTGCGGAACGGAAACATGAATAATTTAAATTAATTTTGAATATGTATGAAATAAAGGTTGATGATTTGCTTTTTATGCTAAAACACATCTAATCTAACATCCTATAGATTTACCTCCTAAAATATTTTCCATTAATAAAGTAAGACCTTATATAATACTTGTAACGTTTACTGCAACATTTAAAATTTAATACAGAACCTTATTGATTACGAACTTCTTTGTCTGAGCATTTTTTTTAAACTATCAAGTAGTCAAAACCTGTACACTGACCTGTTTGCCGGTGCAGCCTTCTCTTGACGTACTCCATCAACTTCTCCGTCAGCCCTCGCTTCCTTGAGTCTCTCTCTTCTTTTTCATTCTGTAACAAATAGCAATTGTTTCCTTCAGCTTTCGAATTCCAATGGCATTAAGAACTGATATTGTAATGTTTGTACTATCATCATGTCAATGCCCACTGTTCTAATGCCGGCTAAAAAAGGGTAAAAAACCATATCTCGCTGTCGCCGTCCGAGTACGTGGTCTCCGTTCGAGAACCCCAACTTCAATCAGCTCCGGCGGGTTCATCATATCGGCCATTTTTACGTCCACTGCTGAACAAAGGCCTCCCGCATTGATTTCACGACTGTGTCATCATTTTGGGGGGTATTTGCCAATACTCACCACGCTTGGCAGGCGGATTGGTGAGCGCAGTATGGCTACCGTTTCACAGAAGGGACGCTGCTGCCCATCCCTCTGGTTTAGATTACCTTAGTCGCCTTTTACGACATCCACGGGAGGAGATGGAGTGGTGCTATATTCTTAATCCGGACACCACACGGATTTTTTTGTTATAGGTACCGTATATACTTCCATATGCGTTTAGTAAAAACCAGTGATGACATATGGAACAGAGACGTGGTCACTCACAATGGGCCTCATAAGAAAGCTCAAGGTCACTCAGCGAGCTATGGAGAGAGCTATGCTTGGTATTTCTCTACGAGATCGAATCAGAAATGAGGAGATCCGTAGAAGAACTAAAGTTGTCGACATAGCTGAAAGGATTAGTAAACTGAAGTGGCAATGGGCGGGGCACATTGCTCGGAGAACTGATGGCCGTTGGGGCACAAAGGTTCTCGAATGGAGACCGCGCACCGGAAAACGTAGCGTGGGACGACCTCCAACGAGGTGGACAGACGACCTGGTGAAGGTCGCTGGGAGTCGTTGGATGAGAGCGGCATGTGACCGCTCGTTGTGGAAATCTAAGGGGGAGGCCTTTGTTCAGCAGTGGACGTCCTGTGGCTGATATGATGATGATATGATGAAAAAGCTTTTATTTCGACATTACAAACAGACATTTTACTGATTTGTATAATACTACAAACAAACACTTCAAATGTATAGATACGCACACCACACGTAATTTAGTTACAGTCCCACAAATATTTCAATTCAATTCTTTATTGCATTCAATAAGCACAGTTTAAAAACAGATGGTAAGTTTAAATCTGTGGATCAATTATGGACCCTGTTGGGCACAGCATAGTTTAGTAGGAGTTTTGAACACAAGACCTCCTTGAGATTACCTCATATATACTTATCATTACACATCACTTGGCGTGTTTGCTTGTAAATTGTGCGGTTAATACTAAAACAGGTGAGTTACGTTACACCTGAGAGCGACATCTAGCGGTGGTTTTGGGAACTAGCTGTTAATTACATTAGGGAAATTGTGAGCTGAAGCTTGAGTTAATAACCATACGTTGTGGTGGCCCGGAGGTTTAGGAGCTCGCTTCATATGTATCAAGTTGCGGGTTCAAGACCTGGCATGAAGCTGTGTGACTTTTTTCATAATCTGACAGACACTTACATGTGCCACGAGTAATCTAAATTACTGATTTGAATTACTAAATTGCCCTACCTATTGTTGATAGGTACTAAATATTTCTTCGTGTGGTGCCGGTTCAGAATACCACCACCCCATCTCCTCCCGTGGGTGTCGTAAAAGTCGACTAAGGGATTAGCCGGAGGATGGGCAGCAGCGTCCTTCGAGTACATTAACAGCTCAACTGCGATCGCCAACCCGTCTGCCAAGCGTGGCGATTATGGCAAAACCCCCCAAAGAGCCGACAACACGCCCATATCGGTCGTTGTGGTGATCTTTGGGGGAGGCCTGTGTCCAGCAGTGGACTTCATTCGGCCGAGATGATGACTAAATATTATCTATATTTTACATAATATTTCGTGGTTCCATTATCGATATAAATCAACATGTCAAAGTCGAAAGTTTGACAGCACGGTTGGTGCAGTGGCTGATACAGTCGACTGCTGCGCTCCGGGTCGTGGGTTCGATTCCCACACGGAACAAATATTTGTATGATCTGCAGATAGTTGTTCCGGGTCTGGGTGTATTGTATGTGGAATTCATGTCTGTAAACGCACCCACGACACAGGAGAAATCCTAGTGTGGGCAACGTTTTTTTCAAAAAAAAAAAAAAAAAAAAAAAAAAAAAAAAAAAAAAAAAAAACACATAAACCAAATATTGGCGCTTATGAAATGTCAGAATTTAAGTTGCACGGTTCCAAATAGTTGATCTCATGGAGAAGAGCCGGCAAGAAACTCCAAGGATACTCTTTTAAAATAATTGGGGATTACAATGTTGATTGTATAGGTACACATGATTGTAAAACATATACAGAGAAAAATGTAGGTGTTTAAAAGAAAAACCAAAAAAAGAATGTGGTAAAGATGAAACATACCAGAATAATATTATGATATATTTGCCGTGGCAGTTAACGGCTGACCAGTCCCAACAGACGGCACCCGTTCACGAGCATGACGCATGCAGGCTGGGGTCATACGCGCCCCGGCCTGTTGATTTATATCTTGAAATGAAACCACTCATATTATATCGATCGACCTTCGCTTGAGAAGTTCGTTTGATCATATCATCATTTCGGCCGAATGAAGTCCACTGTTGGACACAGGCCTCCCCCAAAGATCACCACAATGACCGATATGGATGTGTTGTGGGCTCGTTGGGGGGTTTTGCCAAAATCGCCACGCTTGGCAGGCGGGTTGGCGATCGCAGTTGAGTTGTTAATGTACTCGAAGGATGCTGCTGCCCATCCTCCGGCTAATCCCTTAGTCGACTTTTACGACACCCACGGGAGGAGATGGGGTGGTGGTATTCTGAACCGGCACCACACGGCATATATAATGTAGGATATATAAATCAATAAGTAAACAATAATGTTCATAGTTCCGATGTTTATAAATCAGAGGCGCCTGTTATTTATGGTCGCGATCAACGATACGAACAAAATGGCTGATTTAAATGGCCTGGCAGTTATCGTGCACGTAAAAAGATATGGTGCTGAGTAAATCGCTTTACTTTTATAATAAAGGTATGTTTAAAGATGGAAGAGGGGTTTCTGGAGAAATTTGTCTTTTTGTTCCTCAGTCGAAACGGGAAAAAAACCTCAATGCCAAAAAAATAACCATGAAATCCAATCCTATGTGTTTACTAATTATGCTAATAAATAATTTAGACTAATATTATAAAGAGGTTATGTTTGTTTGTATGTAGGGGGTAATCTCTGCAACTACACAACCGAATCTAAAATTTCTTTCACTAATAGAAAGCTGCACTGTCTCTGAGTGATATAGGCTACATCTGTATCTATATTAATATAAATAAATGCGCAGGTGACACCGCGGGCAACAGCTAGTATTGTAATGAACCTTATAATAATTGTAAAAGTCGCTTATCACTCGCTTAGTCCGTAGTCGTAACCGTACAGTACCCGAGAGTATTACACGTAATACATACATACAAAATGTCTCCCAACATCGCTTGCACGTCCGAATATCTTAACCCTCCCGTGAACGTGGAATTGTTAACACATTTTTATAATCATGTTTCCCGTGTACTTGCATGGCATCTGTTTGCCAAGAATATGATAATAGTGTGTTATTTCACATGTAAGCGGGCACGTCTTATGTTTTCTTAAAAAAAAAGTAAAAATGTGTGTGATTAGTGTACACACGTAAGAAGTGAAACTTCTTAATGACATTATTTTTCTAAAAATGATCTACTATATACAACTTTACAGAAATTGGTTAAATAAAGCTAAATTAGATAAAGTTTAAGCAAAAGGCTTTTATTATCATAGACATGGATACAAATAATACAATTATTTCACCTTATTACCTGCTACTAAGATTATTATAGCATTTCATTAATTATAATATAACTATTACTATTATTATTTCTATATTACACGGGTTTATATCCCCTGTAAGGGGGAACCCGGTCTTTTGACAGGCTTACGCGGGGACATGGGTCCAACACGCAGAGGCCCTTTAGAGAATTTTAATCTAAAATGCAATGGGCCACTAACCGGGGACTCTCATGGCTGCACTATAAAATGCAGTCTCGGATTGTCCCCGGAGGTATAAAACTATTGTATGAAATGGAAACTACAAGTATAAGGTCTATTGCAATGGGTGCTAAATGGATTTAATACTAAGAAAAACGGAAAAAACGGCGTCTGCCTTTCAACCTTTAAAGTGAAATTCTGTGGCAGACGGTGACTCGCCACTCACAAGATGGGCCCCCTAAATGGCCACCACTACAGGCGACAAGGAGCAACACCGGTGTGAGCGGCCTATTATTGTTATCGTTATTATGTTTTTGTAATTAATGGCTAATGGTAACTGAAATATGAAATATATGGTTTACCTTTTGGTGTCCGGATTAAGAATATAGCACCACTCCATCTCCTCCCGTGGATGTCGTAAAAGGCGACTAAGGGAATCTAAACCAGAGGGCAGCAGCGTCCCTTCTGAGAAACGGTAGCCATACTGCGCTCACCAACCCGCTTGCCAAGCGTGGTGAGTATTGGCAAATACCCCCCAAAAAAATGACACAGTTGTGAAAATCTATGGGGGCCTTTGTTCAGCAGTGGACGTATAAATGGCCGATATGAGTATGAGATGATTCCACGGAACTTAGTAACCGAGTAAAAACTCCATCAATTGTAGTGCCGGATCTTGTTGTTGATGTTTGAGGACTGTTTTTCATAGATAAATTCAATTTATCTTTCAAATCAATATAGCGCATAACGGAAAAATGTGACTTAGAAATAAAGATGACGCGTAACAGAAAAACGTTAAATTGCTATAAAATTTCTCCCATACGTCGATAAAGAAGTTTCACTTCAAAACCTTGCCCCACATTAGGATTTCTCCTGTATCGTGGATGCGTTTACATACATAAACATTATTGAATGCAATAACGTATTGAGAATATTCTAAATCCGGACACGATACTAACAACCCTCTAATATAGAATTGCGTTAATGTCCACAAACCAAAAAGATTAATAGTGTAAATACATAATTTAGAAGCTGTTAACCACATAAATTCTAATACGAACAATGTAGCATTATCTGTGGTTGTTAACGTCAACCATAGATTATGTGTCATACATAATGCCTCTATAAGTTACGGTTTGATCACAGATTATCTATAATTTATAATGCATTCGGTTTATGTCTTGCTGTGCCAACTGAGAATAGCGATTAAGGATATAGCACCACTCCATCTCCTCCCGTGGAGGTCGTAAGAGGCAACTAAGGGACGCTAAACCAGAGGGATAGGCAGCAGCGTCCCTTCTGTGAAACGGTAGCCATACTGCGCTCACCAACCCGCCTGCCAAGCGTGGTAAGCATCGACAAATGCCCTCCCAAAATGACGTGACAATTGTGGAAATCTATGGGGGAGACCTTTGTTAATTAATAATAATTAAATTAAATAATATGTAACGTGTGACGACTCGTTACCATGGTGAGGGCCATATTTCGTTTACATGTTTCTATGGCAACATAACACCCCCGCTCACCCCGCGCATGCCCCGCGGTCATGAATTTGCGCGCTATCAATTGTTTGTAATACCTACTCTAGTAAGTAGTACATTATATCTCAATGTTCATAAAGCGATGTTTTTTTTTGTAATCGTTGCCGCACCCTAAGATTTCTCCTGTGTCGTGGGTGTGTTTACAGACATGAATTCCACATACAATACACCCAGACCCGGAACAACTACCTGCAGATCATACAAATATGTGTTCCGTGCGGGAATCGAACCCACGACCCGGTGCGCAGCAGCCGACTGTATCAGCCACTGCACCAACCGTGCCGTCATGCTCTGAGTTTATCTTTTATTTTGGGGAATAAATAAAAGTCGCAAGGCACCAGGCGGGGACTGTACGGAGGACGACTCGCTAACTCCACACCTTCCATAGACAAATACTCGATTGTCCGTCTGGCGAGTGAGCTGGAGCGTTGTCGTGATGGAGGAGGGTCCTGCACCTTGGGCGCACTACCGAACGTTTTCCAAGACAACCGCTAAACAATGATGAACATACCAATCTGCAGACAGTCCTTTTATCCTCTAGCGCAATTGTTGCGACATATCCTGTTCGTCCAAAGAATGAGGCAATCATAGTAACGTCTTAGGTTTTCGCGAGTATTACACATTATAATAAAACACTTTTAAACGGATTCTATGGCGTATATTTTAGATTTTTGATTTTCCTGACGTTTCGAACGGTTTGCAGGGTTCGTGGTCGCAGGATGACTAAGGTGACAGGCGTCGTTACAAATTTAAAAAAGTTATATTGTTTTTTCTACCTTACAATTCTAGTTCAAAGTTATTTCGATGCACGCAGTAATCACTCACAGTGTCTTGATGTTTTTTAGTGCGGTATCTTGTTTGGGAGTTTCTCTATTAAAATTAGGATGTTTTTTAATTTCAATAGCCTCACGAAACATTCTAGGTACATATCGGTTCTCTTTTGAGAGTACTTGAGGTTGATCAAAACGAAGATAATGGCCTAACCATTATCTTCGTTTTGCCTAAGGCATGTTCACACACTGCAGACTTTGTGGAGCGTCTATGCTTGACGTCAGCTATATGTTCTTTTATTCGGGTGGCTATGCTACGCTTTGTTTGCCCTATGTATGACAACCCACACTCACAGTCAATCTTGTAGACCAGTCTTTCCCAACGTGGGCGATAACGCCCCCTTGTGGGCGCTGCAGGCCTAAAGGAGGGCGGTAAGAGACCCAGAAAAAAAAGGGGGCATTGTGTAGGGCTTTGGGGTCGATTTATAATTTCATCTACCTAGCTAGGAAGACTCTTAGACACCGATTGAATAAGAATTGATTATGTTTGTTTTATTTTCAATAAAAGATACTCTGTCCGAATACTATAAATTTGCGTTTCAATAATCAGTTATAAGTACTTAGCGGTTTTTAAGTATGTTTAAAAAGGGGGGCGTTAAAAAATAATTTATTCTTAAAGTGGGCAGTAGACAAAAAAAGGTTGGGAACCCCTGTTGTAGACCCTTGCATCTTGTAAAGGTATGTGACATTTCACCGCTTTTAAAAGTTGGCTGATCTTCTTATGCGGCTTGAAGTAGGTTTTTATAGAAGCACGCTTCAAGATGTGACCAATTTTCTTTTTAACACGCTTTTATTAGCTTGGTTTGTATCTTTTTATCCCCTTCAAAACGTCGGATTGATTTGAAACTTCGCACACTTATCAATGATCGATGACAATGCAATAATTTTAATAGTTTGTCCCAATAACCTTGCCAGGATCGTCAGGATTAGCGGAAAAAATTACAACACCTCCTCATAAGATGTCGATTCAATTTTCCGCGGCAAGAGAGCGATGAGACCCGAATAGTGTCTCATTCTTCAGATGGTTTTATCCGTAATGGAGGGAGAATTTGTTTACTTAAACGTCGAAAGGAAAATGCTTGGGTAAATAATTACCACCCGGAGTTTTTAGTCAGCCGCACTAAACAATTTAAAATAAATAATCGTTTAAAAAAACAGAAATAAAACACGCTTTTGTAGACACCAGAACTAAAAAGTAGCAAATAAGTTTAAAATAACAATAGAGTAATTAACGAAAAATAATACGTTATTGAAAAAAAGCGTGGGCGTGGCTTATTTTCAATAAGTTTAAAATAACAGTAGAGTGATTACCAAAAAAAAAATTTTATTGTAAAAAAGTAGCACGAGATGAGGCTTCATCATGAAATGACAATTGAAGTCATAGTTGTTAATTAAGACCACTGCGAAAGTCGTACCTAATAAATAAAACATGAAGCGAATTTTTTTTCAAGTCAAATTATCTTCGAGCACGTCACGCACTTTTCAAATTACCGCCAATTTGTAAAAGCAAACGACATATGAGTTCTATGTACCTACATCTACAGCTTACCTCAATAGTTCCTTATACGAAATATAAATAAATAATTCGAAATCAATAGCAACTTTTCTTACAGGCCAATGACATTATCCCATAGATATGTTAAGTCCATATTAAATGGCGCGCAAAACTCAGTCTCGCTGTATGTAGGTATAAAGCTATAAAACTACATACCTAGCATAGTAAGAAAGAAGATACAAAAACTGCGAGAGTAAAAGAGATAGCTATCTAAAATGATAACACGTGTACTCGATGTCTTTGTCGCACCTGTGATGGAATATATGTGTTGTCTCTTTTCTTTGCTTGGACTGTATTTTGTTCGAGAATATTATTCTATAGATATAATTTGAATAGTATTTGTATTAAAATATTTTATATAGTTTGTTACTCGAGTGGTATGAGATCCCTTATTCTTTATTTATTTTTGCTTGATAGTTCCTAATTAATAAAACAAAACAGATTGTAACAGTGTGTGCTCGTTGTCCTGTCTTTTGGTGCCGGCGAACTGATTGCGAGGTGCTACAATTGGGTGAGTTTTGGTTCTTACTTTTGGCGCGTATGTAACATATCTACTTCTTTTAATATATAATACCATTGTTACTGGCGAATTCAATAAACATCCAGCGTGACCATCGTATGAGTACATTGCTCCTGAAATCAAGGTTATGTGAATACTATGTGGGAGAAAGTTTTCATAACGACACCCACGACCAGAGAGTGGGATGCCTTCTTGGTTCGAACAATAAGGACAACAGCCTGAATAAAACAATATCGTAACTGAGCGAGTTGCGAACAGTTCCGCTGGACGCCACCCCGGGGACGCAGCTGGGTGGGCAGCCGTGTCGAGCTGTTCGTTGATTAAAAATGAGCAAATCCAGTTATGTACCTACTTATTGACTAAAGTTGATATGAGTTTGTATGTATTAAGTATTAGAACTTTTATTATATTTTATTTGTATTAAGTATTAGAAGTATTTGACGGCACGGTTGGTGTAGTGGCTGATACAGTCGGCTGCTGCACTCCGGGTCGCGGGTTCGATTCCCGCACGGAACAAATATTTGTATGATCTGCAGGTAGTTGTTCCGGGTCTGGGTGTATTGTGTGTGGAATTCATGTCTGTAAACGCACTCACGACACTGGAGAAATCCTAGTGTAGAGCAACATTTGAATTCGAACCGGCTAAGACCTGAGTTACACATACTCATATCGGCCATTTATACGTCCACTGCTGAACAAAGGCCTCCCCCATAGATTTTCACAACTGTGTCATCATTTTGGGGGGTATTTGCCAATACTCCCCACGCTTGGCAGGCGGGTCGGTGAGCGCAGTATGGCTACGGTTTCACAGCAGGGACGCTGCTGCCCATCCCTCAGGTTTAGTTTCCCTTAGTCGCCTTTTACGACATCCACGGGAGGAGACGGAGTAGTGCTATATTGTTAATCCGGACACCACACGGAACTATTGTCTATACACTGTTAATTATCAGTAATTGTCAGAGTTACAAATGCCTACTACTTATTGACGAAAGTTGATATGAGTTTGTTTGTATTCAGTGTTAACTCAGCCTTATTTGGCTTTGTATCTTATAATACGCAATATGATATGTATAATACAAACGTAAAAACATCTGATTGCCATTTATTGGAACAGAGTTACCACCTATAGATCGCATCAGATTCGCCCTCGCCGCCGAGGATGCGCGCCTCACCGACGTCGCGGCGGCCTACCATCCCGCTCAAGTTCCTCCTCCTATCCTGAATATATTGTCTATTGTTGAATTCGGGCTTGTGCCCGTAACTTATCCCAAAAACAAACTTAACATCCTAGTTGAAAAACATGTTTTCCTATACATTCCAACCGCAAATGTAAGTTTGTACGCACTATATTGAAAGATTTACTATGTTATTTGAATACCATAGGCTTCTTATAGGTTTTCCTGTAATCTATAGGTAAAGAGCTATTAGACATATATATTTTTTTTATTTTAGGCTCTGTATTTTCGGAGATAAGACTCGGAAATGGTAAATGTTCGTCCATTTTCTTAAATAACTTTAAATCTATTTAAAATAAATTATTAAATAAATACATTTGAAATCCTCACAGCAAGCCCTTCCATTTCATATGTTACACGGTACAGTTTGCAAAACAAATTTCTTTAATTTTCTATATTACCCCCCAAAAGTGACCCCCATATTCAAAATTCATTTATTTACATTACACTTAACTGTTTGGGTCGCAGAAATCCTAATTTGTACCAAATTTCAACTTAATCGGTCCAGTAGATTCGGAGCAAAGTGACTGTGACAGACGGACAGACAGACAGACATACGAGATCCTATACGGGTTCTGGCCGTTTTTTCTTTCGGTCGTCCGGAACCCTAAAAAGGTACTCACCGGCTCTCGGTGCTGTGCTCTTGACTTACTGCCCTCCTGTGATGCCATAACACCGTACATTTTACACTAGATTCATAGCACACCTCGTTTCCCAAAAGTTGGCAACACTGGCCCAAACACTTGAACACACGCGTTTATGGCCCAGGTAACAATGTCCACATCTCACTTTTTTCAAAACCATTAACAAATCTATACTAATATAATAAAACGTAAATAATAATAAAATAAAAAGTTTGTTTATTTGAACGCGATAATTTCTGGCACTACCGGTTGGATTTGAAAAGTTCTTTTTTAATTCTATAGTCTAATTTTTGAGGATGGTTATAGGCTATTTAATATTACGCTGCAACGCATAGGAACCGAGCAAAAAGATAACAACCGGGCAAATGCGAGTTGAAATCACGTGGAGAGGGTTCTAAAGTTGCTGAATATATTGTCTGTTGTTGAATTTGTCTTGTCGGTTTTGTCTTGTACCAATAACTTCCCAAGAACAAACTTAACATTGTAGTTGAAAAACGTGTTTTCCCATACATTCCAACCGCAAACGTAAGTTTGTACGCACAATATTGAAATATTTACCATGTTACTTTAAGACCGTACACTTCTTATAGGGTTTTTTGTAATCTATAGGTAAATGTAGGTAGCTATTACCTACTTATTTTTCAGAATTTTAGGCTCTGCAGTTTTGGAGGTAAGTGTAATAGTAAATTTTCGTCTATTCCCTTAAACAACTTCGTCGTTTCGGCCGAATGAAGTCCACTGCTGGACACAGACCTCCCCTCAAGATCACCTCAACGACTTATATGGGTGTGTTGTGTGCTCTTTGGGGGGTTTGACCATTATCGCAGATCACACTTCAGTTGTTAATGTACTCGAAGGACGCTGCTGCCCATTCTTCGGCTAATCCCTTAGTTGACTTTTACGATACCCACGGGAGGAAATAGGGTGGTGGTATTCTGAGCCGACACCACACGGTAAATAACTTCATAACTATATAATTCAAAACAATAAAATAAAAATATTTGAGGCCCTCACAACAAAACCTTCCATTTCATTTGTAACACGGTACAGTTTGCAAAAAAATTTCATTGATTTTCTATATAGCCCCCAAAAGCGACCCCCACGTTCAAAATTTACTCATTCACGTTACACGTACGTGTTTGGGTCGCAGAAACCCGTATTTGTACCAAATTTCAACTTAATTGGTCAAGTAAATTTTTTTTATAGTCATAAATTAATTTATTCAGTAAATAGGTCCCAACTGACAATTTTACACGTCATATCGAAACAACGGAGGGAAGGAGGGAGCAAATTGGCTGTGACAGACAGACAGACACACGAGTGATCCTATAAGAGTTCCGCCACTTTTGCCTTCGGACATTCGGAACCCTAAAAAAGTTAAGAAGATAAAATACGACCTAGTACACGTATCCTGACATTGTATATTATGCCTACAATGGCCATTCCTGTAATGAATATACTGAAAAATAAAATGCTAAACACTGGAATAATTAAAAAAATACAAACTCATGTAACGCCCTTGTTTAAATACGAAGGCTGGCACAATCTCATTAATTTGTTGTTACAGCTTCTGAATATTTACTGATGCATACTTTTGAAGGGTAATTCTATTGTTTTGTTAGTACTTATGTATTGTAAGAACAATTAGTAAACCAAAGCTCGCTAATGGGAATGCTTTTTAGGGTTCCGAACGTACGAATGAAAAAACGGCGGAACCCTTATAGGATCAACTGTTTGTCTGTCCATCTGTCGCAGCCGATTTCTTCCGAATTCCACGGGACCGATTCAGTTGAAACACATATGAATTTCTGCGAACCTATTTGGTTGGTCGGAGGTCGGAGGTGTAAATATATGAATTTTGAAAACTAAATTACAAAGTTTTATAATAAAACAATTTTAAACGGATTAAATCGCGTGTATTATTGATTTTTGTTTTTCCTGACGTTTCGAACAATTTGCAGGGTTCGTGGTCGCAGGATGACTAAGGTGACCAACGTCGTTACAGATTTAAAAAGTTATTTTATCTACCGTACAAAACTAATCAAAAATTGTAAATAATACACGCGATTTAATCCGTTTAAAATTGTTTGTAATAATCGCGAAAACCTAAGACATTATTACAAAGTTTTGTCCCGTGCGTTTTGTATCGTACCGTGTAACATATAAAATTTAAGAGCTTATTAAGAGGGTCTCAAATTCCTGCCGCCTTATACACGAGACAACTGAGCCTTAAATTTTGAAAAGAATACAGTATATTGCTCTTTAATTATAGATTATAGGGAAACCGATAAGAAGTCTTAAAATGACATTGTAAATCTTTCAATATTATGCATACAAACTTACGTTTTCAGTTGAATTTATGGGGGAACATGTTTCAACTACAATGCTGTTTGTTCTTGGGAGAAATTATTGGTACGAGACAGACTTCAACAATAGACAAGATATTCAGCAATTTACCTCCACAATCCGGTACCATACATACTTTTTTTTAGTTACCACAAACAAATTTGTGTCAGATTTAACAAACCATGGTAGATAACATACTCATCGTACGGAACCCTCTCTACGTGAGTTCAACTCGCACTCGTCTGGTTTTTTAAAGGATGTCCCACTTATAATTCTCCTTTATCGTGAGTTTCCAGACATACATCTCACACGCACAAACACCCAGACCCGAAACAACTGTCTGCATATCATACAAATATTTATTTCCGTGCGGGAATCGAACCCGCGACATGGCGCATAAAGCTAATCGCTTAGCGACTTCGCCAACTGTGCGGCATAATATCCTTTGCTATAACGAGAAATGAAGATACCAATAGATAAAAAAAAATGCTAGTTTAATTACAAATGTACTAATTTATACCAATATAATATAAAACGTTTGAAAAACACAAATAGGTGTATTACACACGATGTAATCCTTTTTTTAAAATTATATAGAGTATATAATAACCGCGAGAGCCTAAAAAAAGTTACTATTAAGTATTATATAAATATATACGTACGTTAAAGAGCATTAATTAAAATTTATATTAGAAGACGAACACCGCTAACAATAAAAAAATATTTTCAAAATATTGTCATTTCAAACATACGTAGGTCTGGGCTGATAAAACACATAATTGCCAACAATTTAAAACGTAAAACTATCCGAACTAAATAAAAAATACCTTCCAAAAAGCTCGGGCAATCAATCACAGATAATATACCGCTCAGATTCAATAAAAACTTATTATGGCACAGATTAAATAAATACGACGTTTTGTTCGCGCGTTCGCGACTAACCGCGATGCTCACTTTATACATACTGAATATCGTATGTTGAACAATGCAGCATCCTGGATACTGTACCAATCCTTGTTATCATCCTTTCAATTATTAAGGACTTTACTACTATGTATTAAAGATCATTTTGCGTTAATGTGACCGCAGAATGAAAAGGATAGTTTGCAAATCCCGTATAATTTTCTTTCAGCAATTATGATCTTTATGACATTGATATAGAGGTGGTTTTAGGTTCCCACAGACGCAACATGACAAAGGACAATATATTTTGGCGGGCTGGACATGGTGCAGATAAAACAGTTTTAATTTTAATTTATTTCACGTTGTTAATTGAACGAAAGTCGAGGATTAAAGTTTTCAAGAGATGCTAGTTTTGGACTAAAATTCTCAGCAAGTCTGTAGACTTAGACCATACAAGAGAAAGCAGCTTACATAATATTAAATACTTTACAACATAAAAAAACTAACGAAACATTTTACAATTTTTCGCTAGTAAGTTTACTTGTCAGTATCTAAAGCAGAATTTATTTTGTAAAGTATTTAATATTATGTAAGCTGCTCTCTCTTGTATGGTCTAAGTCTACAGACTTGCTGAGAATTTTAGTCCAAAACTAGCTATTATATAATATAAAGTAATAGGTAGAAGAACTACTAAGAAACAACTCTTATTATGGTAAATATTACGGTCATGGACTAGAAAAAAAGAAGGACTCCACGCCACTCATATCGAGTAAGTATGCCGAGTCGCTTGTACATACGTGCCTTACGCACACACATGCATCATAGTATGCCGGTAGACCGCCATTACGTGGCAGTGTAGTTACTATTTACGTTAATTGAAAAAAAAAAACCAATAATGCCGTCTTGTGTCGTAAAATAGTGTAAAATTAACTCTACATCCCAAAAAAGTGTCAAGGAATTACTTATCACAGGTAAGACACTAATTTATATACCACTTTTTTATGTTTTTGAGATTTAAATTATCGTTACTATTTGGAACACAAAACCTCAACTACACGTGCATGTGTTGTTGGAAAATAAATGGGTAATTTTCCCGGAAAAATGGGTAGTATGTTTTTTATTAACAACTTAAAATCTTCAATCGGTAATGTCCCGAATTTTCTTAACGGCGTAGGCTGCAAAACTAATTCTACTTGACAACTTGGCAAGATGTGGGCCCCACTGCAATTTGGCATCTATAGTTATCCCAAAGAAAACCGTTGACTCAACAGGGTTCAGCATTAATATAAATGAGGAACAAAACAGGATCTAGAATTGATCCCTGTGGAACGCCCATAGTGACCAAAGATCCTGGAGATCTCTTACCATTAACATCAACCTTCTGAATTCTGTTGTTTAAGTAAGAAGTCAGAAGGTCAAGAGCTCATCCATAATGGTGCAATTTCCTTATGAGCGTATCGTGATATACGCAATCGAAGGCCTTGGACAAGTCACAGAATATACCAAGAGCGTCCTGCGAGTTCTCCCAGGCCTCGAAAATGATTTTCAGCACGCCAGCATCTGTAGTTGAACGACGCTTGGTAAAACTGAACTGTTTGTTGTGAAGCAGGTCCTGCTTGTTAAAGTGTCTCAACATTTGGTACAAAATATATTTTTCATAAACTTGTTTTTTTTAAACGTTTCCCCACGCTAGGATTTCTCCTGTGTCGTACTTTACTCAGTATAGACAGCATCGAAATAGGCCGAAAGTTGGTCGGATCTGATGTACTACCAGATGTAAACAGTGAAATGGTCCCCCGAGATTGGGCAGCAGCCAGTGTAGTGCACCCACTACCCTCTCGATTTGGGGGACGAGGCACTGGAAGTGCTCTTCGAAGCCAGTTCGTCTGTCCAGGGTAAGCACCAGGTATTCCATGTACCAGCCCACCCCAATTCGCGCGTCACTAACGCGTATCCACGAACTGGGTGGTTCTCTGCTCCTCGGCAGTTTGTGGAACTATAGCGCCTCGGTTTTGTGAGGCGCTTTCCGCAGTCCCAGGGCGTGGATTTTGCCCACAACAATTGCCACCACTTGCTCCGCAAGCCGGGTGGTTTCCTCAAAAATCTCCCCGCTGTCCAACACCAGAGTGTCATCAGCGTAACAGACTAAGCTACTACGCCAGCAGGGAGAATGACACGCAGGACCGCATCGTAGACGAGGTTCCATAAGAGGGGGCCAAGAACTGACCCCTGCTTTACGCTACCGTCCCTGCCCACGTAGCGAATGTGCCTATCGCGCAGATAGGCCCCTATACTCTGCAGGTAGGGGGGACACTGATGATGGACTAGTGCCACCCTAACGAGCGGACGCGAAGAACCGCATCGATGGTAAACTGCCACTGCCGGAAGCAATACTGACTTACCGCGTTACCTGTGACATGCGATCAAAGATTAATTCATTCAGGACAAAGTTTGGCTTCACCTGTCACATTCGAGCACACGAGAGAAAGTAATCCATAGACGGATACGAGGAGGCCATCACCCTAAAATCAGGTTGTTGGCTGACTATAATTAAAATTGTCGAGTGTGTTCACACGCGGTAGAAGTGAAACTTTGTACTTTGGTTAATTTGTAAGCGAATCGACAGTAGGGAATAGGGAAACTTTACACAAACGTGTTTTATCTCCCTCTCTCAGAGCCTCAAGCCTATAAATACATTTATTTATAGTTGTCTCTATTTCGTTACACATTTTCGTTTCATAAAATCCAGTTCACACCGTCCCAAAAGAAGTTTCACTTCAACAAGTTAGTCATCTGCAGAGGACACTTAACGACATTAATTCTGGCATCAAACACAAACTAAGCAAATAAATCCCTTGGACAGTAAGTTTTGGGAAAACAGATTGGATGCGTTGCAGAGGACAGAAATAAGGAAGTTACGCTTGATTTAAACTTGGAACTATTTGTTCTCAGTAATACCTTTTTCATTTGTTTTATTTACTAGCTAGCCACCAGGATTAATGAACACATAGCCGACGTCAAGAACAGATGCTCCACAAAGTCTGTAGTGTGCGAACGTGCTTTGGATAAACCAAACCATATTCTACGTTTTTATTGAACTCACTTCCTCGCGAAAGACAACTGATATGTACCGAGACTTCCGTCAGGCTATTGAAATTAAAAAAGTGGAGTAGAAGTCAAGTGCGAGTAAAACTCGCGTGGAGAGGGTTCAAAAGTTGCTGAATGTATTGTTGAATTCGTTCTTATACCAATAACTTATTCCAAAGAACAAACTTTACATAATAGTTGAAAAATATGTTTCACTATACCTCCAGTCCAACCGCAAACGTAAGTTTTTACGCACAATATTGAAAGATTTACCGTGTTATTTTAAGAACATCATATCAGCCATTTGGAAGTCCACTGCTGAACAAAGGCCTCCCCCGTGGATTTCCACAATTGTGTCGTAATTTGGGGGAAATTTGCCAGTACTCACCACGCTTGGCAGGCGGGTTGGTGAGCGCAGAATGATGTTATTCCACAGAAGGGACGCTGCTGCCCTTCCCTCTGGGTTAGAGTCCACGTGTTATGTATGTGTGCGTGGTCGCCCGCCATTTATCGTATGAACAAAATAAAACAGTGCGTAGCAAGCCAGCGGTCGTTTCACTTGTCTGTATCTCCGTCCGCATATCTAACAGACATCCAGTAGTACAGTACAGAGCATCAAGTAGCCGTTAATGTTAGCATCATGTTGCCGTTAATGTTATATATTAAGTACCTACACTTTGACTTTTGCCTGGCTGTATTGGTCTGTCGCGCTCACTAAAATGTCTTGCTGGCGGTGGCGTCGTGTATCGGGTCGTTCGGTTCCCTACAATATGGTTGAGCTAAGTGATGCTGACGCATGCGTCATGCTCGTGAACGGGTGCCGTCTGTTGGGACTGGTCAGCCGCTAACTGCCATGGCGAATAATAATTATATTACATTAGTATGTTTTTGTTTTATACATTTACCTACATCATGCTCGTTATATGTTTTACCATAATTTGTATCAATCAACATTGTAATCTCAATTATTTTAAAAGAGTATCCATGGAGTTTCTTGCCGGTTTTTCTCCATAGATCAACTATTTGGAACCGTGCAACTTAGATTCTGACGTTTCATAAGTGCCAATATTTGGTTTATTTGAAATAAAAATATTTGACTTTGACTTTGATCCACGGGAGGAGATGGAGTGGTGCTATATTCTTAATCCGGACACCACAAGACCATAGACTTCTGAATTTTCTTCGGTTTTCCTGTAATCTATAGGTAAAGAGGTATTAACTAGATTTTTTTCTAAATTTTAGGCTAAGTACTTGTTAAATAACTTTAAAACGATATATTTTAAAATTAAAAAATTAATACTGTGAGTGAGTGTGGTGCCGGCTACGAATAGCACCATCCCATCTCATCCCGTGGGTGTCGTAAACGGCGACTAAGGGATTAGCCGGAGAATGGACAGCAGCGTCCTTCGAGTTAACTGCGATCACCAACCCGTCAAGCGTGGCGATCATGGCAAAACCCCCCCAATGAGCACACAACGCACCCAAACCGGTCGTTGTGGCGATTTTTGTCTCCCCAGCTTATGCCCAGCAGTGGGCTTCATCATTTCGGCCGAATGAAGTCCACTGCTGGATACAGGCCTCCCACAAAGATCACCACAACGACCGACATCGGTGTCTTGTGTGCTCATTGAGGGAATCTGCCATAATCACCACGCTTGGCAGGCGGGTTGCCGTTGAGCTGTCAATGTATTCGAAAGACGTTGCAGCCCGTCCTCCGGCTAATCCCATAGTCGCCTTTTACGACACCCACGGGATGAGATAGGTTGGTGCTATTCGTAGCCGGCACCACACGGCTAACGACACGGCAGTGGACTTAATGCAGTTAAAATGTAAACTATGTATATACATTTTGTTACATTGTTCAATATATGTATACTAGCTGGGACCCGCGGTTTCACCCGCGTGTAATTTAAAAGAAATTTAGAGTACTTCGACATTTTCGACACTTGACATAGAATATAAATGTTGGATTTCAAGGGTTTTATTTTTTTGCGCGGAACACTAATTATTTTTTTAAAATAAAAGTAGCCTAAGTTATTCCTTATAACATCAGCTATCTGCCAGTGAAAGTCCCGTCAAAATCGGTCCAGCCGTTTCGGAGATTACCCGGAACAAACAGACAGACCGACAGACAGACAAAAAATTTAAAAATAGTTTATTTGTTATACGTACCGTATATACTTTCATATGCATTTAGTAAAAAGCTGTTATTTTGACATTACAAACAGACACTTCAATTTTATTTATTTGTATAGATGTATTTTTAAATAAAGTATCACTGTTTATAAATATTAGATACAACAGTAGTACACCAACAAGCCGTTATTCTCTTCTTTTATGATTTTTGTCCATCCAATGGTTGTCTGAAAGAAATCGCTCTTAGCGATAAGACCGCCAATTGTACTATTATTATGTATGTAAAATTACTTTGTATTTTCTTTCGGTGTACAATAAAGTATACTCTAGTCTACTCTACTCTACTCTAAAATGAGGACGATGAACCTCGACCTCGCCTGATTGAAAAAGTAGAAGACGAAACAAAGTTGATTTATTGCCATAAAAATCAAACGTGCATTGAATACGCTGCACCTAAAGATGTACCGTAGCTCTAGCACGAACAACTTGCGAGAAAATATTAACACACGGATTGTGTACAGAACAAGTACAAGCAGCTCGCAGCAGCAGCTTATTCTGTACTAAACGGAAAAGATACGAAAATCTTGTTCCAAAGAATACTTTAATCTAGTAATAAAAAATAAAAAACAAAATGTGCGTGTTCCCGCGACCCTCTTAACTCCGAACTAAGTTCCTTACTTGCAATAATGACACAATACAAATCCCGTGTGAATTAAAACAATAATAAAAATAAGTTTAAATAATATTTACACGTGTTTACAATTGAGGTTATACAGCTGACCGCGCACAATGCTTGCTATTCGAATCTCGATAATAGCGCGCACACATACGCATACAACTGTATATAATATATATATATAAAATAAATAGAGAGAAAGAGAGGGAAAGATCGCCTATCGTATATAATAGAAAGAGAGGGCAATGTAGCCTGTCGGGCACAAAAAATTTTCCTTACGTGACGATTTCTGCCAGTTCACTCTACTGTAAGCCGCGTAAAAGAACTTCGTTCCAAAAACTTTCGTCCTATTAATTAATAATATCTATGTATCCCTCCAATAGTCTATGTGTTTCTCACACACACACACTTATAGGGTACACTTCTTATAGGGTTTTTTGTAATCTATAGGTAAAGGTAGGTAGCTATTACCTACTTATTTTTCAGAATTTTAGGCTCTGCAGTTTTGGAGGTAAGTGTAATAGTAAATTTTCGTCTATTCCCTTAAACAACTTCGTCGTTTCGGCCGAATGAAGTCCACTGCTGGACACAGACCTCCCCTCAAGATCACCTCAACGACTTATATGGGTGTGTTGTGTGCTCTTTGGGGGGTTTGACCATTATCGCAGATCACACTTCAGTTGTTAATGTACTCGAAGGACGCTGCTGCCCATTCTTCGGCTAATCCCTTAGTTGACTTTTACGATACCCACGGGAGGAAATAGGGTGGTGGTATTCTGAGCCGGCACCACACGGTAAATAACTTCATAACTATATAATTCAAAACAATAAAATAAAAATATTTGAGGCCCTCACAACAAAACCTTCCATTTCATTTGTAACACGGTACAGTTTGCAAAAAAATTTCATTGATTTTCTATATAGCCCCCAAAAGCGACCCCCACGTTCAAAATTTACTCATTCACGTTACACGTACGTGTTTGGGTCGCAGAAACCCGTATTTGTACCAAATTTCAACTTAATTGGTCAAGTAAATTTTTTTTATAGTAATAAATTAACTTATTCAGTAAATAGGTCCCAACTGACAATTTTACACGTCATATCGAAACAACGGAGGGAAGGAGGGAGCAAATTGGCTGTGACAGACAGACAGACACACGAGTGATCCTATAAGAGTTCCGCCACTTTTGCCTTCGGACATTCGGAACCCTAAAAAAGTTAAGAAGATAAAATACGACCTAGTACACGTATCCTGACATTGTATATTATGCCTACAATGGCCATTCCTGTAATGAATATACTGAAAAATAAAATGCTAAACACTGGAATAATTAAAAAAATACAAACTCATGTAACGCCCTTGTTTAAATACGAAGGCTGGCACAATCTCATTAATTTGTTGTTACAGCTTCTGAATATTTACTGATGCATACTTTTGAAGGGTAATTCTATTGTTTTGTTAGTACTTATGTATTGTAAGAACAATTAGTAAACCAAAGCTCGCTAATGGGAATGCTTTTTAGGGTTCCGAACGTACGAATGAAAAAACGGCGGAACCCTTATAGGATCAACTGTTTGTCTGTCCATCTGTCGCAGCCGATTTCTTCCGAATTCCACGGGACCGATTCAGTTGAAACACATGAATTTCTGCGAACCTATTTGGTTGGTCGGAGGTCGGAGGTGTAAATATATGAATTTTGAAAACTAAATTACAAAGTTTTATAATAAAACAATTTTAAACGGATTAAATCGCGTGTATTATTGATTTTTGTTTTTCCTGACGTTTCGAACAATTTGCAGGGTTCGTGGTCGCAGGATGACTAAGGTGACCAACGTCGTTACAGATTTAAAAAGTTATTTTATCTACCGTACAAAACTAATCAAAAATTGTAAATAATACACGCGATTTAATCCGTTTAAAATTGTTTGTAATAATCGCGAAAACCTAAGACATTATTACAAAGTTTTGTCCCGTGCGTTTTGTATCGTACCGTGTAACATATAAAATTTAAGAGCTTATTAAGAGGGTCTCAAATTCCTGCCGCCTTATACACGAGACAACTGAGCCTTAAATTTTGAAAAGAATACAGTATATTGCTCTTTAATTATAGATTATAGGGAAACCGATAAGAAGTCTTAAAATGACATTGTAAATCTTTCAATATTATGCATACAAACTTACGTTTTCAGTTGAATTTATGGGGGAACATGTTTCAACTACAATGCTGTTTGTTCTTGGGAGAAATTATTGGTACAAGACAGGCTTCAACAATAGACAAGATATTCAGCAATTTACCTCCACAATCCGGTACCATACATACTTTTTTTTAGTTACCACAAACAAATTTGTGTCAGATTTAACAAACCATGGTAGATAACATACTCATCGTACGGAACCCTCTCCACGTGAGTTCAACTCGCACTCGTCTGGTTTTTTAAAGGATGTCCCACTTATAATTCTCCTTTATCGTGAGTTTCCAGACATACATCTCACACGCACAAACACCCAGACCCGAAACAACTGTCTGCATATCATACAAATATTTATTTCCGTGCGGGAATCGAACCCGCGACATGGCGCATAAAGCTAATCGCTTAGCGACTTCGCCAACTGTGCGGCATAATATCCTTTGCTATAACGAGAAATGAAGATACCAATAGATAAAAAAAAATGCTAGTTTAATTATAAATGTACTAATTTATACCAATATAATATAAAACGTTTGAAAAACACAAATATGTGTATTACACACGATGTAATCCTTTTTTTTTAAATTATATAGAGTATATAATAACCGCGAGAGCCTAAAAAAGTTACTATTAAGTATTATATAAATATATACGTACGTTAAAGAGCATTAATTAAAATTTATATTAGAAGACGAACACCGCTAACAATAAAAAAATATTTTCAAAATATTGTCATTTCAAACATACGTAGGTCTGGGCTGATAAAACACATAATTGCCAACAATTTAAAACGTAAAACTATCCGAACTAAATAAAAAATACCTTCCAAAAAGCTCGGGCAATCAATCACAGATAATATACCGCTCAGATTCAATAAAAACTTATTATGGCACAGATTAAATAAATACGACGTTTTGTTCGCGCGTTCGCGACTAACCGCGATGCTCACTTTATACATACTGAATATCGTATGTTGAACAATGCAGCATCCTGGATACTGTACCAATCCTTGTTATCATCCTTTCAATTATTAAGGACTTTACTACTATGTATTAAAGATCATTTTGCGTTAATGTGACCGCAGAATGAAAAGGATAGTTTGCAAATCCCGTATAATTTTCTTTCAGCAATTATGATCTTTATGCCATTGATATAGAGGTGGTTTTAGGTTCCCACAGACGCAAAATGACAAAGGACAATATATTTTGGCGGGCTGGACATGGTGCAGATAAAACAGTTTTAATTTTAATTTATTTCACGTTGTTAATTGGGCGAAAGTCGGGGATTAAAGTTTTCAAGAGATGCTAGTTTTGGACTAAAATTCTCAGCAAGTCTGTAGACTTAGACCATACAAGAGAGAGCAGCTTATATAATATTAAATACTTTACAACATAAAAAAACTAACGAAACATTTTACAATTTTTCGCTGGTAACTTGACTTGTCAGTATCTAAAGCAGAATTTAAGTTGTAAAGTATTTAATGAATAAATTTAATGTAAGCTGCTCTCTCTTGTATGGTCTAAGTCTACAGACTTGCTGAGAATTTTAGTCCAAAACTAGCTATTAAACAATGATATTATACCATATATATGTTACGTCCATATTAAATGGCGCGCAAAATACAGTCTCGCTTGCACATCCATGTCCTGAGAAAGAAGATACAAAAACAACAAGAGTAAAAGAGATAGCTATCTAGGCGAACCGATTGCGAGGTGCTTCAATTGGGGGAGTTTAGGTTCTTACTTTTGGCGCGCATGTAACATATCTGCTTCTTTTTAATATATAATATCATTGCTATTATATAATATAAAGTAATAGATAGAAGAACTACTAAGAAACAACTCTTAATATGCTAAATATTACGGTCACGGACTAGAAAAAAAGAAGGACTCCACGCCACTCATATCGAAAGTAAAGCACCCTAAGTATGCCGAGTCGCTTATACATACGTGCCTTACGCACACACATGCATCATAGTATGCCGGTAGACCGCCATTACGCGGCAGTGTAGGTACTATTTACGCTAATTGAAACAAAAAACCAATAATGCCGTCTTGTGTCGTAAAATAGTGTAAAATTAGCTACATCCCAAAAAAAGTGTCAAGGAAATACTTATCACAGGTAGACACTAATTTATTTATCATATTTTTTATGTTTTTGAGATTTAAATTATCGTTACTATTTGGAACACAAAACCTCAACTACACGTGCATGTGTTGTTGGAAAATAAATGGGTAATTTTCCGGAATAATGGGTAATATGTTTTTATTAACAACTTAAAATCTTCATCAGTAATGTCCCGAATTTTCTTAACGGCGTAGACTGCAAAACGAATTCTACTTGACAACTTGGCAAGATGTGGGCCCCACTGCAATTTGGCATCTATAGTTATCCCAAAGAAAACCGTTGACTCAACAGGATTCAGCATTAATATAAATGAGGAACAAAACAGGATCTAGAATTGATCCCTGTGGAACGCCCATAGTGGTGACCATTAATTGACCAAAGATCCTGGAGATCTCTTACCATTAACATCAACCTTCTGAATTCTGTTGTTTAAGTAAGAAGTCAGAAGGTCAAGAGCTCATCCATAATGGTGCAATTTCCTTATGAGCGTATCGTGATATACGCAATCGAAGGCCTTGGACAAGTCACAGAATATACCAAGAGCGTCCTGCGAGTTCTCCCAGGCCTCGAAAATGATTTTCAGCACGCCAGCATCTGTAGTTGAACGACGCTTGGTAAAACTGAACTGTTTGTTGTGAAGCAGGTCCTGCTTGTTAAAGTGTCTCAACATTTGCGCGCAGATAGGCCCCTATACTCTGCAGGTAGGGGGGACACTGATGATGGACTAGTGCCACCCTAACGAGCGGACGCGAAGAACCGCATCGATGGTAAACTGCCACTGCCGGAAGCAATACTGACTTACCGCGTTACCTGTGACATGCGATCAAAGATTAATTCATTCAGGACAAAGTTTGGCTTCACCTGTCACATTCGAGCACACGAGAGAAAGTAATCCATAGACGGATACGTCGAGGAGGCCATCACCCTAAAATCAGGTTGTTGGCTGACTATAATTAAAATTGTCGAGTGTGTTCACACGCGGTAGAAGTGAAACTTTGTACTTTGGTTAATTTGTAAGCGAATCGACAGTAGGGAATAGGGAAACTTTACACAAACGTGTTTTATCTCCCTCTCTCAGAGCCTCAAGCCTATAAATACATTTATTTATAGTTGTCTCTATTTCGTTACACATTTTCGTTTCATAAAATCCAGTTCACACCGTCCCAAAAGAAGTTTCACTTCAACAAGTTAGTCATCTGCAGAGGACACTTAACGACATTAATTCTGGCATCAAACACAAACTAAGCAAATAAATCCCTTGGACAGTAAGTTTTGGGAAAACAGATTGGATGCGTTGCAGAGGACAGAAATAAGGAAGTTACGCTTGATTTAAACTTGGAACTATTTGTTCTCTGTAATACCTTTTTCATTTGTTTTATTTACTAGCTAGCCACCAGGATTAATGAACACATAGCCGACGTCAAGAACAGATGCTCCACAAAGTCTGTAGTGTGCGAACGTGCTTTGGATAAACCAAACCATATTCTACGTTTTTATTGAACTCACTTCCTCGCGAAAGACAACTGATATGTACCGAGACTTCCGTCAGGCTATTGAAATTAAAAAAGTGGAGTAGAAGTCAAGTGCGAGTAAAACTCGCGTGGAGAGGGTTCCAAAGTTGCTGAATGTATTGTTGAATTCGTTCTTATACCAATAACTTATTCCAAAGAACAAACTTTACATAATAGTTGAAAAATATGTTTCACTATACCTACAGTCCAACCGCAAACGTAAGTTTTTACGCACAATATTGAAAGATTTACCGTGTTATTTTAAGAACATCATATCAGCCATTTGGAAGTCCACTGCTGAACAAAGGCCTCCCCCGTGGATTTCCACAATTGTGTCGTAATTTGGGGGGAATTTGCCAGTACTCACCACGCTTGGCAGGCGGGTTGGTGAGCGCAGAATGATGTTATTCCACAGAAGGGACGCTGCTGCCCTTCCCTCTGGGTTAGAGTCCACGTGTTATGTATGTGTGCGTGGTCGCCCGCCATTTATCGTATGAACAAAATAAAACAGTGCGTAGCAAGCCAGCGGTCGTTTCACTTGTCTGTATCTCCGTCCGCATATCTAACAGACATCCAGTAGTACAGTACAGAGCATCAAGTAGCCGTTAATGTTAGCATCATGTTGCCGTTAATGTTATATATTAAGTACCTACACTTTGACTTTTGCCTGGCTGTATTGGTCTGTCGCGCTCACTAAAATGTCTTGCTGGCGGTGGCGTCGTGTATCGGGTCGTTCGGTTCCCTACAATATGGTTGAGCTAAGTGATGCTGACGCATGCGTCATGCTCGTGAACGGGTGCCGTCTGTTGGGACTGGTCAGCCGCTAACTGCCATGGCGAATAATAATTATATTACATTAGTATGTTTTTGTTTTATACATTTACCTACATCATGCTCGTTATATGTTTTACCATAATTTGTATCAATCAACATTGTAATCTCAATTATTTTAAAAGAGTATCCATGGAGTTTCTTGCCGGTTTTTCTCCATAGATCAACTATTTGGAACCGTGCAACTTAGATTCTGACGTTTCATAAGTGCCAATATTTGGTTTATTTGAAATAAAAATATTTGACTTTGACTTTGATCCACGGGAGGAGATGGAGTGGTGCTATATTCTTAATCCGGACACCACAAGACCATAGACTTCTGAATTTTCTTCGGTTTTCCTGTAATCTATAGGTAAAGAGGTATTAACTAGATTTTTTTCTAAATTTTAGGCTAAGTACTTGTTAAATAACTTTAAAACGATATATTTTAAAATTAAAAAATTAATACTGTGAGTGAGTGTGGTGCCGGCTACGAATAGCACCATCCCATCTCATCCCGTGGGTGTCGTAAACGGCGACTAAGGGATTAGCCGGAGAATGGACAGCAGCGTCCTTCGAGTTAACTGCGATCACCAACCCGTCAAGCGTGGCGATCATGGCAAAACCCCCCCAATGAGCACACAACGCACCCAAACCGGTCGTTGTGGCGATTTTTGTCTCCCCAGCTTATGCCCAGCAGTGGGCTTCATCATTTCGGCCGAATGAAGTCCACTGCTGGATACAGGCCTCCCACAAAGATCACCACAACGACCGACATCGGTGTCTTGTGTGCTCATTGAGGGAATCTGCCATAATCACCACGCTTGGCAGGCGGGTTGCCGTTGAGCTGTCAATGTATTCGAAAGACGTTGCAGCCCGTCCTCCGGCTAATCCCATAGTCGCCTTTTACGACACCCACGGGATGAGATAGGTTGGTGCTATTCGTAGCCGGCACCACACGGCTAACGACACGGCAGTGGACTTAATGCAGTTAAAATGTAAACTATGTATATACATTTTGTTACATTGTTCAATATATGTATACTAGCTGGGACCCGCGGTTTCACCCGCGTGTAATTTAAAAGAAATTTAGAGTACTTCGACATTTTCGACACTTGACATAGAATATAAATGTTGGATTTCAAGGGTTTTATTTTTTTGCGCGGAACACTAATTATTTTTTTAAAATAAAAGTAGCCTAAGTTATTCCTTATAACATCAGCTATCTGCCAGTGAAAGTCCCGTCAAAATCGGTCCAGCCGTTTCGGAGATTACCCGGAACAAACAGACAGACCGACAGACAGACAAAAAATTTAAAAATAGTTTATTTGTTATACGTACCGTATATACTTTCATATGCATTTAGTAAAAAGCTGTTATTTTGACATTACAAACAGACACTTCAATTTTATTTATTTGTATAGATGTATTTTTAAATAAAGTATCACTGTTTATAAATATTAGATACAACAGTAGTACACCAACAAGCCGTTATTCTCTTCTTTTATGATTTTTGTCCATCCAATGGTTGTCTGAAAGAAATCGCTCTTAGCGATAAGACCGCCAATTGTACTATTATTATGTATGTAAAATTACTTTGTATTTTCTTTCGGTGTACAATAAAGTATACTCTAGTCTACTCTACTCTACTCTAAAATGAGGACGATGAACCTCGACCTCGCCTGATTGAAAAAGTAGAAGACGAAACAAAGTTGATTTATTGCCATAAAAATCAAACGTGCATTGAATACGCTGCACCTAAAGATGTACCGTAGCTCTAGCACGAACAACTTGCGAGAAAATATTAACACACGGATTGTGTACAGAACAAGTACAAGCAGCTCGCAGCAGCAGCTTATTCTGTACTAAACGGAAAAGATACGAAAATCTTGTTCCAAAGAATACTTTAATCTAGTAATAAAAAATAAAAAACAAAATGTGCGTGTTCCCGCGACCCTCTTAACTCCGAACTAAGTTCCTTACTTGCAATAATGACACAATACAAATCCCGTGTGAATTAAAACAATAATAACGGTTAAAGAAATTTATTTTCTCAAAAGAATTACAAATTCACTTACAGAGAAAATATGTATAATATTACAATGTTTGCCATCAAGCGTGGCTTATTGGTACAAATAATTTGAATAAACGATGTCTTTAATTAAATTACCTAGATTAAAAAATAAAGAGAATACTAACTTATTAGCTACATTACAAAATAAAGAAGGTAGTTGTGTTTAGTGCATCGCCTATGAGCGGCGACAGGTACGGCCCGCTATGAATAATATAATAAAAATAAGTTTAAATAATATTTACATTCCGTGTGGTGTCCGGATTAAGAATATAGCACCACTCCATCTCCTCCCGTGGAGGTCGTAAAAGTCGACTAAGGGACTCTTAACCAGAGGGATGGGCAGCAGCATCCCTTTTGCTGAGCAATAGCAATTCTGCGCTCACCAACCCGCTTGCCAAGCGTGGTGAGTATCGGAAAATTCCCCCCAAAATGAAAAGAACACAACATAAGCACCGGCCCCCAGTTCCCGGCAGCCCCGCCATTCCTGGTCATGGTAGCGGCCACGGAAACGGCGGGGCAGGGGGTGCTAAGAATCTCCGGATGGGATCCGGCTACCACCCAAAATGAAAACTGGCCCTGGTGACATATAACACACGCACACTGAGGGCAGACGACAAGATTGTTGAGCTGTAAGAAGAAATAGATAAGTTGCACTGGGATATCATGGGTCTATCAGAAGTCCGAAGAGAGGGGGAGGACACGATAACCCTGAAATCCGGCAACTTATTCTACTACCGGGAAGGCGAACATCTGTCTCAAGGTGGTGTCGGGTTTCTCGTCCGCAGGTCCCTCATTAACAGTATAGTGGCCATCGAAAGTGTGTCGAGCAGGGTAGCGTACCTTATACTCAGAATATCCAAGAGGTATTCGTTGAAGGTCATACAGGTCTACGCACCGACCTCGACACACCCAGATGATGAAGTAGAGAGTATGTATGAGGACGTAAGTAGGGCCATACATACCTCGAAGACACATTTCACTGTTGTGATGGGGGACTTCAACGCAAAACTGGGCACTCGATGCGATGGTGAGTTGAGAGTGGGGCAATTTGGATATGGGCAACGGAACCCCAGGGGACAGAGGCTGGCCGATTTTTTGGAAAAGGAGGGACTCTTTATGATGAACTCCTTTTTCCAAAAGCCGCCTCACAGGAAGTGGACCTGGATGAGTCCCGATGGTTCCACGAGGAATGAGATTGACTTCATCATGACCAATAAAAGACAAATATTCAATGATGTCTCTGTGATCCACAGGGTGAAAACCGGTAGTGATCACCGAATGGTAAGAGGCACATTGAATATTAATCTCAAAGTTGAGAGGTCTCGTCTGATGAGGTCTACGCTCCGGCCCTCTAGTGCTCATATCCAAAACCCCGAGAGCTTTCAACTCGAACTCCAAAACCGCTTCGAGTGTCTGGAACATTGCGTATCTGTGGACGATTTAAATGGTAGGTTTGTAGAAACTGTCCAAACGGTTGGGTCTAAGTTCTTTAAAGCCCACCGTAAAGGTAGACCAAAAAAGTTCTCCGATCACACTCTCGACCTCATGGCAGAAAGACGCGCCATGACGCTGCAGTCTTCCGGTGATGCTGAAGCATACCGACTGCTCAATAGACGGATATGGAAGTCCTTGCGTCACGATATCCGCACCTTTAACACTAACGGTGTTAAAGAGGCTATTGAGCGGAATCAAGGCTCCAAAGTGTTCGCAAGAGACAAGTCTATTGGGCAAAGTCGTATTATGAAGCTGAAGACCGAGGACGGCAGTGTAGCGTCGACTAAGCCGGAGGTTTTGAGAGAGATTGAGAACTTCTACCGGCAGTTATACACCTCCGTTACTATACCTACCATTGGCTCTGACAAAGACCCGCGAGCCAAACTAACCCGACACTATACCGAGGATATCCCAGACATCAGCCTGTACGAGATTAGGATGGCCTTGAAACAGCTTAAAAATAACAAGGCGCCGGGTGGAGACGGAATTACGACAGAGCTTCTGAAAGCGGGTGGCATACCGGTACTTAAAGTCCTTCAGAAGCTATTCAATTCCGTCTTACTCGAGGGCACAACGCCAGAAGCGTGGAACAGAGGTGAGGTGGTGCTCTTCTTCAAAAAGGGTGATAACACCCTATAAGCTGTTTTCAAGGGTCATCACGAATCGTCTCGAGCGCAGGTTTGATGACTTCCAGCCTCCCGAACAAGCCGGTTTCCGAAAAGGTTTCAGTACCATAGACCACATCCATACGCTGCGGCAGGTTATACAGAAGACCGAGGAGTATAATCTGCCACTATGCTTGGCGTTTGTGGACTATGAGAAAGCCTTCGATTCGATCGAAACCTGGGCAGTGCTGCAATCTCTGCAGCGGTGCCAGATTGACTATCGGTACATTGAAGTGTTGAAGTGCTTATACAGAAACGCCACCATGTCGGTCCGAGTACATGAACAGAGCACGGGGGCAATTCCATTGCAGAGAGGTGTGAGACAGGGGGACGTCATTTCCCCGAAACTGTTCACCGCTGCAATGGAGGATGCCTTCAAGCTACTGGAGAGGAAAGGATTCGGCATTAACATCAATGGCGAGTATATCACTCACCTTCGATTTGCCGATGACATCGTAGTCATGGCAGAATCGCTGCAAGAGCTCAGCACAATGCTCGATGATCTCAACAGAGTTTCCCAACAGGTGGGCCTTAAAATGAACATGGGCAAGACAAAAGTCATGTCAAATGTCCATGTCGTGCCCATCCCAATATCCGTTGGGAGCTCTGTTCTCGAAGTTGTTGACGAGTATGTCTACCTAGGACAAACTGTCCAGTTAGGTAGGTCCAACTTCGAGAAAGAGGTCAATCGTCGAATCCGACTCGGCTGGGCAGCGTTCGGGAAACTTCGCAACGTCTTTTCGTCAACAATACCGCAATGCCTCAAGACGCAAGTCTTTAACCAGTGTGTGTTACCAGTGATGACATATGGAACAGAGACGTGGTCACTCACAATGGGCCTCATAAGAAAGCTCAAGGTCACTCAGCGAGCTATGGAGAGAGCTATGCTTGGTAATTCTCTACGAGATCGAATCAGAAATGAGGAGATCCGTAGAAGAACTAAAGTTGTCGACATAGCTGAAAGGATTAGTAAACTGAAGTGGCAATGGGCAGGGCACATTGCTCGTAGAACTGATGGCCGTTGGGGCACAAAGGTTCTCGAATGGAGACCGCGCACCGGAAAACGCAGTGTGGGACGACCTCCAACGAGGTGGACAGACGATCTGGTGAAGGTCGCTGGGAGTCGTTGGATGAGAGCGGCATATGACCGCTCGTTGTGGAAATCTAAGGGGGAGGCCTTTGTTCAGCAGTGGACGTCCTGTGGCTGATATGATGAATATTTACACGTGTTTACAATTGAGGTTATACAGCTGGCCGCGCACAATGCTTGCTGCTCGAATCTCGATAATAGCGCGCACACACACGCATACAACTGTATATAATAAAATAAATAGAGAGAAAGAGAGGGAAAGATCGCCTATGGTATATAATAGAAAGAGACAAAGATAAAGAGAGGGAAATGTCGCCTGTTGGGCATAACAATTTTTGCTTACGTGACGATTTCTGCCAGTTCACTCTACTGTAAGCCGCGTAAAAGAACTTCGTTCCAAAAACTTTCGTCCTATTAATTAATAATATCTATGTATCCCTACAATAGTCTATGTGTTTCTCAATTATTAATAAGTATAATATACATGTTGAAAGGATTAGTAAACTGAAGTGGCAATGGGCGGGGCACAGTGCTCGGAGAACTGATGGCCGTTGGGGCACAAAGGTTCTCGAATGGAGACCGCGCACCGGAAAACGCAGCGTGGGACGACCTCCAACGAGGTGGACAGACGACCTGGTGAAGCAGAGGTGGTCATTATTTCAATAACGGATAATGTAATGCATTATTCTTACGCAATGTATAACACATTATTGAACAACGAATTATCCTGTTGTCGTTTTTCGTTATTGAAAACAGCCACTAGCCACTAGCCAGGCAGTGCGCGCACACACGCAGCTAACGTTGCACGGCTACGTGGCGAATAAGAAAGCATTATTTATGCGCAACCAATAGGCGTGAGAGATATGGTGTTATTCAAATATGACGTATTCCTAAAGAATTACAAATCATACGATTATAGTCCTTAAGTGCACGTCATAAAGTTCATTTTTATTTTTATCGTTGTCTGCTATCATAATGTTGTGAGTCACATGTTTTATTTTACCATTTTATGCTTTACTCAATTGGAATAATGTCGATTTTAATATTTAACTGAGGCAATAACTAAACAACGGATAACGAAAATTTGACAACAGTGAGACAATAATGTAATGCGAGTTGCGAATAATGTAAATGTTATCGTTATTGTTGTCATTGCGATCACGAACACGACTGTCATTATCCGCTGTCGCTGTCCGGTGATAGTTGAAAAGTTTAGTTTGGTGTTTTAGATTATTGTAATTACCAAATAATTTTAGTATAGTATATAGTGTTTTAAATTATTTTAAGTAATTACTAAGTAATGTACTGTATATAAACAAGCTACACATAATTCATAATTCATTATAATGTTGCAAAACGACTCAACAGCAGGATAACAGGATAACTGACAGCAGTTTACAATAACAGTTGTTGTAAAATAACACAGCAGTGTAATTCATTATTGAAATGTAGCCGTTATTGCCATCTCTGTGGTGAAGTGACTGGGAGTCACACACACCACACTGTACATTATATACATTTCAAAATAAATGATAATCACACTCTGAGTTAACACGAGTAAATCCTTGCAAATCCCCGCGAATCGTTTCGGACGTATTTAATATTCTGTGCAGAATTTCTCCAAATAGGCCTTTCACAGTTCAACTTTTTTATGAAGGGCAACTTTGTATTTTTAATGGACTTATAGAACTCGAGAGAGAGACAGTGTTTGATAATGGTATGATACAACTGTCTTGTTTATTCCAAGGTAGATTGGGAACAATGTCGTTCTTAAGATAAATGTAGATGCGTGTTTAACAGTGTTATATTTATCTATACAAATAAATAAAATTGAAGTGTCTGTTTGTAATGTCAAAATAACAGCTTTTTACTAAACGCATAAGCGTGTAATAAAAGTTTAAGCGGTACCTACAGCAAATTCGTTTTTTTTTTTTATAACGTTGCCCCACACTAGGATTTCTCCTGCGTCGTGGGTGTGTTTACAGACACAAATTCCACACACAATACACCCAAACCCGGAACAACTACCTGCAGATAGTACAAATATTTTTTCCGTGTGGGAATCAAACCCACGACCCGGTGCGCAGCAGCCGACTGTATCAGCCACTGTCTGTTTGTTCCGCTAATATCCGAAATGGCTGGACCGATTTTGACGGGGCTTTCACTGGCAGATAGCTCATGTTATAAGGAATAACTTAGGCTACTTTTATTTTAGAAAAAGAATTAAGGTTCTGCGCAAAAATTTAAAACCCATGAAACCCAATATTTATATATATATATGGCCGTGTGGTGCCGGCTCAGAATGCCACCACCCCATCTCCTCCTGTGGGTGTCGTAAAAGTCGACTAAGGGATTGGCCGGAGGATGGGCAGCAGCGTCTTTCGAGTACATTATCATCATTTGAGCCGAAAAACGTCCACTGCTGGACAGAAGCCTCCCCAAAAGATTGCCACAACGACCGGTATGGGTTTATGTCGTGTGCTCATCGGGGGGTATTGCCATAATCGCCACGCTTGGCCGACGGGTTGGCGATCGCAGTTGAGTTATAATTGTACTCGAAGGACGCTGCTGTTCATTTTATGGAAGTGAAAACTTCTTTTAGCGCGGTACGCATATTTTTAGATGAGATAAAATCTTTGGACTCGCGACACCGTTCCGAGACGCTATTTGAAGTGAAAACTTCTTGGTTTCGCAACGCGCTTTTTGTGAGGCGGCTCGCACCGCAGCCATATAATATAGTATTATATTTTGTGAATCAGATAAATAAAAATAAAACATTTATTGCTATAACATTTTCACTTCTGTCGGCACTCCCGGAGTGCAACCCGTATATATTTTTTATTTGATTTATTAGAATCTCCAACAAAGAATACACATTTCACTATAAATAATAATAACAATATATACATTCGGTTAATCCCATAGTCACCTTTTACGACACCCACAGGATGAGATGGGGTGGTGGTATTCTTGTATAATGTATGCGTTTAACAAAAAAGTCATATTTAGAAATTAAGTTTTAATAAATTCAAGTCACTGTCAGTAAATACAATGACAGCCTAGTGGATGAACGCTTGCCTTCCATACAGGAGGGTGTGAGTTCGATCCCGACCCACACCTCTCACTTTTCGGATTCATGTGTGGATCAGAATCTGATTATCATTTGCTTTAACGGTGAAGGAAAAACATCCTGAAAAACCCGCACACGTGAGAGCGCTCTAAAATGTTTTCTATGGTGTGTTTAGTCCGCCAACGCACACTAGGACAGCGTGGGGGACCCGTGCCCAGCAGTGGGGCAATAATGGGCAGATTCTTTTCTATTTCCTTTTTTCTTGTCTTGGGCTTCTTGCATACATTTATTGGAAATGTGGTTGCGTCACCGGTCGTTTCTGGCGAAGCCAAAAGGCCTCCAGCAGGGCTGATTATGAAATTTAATTCCATTATAAAGCAGAAGCTACGTAGACATGGCTTCTATACTGTTATAAATTATATGGACGACAAAAATGCTTGGGGTTGAGCTGCTCTAATGTCCACAGGGCCCTAACTCTCGGGGCATTCGGGTACGCAGTTCGACTTTTGTGACGGTGTCGTCCAGGTCTAATAGGTACGCTAAACTCCGCCATCCAGATCGGAGACGCGATACGCTCGCCAAAGATGGGGGTGAGCACCTCTCGCATTCGGCGCGCAAAGCTATCGGCCTTGGCGCCGCTGTCTTCGCCAGCGACAGAAAGCACAATTGCAGCGCTGGCTGACCTCTTGATTGATGCTATCGAGACCGAAGCCGTGGTCGGCGAGCTTAATATTTCGCCGTGCCGCGGCCATGACTTCAATCAACCTTTGTTGGGTGATCCCTCGGGTTCCGTGACCGTTATGGCTGCCGATGCGGACCCTTAGGAAGGTGGCTTTACCCTTTTTCCCTAACCTCCACTTTTCCTCCCATCCTCCTGAAAAGAACTTTCATTTTTGGGCTATTGGTTTCTATTACCCGCAATGGAGCACCGCTCAATGGTCTCCATTGCGGACTGCAAACCCTTTTCTATGTCAGGCTCATTGGATTCTGGCTGGGTTGATGTGGACGCTGCAGTGGCCGCAGCCCTCCATAAGTCGCCAACGACTGTCGACGCCGACTGGCCGTACCAGCCCCCTTCACCACACCACGGCCACCGCCTTTCCCCTTTGAATTTGATGAAATTGAATTGAAATCAAGAAGTATAACAATTTCAATCGTGAAGACGGTTTCAAGTTATCGCGTACATGGAATCCAGTGATTAAAATAACACAACCTCGCTATTCGCAGTTGACTAATTATAAGGACAGCTAGTGTAGTGTGTTGCGGTTGCGGCCTTAAAACAAATGAAGAAAAAACGGGGGTGAAAAAACATAAATCTACCTCACAAACGGAGTGATCTCGCTGTATGTCTGTATTTTTTTTTATATAACGTACAGATTCGCATTATGTAATTCGACAGCTAGTTTGAGAACGAAGATTCCTGTGATTAAAAACCTAATAGTTTTGTCGCTGCAGAACACAAAGCAGTTTAAAAAAACGTTTCGTCTTTTTATCGCGCACTCGACACTGCATTCTGTCAAGTGCCAGTATGTCAAAGTGACATTACACAATCATTAGCAAAAAACTTTATGTATTTAGCCAAGAAAGTATTTTGAAATAAAAATGACTACTAGTCGATAAAACACTTAAAATTTATCAATATGGCATTTCCAAAAATAGATGGATACGTAGTGACTGAAAAACTGGGGTCAGGGAGTTATTCCACGGTATACAAGGCATATACGAAGGTGAAATAGTGTTTTCTAATCTATTCTTTGTTTCTATGTAAACAATTCAGTTTTATTTATTTAATATTATCTTTCAGAGGACACTATCGCGATAATACAATACTCATATGTATTTTTGAAAGATTAACTAGACTGAAAATAGAGTTTATTGCTCTATAATAAAAGTACAAAAACATGCGCAGAAAAAAATAGAATATGCCTTATTATCTTAAATACTTCAGTATAAAAGTAGGTTTAGGCTTTAGAACCAGCCTGAGTACCCAGCGCAGTTCAAGCAAAAAGGGCAATTCAATATACATATTCTGTCAAAAGTGTATAACTATTTTTCAAACTGCCTCCTTTGAAATACAAAAAACTACCTCTTCGTCACGTCAAATCCGCAAACTGTGGGTATACAGCATAACATATTTCATTATCATTACTGGGAATTCCAACTTTAACATCACAATTTAATATATAAAAGTTGAGGAAAATATTATGATATGAATGTGTCATAACAGTATTTTATTGCTCACTACATAAAATAATAAGACATCATCTTACTTGCTACAAAAAAGACGAACATTGTTAAAACCCAATTTAGTTCAAATATATTTACTCTTCCAATAATCTGTGAAGCAACGCTTGGAGTTGTCAGTCTATAAATCAGTGACGGTATAGTAGTACTTGAACTGAGCTTCGTTGCTTTGGATGGCCCGTAAAATTGTTGGTCCTGGTTGTTTTCATTAGATGACAGCGGTCAGGCAAAGTCTGTCCGAGTCTGAGTCCTTTGGATGGGTTGAACAACACTGACAAGGTTGACCACTAATCACATGAAAAGAAAGACTAAGAAAAGAAAATAAGAGAAACACAGCATATATACACATAACGTCATTTCAAATAGAAGGTTGCCACATTATGTACCTTTAAAAAAATGTCATTATTTATCCAGTAATTGGTTTGGTTTGGTTTTGTGTTTTTTTTTTTTATAACATTGCCCCACACTAGGATTTCTCCTGTGTCGTGGGTGCGTTTACAGACATGTATTCGACACACAATAACACCCAGACCCGGAACAACTACCTGCAGATCATACAAATATATGTTCTGTGCAGCAATCGAACCCACGACCCTGAGCGCAGCAGCCGACTGTATCAGCCACTACACCAACTAGGTCCTAAGTGCTAGACTGCATGAGGGTTTACTACAACAGTTTTTGCCTACATGATTTTCTGATTCAACGAAGCCAATACAAGCTTCCGCACAGGTGGTTTTTTGAAGCTACCTATTTTGTGTACTTTGAGCTGTTTTGCGGTTAGAAACTAAAGAAAGATGAAAATTCTACAGTTGAGTATATTATACAAACTCTTATCCCACAGGTGGGTGCCCGCTCGATCGTAGCCATAAAATGTGTGGACAAATCCCGAGTGAAGTCCAGTGGCTCAGCAGTGGACAACCTGATCACGGAGATCAGACTACTGAAGACTCTTACACATCCACATATAGTGCATATGAAGAACTTTACGTGGGATGACAAGTGAGTAATACAAAGATAATATGACTGGAAAAGAAGTGTGGTGTCTGGATTAAGAATTTAGTACCACTCCATGCCGTGTAGATGTCGTAAAAGGTGACTAAGGGACTGTATGGTATGGTATTTTATATTCTATTACCATCTCCGTTTCATGTTGAAACATAAAAAGAGCTTTGGCGATTTTATACTTATAGCATATATCCACATTTTGCATATTGTATTAATATCTAGTTAGGGACGCAAAGGTAACTGGGTGTGTTGACGCATGGGATCACAGGGATGCACAGCAGCATCCATCTTGTGTAACACTAGCAATTCTGCATTATGATCTGCAGGTAGTTGTTCCGGGTCTGGGTGTATTGTGTGTGAAATTTGTGTCTGTAAACGCACCCACGACACAGGAGAAATCCTAGTGTGGGGCAACGTTTTTTAAAAAACAAAAAAAAAATACTGTCAAGCGTGGAGAGTACTGGCAAATTTCACCCAAAATGACCACATGACATAGCATTCTTGAGGGAGGCCTTTCTTTAGCAGTGGACATCTTTTGGATGGATGATGATGATCAAAATATAAGCGTGTGGTGCCAAAGCTAGATTAGTTATTAGAATACTAGCCATGCTCCACGGTTTCAACTGACATTTAATTTACAAGAAATCAGGATTATTTATAAATAGTTTAGAGTACTTCGGCAAGACATTTAGACAATATTTTTTGTCATATCTTGTATATGATATTAGTATATGCTGGTTTTCACCGCATCACAGTTGGCTGTTATCTGTCATGCTCGGCCCCCGACCCACCGCGTCGCATCGCCCGCCCGCGCTATTTGCTTCGTGTTTGTTCATTTAGCATTCTTGCAGACTTTTTTCTTTTTGCTCGGCTCCTAATGGTCGCAGCGTGAAATAGCCTATAACCTTCCTCAAGAATTGGGCTATCAAATGCGAAAAGAACTTTTCAAATCCAACTACATTTTTCTTTTCTTTTTAATCTTTTCCACAGATTACCGCGTTTAAACAAATTTTTTAGTTTTATTATAGATTAAGTCGTGAAAACCCCAAGTTTGTATTTCACATTTAAAAACATGTTGTACTTTTTAATAATATCTTATTTATTAAAAGTTTTCTTGATTATTAGACATTATAATAAAACACTTTTAATTACATCGCGTAAATTACAGATTTTTACTATAATTTTTTGACGTCGATGATTTGCTTCCATTTGTATTCGATTGATAGTTTTTATACGATTGTTATTCGACTACGATGAATAAATCGATAATCGATTTCGCAATTCCCGTTTGATCTGCTTTATTCGATTTATTCACTCGTTTTTTCAGCAACAATATCTGAATAACTTTATCTTGCAGGAATATATACATAATAATGGAGTACTGCTGCGGCGGGGACCTGTCCAAGTACATACACAGATATGGGCGTGTCCCGGAGAAACAAGTCAGTGCAGCATTTCTAATCTAATTATAATGCTTTAATAAAAACCGGTCAAGTGCGAGTTGAACTCGCGTGGAGAGGGTTCCGAAATTGCTGAATATATTGTGTATTGTTAGATTCAGTCTTGTAACAATAACTTTTCTCAAGAACAAACTTAACATCGTAGTTGAAAAACATGTATTCCGATACATTCCAACCGCAAACGTAAGTTTGTACGCACAATATTGAAAGATTTACCATGTTACTTTCAGATCATGACTTCTTATAGGTTTTCCTGTAATATATAGGTAAAGAGCTATTTCCAATATTTTTTTCAGAATCTTAGGGTCACCAGTTTCGCAGATAAGGTGGGGGGAATGGTCAATTTTCGTATATTTTCTTAAATAACTTTAACACTATATATTTTAAAATAAATACATTTGTGACCCTCACAACAAGCTCTTCCATTTCATATGTTACACGGTACAGTTTGCAAAACTTATTTCTGTAATTCTCTATATGACCCCCAAAAAGGACTCTCATATTCAAAATTCATTAAATTTACTTTACACGTACGTGTTTGGGTCACACGGAGCAAATTGGCTGTGACAGACGGACAAACAGACACGAGCGATCCTATAAGGGTTCCGCCGTTTTTTCCTTCGGACGATAGAAACCCAAATAAGGCTAACGGACGGACGGCTTCATAACAGATCGGGAATAAAGCTTCGTTTAACTAGCAGACAAATATCCCACAACACTGGCGCTAGAGTCGACATTTGTCTCCTTTTTTTTTTTTTATTGATCCGGTGGAAATACCTCATGTACTTCCTTCGCCCCGGGAAAGGGCGAAGGGGCATGCCGGACTCCTACCGGCTAAAACCACCGGAGTGATCATCGTCGGCACTGAAGGGAGGCTCCAGGAACTCGAATAATCTCCATCTAGAGCCACCCGTTGGTGCCACGCCTTTAGGCACATCTAGGAGGGGATGACTGTAAAGTGGTCATCCCCTCTAGTGGAGGGAAGGCGACTGTAAAGAGGCCACCCCCCCAGGCATCTCTCGAGCGGATTGTAAAAGATTCCCCCGAGGCCTCACCATGCGCTGTGCTGCGCACACAGCGGTACGTGACCACATGCGCACTTAAAACTCGGCTGGGCAGCGTTCGGGAAATTTATACCGCAATGCCTCAAAACGAAAGTCTTTAACTCAGCGAGCTATGGAAAGAGCTATGCTTGGTATTTCTCTACGAGATCGAATCAGAAATGAGGAGATCCGTAGAAGAACTAAAGTAGTCGACATAGCTGAAAGGATAAGCAAACTGAAGTGGCAATGGGCGGAACACATTGCTCCTAGAACTGATGGCCGTTGGGGCAGAAAGGAATTCTCGACCGTGCAACGGAAAACGCAGCGTGGGATGACCTCCAACGAGGTGGACAGACCACCTGGTGAAGGTCGCTGGGAGTCGTTGGATGATGGATGGACCCCAATGAGCCCACAACACATATCGGTCGTTGTAGAAATCTATGGGGGCGGCCTTTGTTCAGCAGTGGACGTCCTGTGGCTGATATGATGAAATACGAAGCTTTAGGTACCGACACGGTGACAAGAGACAAGGACTTCGTCCGATATCTCTAGCGACGTGTTGCAGGACATTTGTCCCTTAGTGAATATGAGGCTTAAAAAATATATTTGAATAATATCTCATTTCTCATTTCGGCCTAATGAAGTCAACGGCCGATATGGGTGTGTTGCGGGCTCATTGGGGGGCTTTGCCATAATCGCCACGCTTGGCAGACGGGTGGGCGACCGCAGTTGAGTTGGTAATATACTCGAAGGACGCTGCTGCCCATCCTCCGGTTAATCCCTTAGTCGACTTTTACGACACCCACGGGAGGAGATGGGGTGGTGGTATTCTGAGCCGGCACCACACGGCCAGTGAATACGATGCTTGAAAAATATATTTTTTTAATATCGCTAATCGTTATCATAAATAAATAAATAAATGTTTGTTTGTTGCCAGGTGCTATATTTTCTTCAACAGCTGGCATCTGCTTTAAAGTTCCTTAGAGAAAAGGGTAAGTGATTTTATCATACATACATCGTTATCAGCCCATTACTTTCCCACTGCTGGGCACGGGCCTATTCTCACGATGAGAAGGGTTATGCCTTAGTCCACCATGCTAGCCGAGTGCGGGTTGGCGGACTACACATCGTTGAGAACATTTTGGAGCCCTCTCAGGACAGACTTTATCATTTGTAATAAATTAAAATGCCAGAAAGCGTAGGACAAAGTTCTGCCTAACCTGCCTGCCGGCCACACCTCGACAACCCGATTAAGATAAATAGAAATAATTTTAAAATGTGTCTTGAGTCCTACTTTTATATTGAAAATTTTTGTCGGTAATTATTCAATATCAAAAACAAAATCAAATTTTTCATTTAGTTCAAGTGCACGGTTCGGAAAAGCCGGTCTTAAGGAGAAGAGCTTTGTAGTCGCGATGGGTGTTTACCACCAAAAATCAATCATATAGATCGAAAATAGTGCAAACGTTGATTTATTCGTCGTCGTCGAATAAAAATCGCATGAAAATAATCGAATAAATGAAACCGAAAAGACCATAGACTTCTATAGGTTTTCTTGTAATCCATAAATTTTCTGTATTTTCGGGGATAAGGAACTCAACTCGTACCGACAAAACCACCCTTTTTTTATTGGGCCTTGGGCCTTGTGGAATTCAGCACCTAAGGCGGACTCCAGGTCCTAGTATGATCACACTAGAGCCGCCCACTAGTGCCACGCCTATAGGCACATCTCGGAGAGGTAGACTGTAAAGCGGCCACCCCCCCCCCCCCCCCCCCCCCCGCTGAGGGGATTGTAAAAGATCCCCCGAAGCGTCCCACGACAGCGCGTGACCACATGCGCGCTACCGTCTTCTGGGTCGCTCGGTGTGGGCATACAGATTCCCCTATCTATGCACCCAGAGGTCCCCCGGGTTTCAGGCGTATAGGAATAAGGCGCTAGAGCGGTTGTTACCCCGGCGCCGTCTCCTCCTTCTTCGAGCAGGATCGGCCCCCTCCCGATCCCGCTCTGCAGTCTCCTTCTGGAGCATGACACTCTTACAGAAAGAGTCCATTGCATTTCAGTTTTCATGCTCTGCCAACATAGTCGGCACTACTGCCGGCAGAGAGAGATCTTGAGAGAGAGGAATACATGATGTTAATTCCACCGGAGTAAATACAAATAAACCAGGTTTTTTTTAAAGTTAAACGGTTTTATTGAAAACAAAGATAATAATGATAGAATAGATGATGTACTAAAAGCTAATAAATAAGTGGCTCTAGTGTGATCTTACGAGGACCTGGAGCCCCCTTCGGTGCCGAAGATGACCGCTCCAGTGGTTTTAGCCGGTAGGAGTCCGGCATGCCCCTTCACCTTTCCCCGGGGTGGACTAACTTCATGTAGAATTTTAGTAAAAAAGGTACCAGTTATCACACCACTCTTCTCAGTCAATCTAGGGCATTGATCAGGCTCAAAAATAAATTCGTGGGTCGTAGCGTAACCTGAGTAAATATGTATGTAGCATTTCTAATTATATGAGCGGTTCGTATCAGCCATTTATACGTCCACTGCTGAACAAAGGCCTCCCCCATAGATTCTCACAACTGTGTCATCATTCTGAGGGGTATTTGCCAATACTCACCACGCTTGGCAGGCGTGTTGGTGAGCGCAGTATGGCTACCGTTTCACAGAAGGGACGCTGCTGCCCATCCCTCTGGTTTAGATTCCCTTAGTCCCTTAGCCTTTTACGACATCCACGGGAAGAGATGGAGTGGTGCTATATTCTTAATCCGGACACCACACGGAAAAGTGGAGCGGTTGACTGTTTAGAAATTTCACGCGCCATTTTGCAGCGGCCATCTTGTATTTACAGTGATACTGAATATATTCAGTTGTATTGTCATCAAGAATAAAGGTGTGTAGCAAATATCAGATCAATCTATCAACAGAAAGGGGGAATTAATTTCAATTACTAAAGTTGACCCAAAAACAAACAGGGCAAGCTAAATAAAACCGTTTAAAAGGGTGACTTTCCTGGCGTACCTTGGCAGGAACCACAGTCTCTACATAGTCCTATATCCGTGGGTGCGGAAGTCATTGTAGTCATGATGGTTGGTAACCCCAACGTTGTTTTCACCAGGTGTGGTGCACATGGATCTCAAACCCCATAACCTACTCCTGCACAAAGGATCTGATGGAAAGTACATGTTGAAAGTCGCTGATTTTGGGTAAGCATAACTTTTTTTGAATCCCTCGACGCTATAAACTGGTTTTGGAGATACGCCGATCATACACATCGACTTTCATAATCATCATCAGCTAAATAACGTCCACTGCTATACAAGGGCCTCCTCCATAGATTTCCACAATAACCGGTTATGTGCCGTGTGTCGTCATTTTGGGGGGAATTTGCCAGTACTCGCCAGGTTTGGCAGAATGGCTATTGTTCTGCAGAAGGTACTCTGCTGCCCATCAGTCTGATTTAAAGTCGCTTGGTTGCCTTTTACGACATCCACGGCTGGATATAGAGTGGTGCTATATACTCTTAATCCAGACACCACACAGATAGCCAGTTTCAAATCAAATCAAATCAAATTTGTTTGCTCGGAACTTACAGTATTAGTAAGATCACATTATAATATTTGTTCCATACATTCAACCATTTTTGTAGCATGCAAATATTAATTTACACTGAAATTAGTTTAGTACATTTTGTCATTACAAGCTATTCATATTTTACATTGCAATGTCAAGGTTAGTACAATATTATAAGAATTAATTAGATTTACCATTATAAATATTAATCTTAGGCAGATTTTACATATTCGTATAGTATGCCTTGACATATTTTCATATTTTGAAATACTCTCTGTATTTCAAAATCCTTTCTTTTGAAAAGATTGGTGTTTTCAATGTCAATTATGGATCTTGGTAATTTATTATAAATTCTAGGGGCAATACAAAATACACTTTTGTCGTGCAGTGCTGTTTTATGTGGTGGTATACATGTACACAAAGGCGATGACGTATACTTTTATAATTATTGAAAATTTGTCTCTTGGTTTTAACAAATACTATTATTTCCTATATATACAGACACGGGAAAGTAAGAATTTTAAGTTCCGTGAAATATGAATTACATGTAACAGTTTGATGTAATTTACATACTCTTATATTTTTGAGCAATAAATACTCTTTCCCTGTCCGTTGAGTTTCCCCAGAATATATATCTTAAAAAGTCAAATTAGAATCAATGTGAATTCCCAAGAATGTATTATCCGTAATATCTTCGATTGTATTATATAAGTTTACTAAGTGGTAATGATGAATGTGAATTGTGTTTAAATGTCATTATTTTTCTTTTATCTATATTTATTATTAAATTGTTTATTGCAGTCATTTTGTAATTTTAACTAAATTGTCCGTAATGTTATCCCGCAAGTTAGTTAATTTATGATATCTAGAAAATATGACCGTGCTGTCATCCGCGAATAGTATCACAGGATGAACTGTTGACATAGAATAATCGTATAGGTATAAAATAAATAGCAGAGGGCCTAGTACACTTCCTTGAGGTACTCCGAATTCTACTTGTTTGCAGTCAAATGTGTTTATGATATCCCTTTTTGATTTTGTGCAAATTTTTGTAATTTGTCCATCGGTGTCTTCCAGATAAGTAGGATTTTATTAAGTCAGAGATTAACTCGGATTCCGTATGACGTTCTTTACTAATATTTTATGATCTAAGTAATCTAATGTTTTAGTTAAATCCATGAATAAGGCTCATAATCATTTCGGCCGAATGAAGTCCACTGCTGGACACAGGCCTCCCCCAAAGATCACCACAACCACCAATATGGATGTCTTGTGGGCTCATTGGGGGGGTATTGCCATAATCGCCACGCTTGGCAGGCGGGTTGGCGATCGCAGTTGAGTTATTAATGTACTCGAAGGACGCTGCTGCCCATCCTCCGGCTAATCCCTTAGTCGACTTTCTAATATTCATGTTATTCAATATTTCGCTAAGGAAACTGTAATAGGTATGTTAATATTTTTGGTATTCACTAAATCCTACCTAATTATCCACCAATACCGTATTCCTTTCAAGGTAGTCATATAGGCATTCGTGAATGTATTTCTCACTTTTTTTACAGAGGATGGAGGAGGAATTTCATTGTACTGCAAATGATATGAATGGTTTTTTCAACGTCGGCCTATATTCCTTCCTATTATTTATTGCATGCATCCCTTATTTTATATAAGTTAAATCGGGCACACGTCTAGTTATTTCATGATATATAAAATCAATTTTACAATTTATAAAGACTAAAGAAAAGGTAAATAAAATGAAAATAATGATTTCCTGTTAAATATAATAAATTATATTGCTTTGTCTTCTGTTCTATCCTTTGTTTAAAGTGTCAACAAAACATAAAGTGAGAAATAAAATCCTGCGTACAATTTTTTTACTGATTTGGGTAGAGAATCGAGACCCTTTGACCTACCAAAAGGCAGCAAGTGCTGAAGTCGGGACGTTGTCGGCAGGTTCGCGCAGCACATGTCGGAGGACGGCGCGCGCAGCGTGCGCGGCTCGCCGCTGTACATGGCGCCCGAGATGCTGGGCGGCGCCTACGACGCCCGGGTCGACCTGTGGAGCGTCGGTACGTGTGCTCTGTTTGTGTTCCGCACATGGCGCCCGAGATGCTGGGCGGCGCCTACGACGCCCGGGTCGACCTGTGGAGCGTCGGTACGTGTGCTCTGTTTGTGTTCCGCACATGGCGCCCGAGATGCTGGGCGGCGCCTACGACGCCCGGGTCGACCTGTGGAGCGTCGGTACGTGTGCTCTGTTTGTGTTCCGCACATGGCGCCCGAGATGCTGGGCGGCGCCTACGACGCCCGGGTCGACCTGTGGAGCGTCGGTACGTGTGCTCTGTTTGTGTTCCGCACATGGCGCCCGAGATGCTGGGCGGCGCCTACGACGCCCGGGTCGACCTGTGGAGCGTCGGTACGTGTGCTCTGTTTGTGTTCCGCACATGGCGCCCGAGATGCTGGGCGGCGCCTACGACGCCCGGGTCGACCTGTGGAGCGTCGGTACGTGTGCTCTGTTTGTGTTCCGCACATGGCGCCCGAGATGCTGGGCGGCGCCTACGACGCCCGGGTCGACCTGTGGAGCGTCGGTACGTGTGCTCTGTTTGTGTTCCGCACATGGCGCCCGAGATGCTGGGCGGCGCCTACGACGCCCGGGTCGACCTGTGGAGCGTCGGTACGTGTGCTCTGTTTGTGTTCCGCACATGGCGCCCGAGATGCTGGGCGGCGCCTACGACGCCCGGGTCGACCTGTGGAGCGTCGGTACGTGTGCTCTGTTTGTGTTCCGCACATGGCGCCCGAGATGCTGGGCGGCGCCTACGACGCCCGGGTCGACCTGTGGAGCGTCGGTACGTGTGCTCTGTTTGTGTTCCGCACATGGCGCCCGAGATGCTGGGCGGCGCCTACGACGCCCGGGTCGACCTGTGGAGCGTCGGTACGTGTGCTCTGTTTGTGTTCCGCACATGGCGCCCGAGATGCTGGGCGGCGCCTACGACGCCCGGGTCGACCTGTGGAGCGTCGGTACGTGTGCTCTGTTTGTGTTCCGCACATGGCGCCCGAGATGCTGGGCGGCGCCTACGACGCCCGGGTCGACCTGTGGAGCGTCGGTACGTGTGCTCAGTTTGTGTTCCGCACATGGCGCCCGAGATGCTGGGCGGCGCCTACGACGCCCGGGTCGACCTGTGGAGCGTCGGTACGTGTGCTCTGTTTGTGTTCCGCACATGGCGTCCGAGATGCTGGGCGGCGCCTACGACGCCCGGGTCGACCTGTGGAGCGTCGGTACGTGTGCTCTGTTTGTGTTCCGCACATGGCGCCCGAGATGCTGGGCGGCGCCTACGACGCCCGGGTCGACCTGTGGAGCGTCGGTACGTGTGCTCTGTTTGTGTTCCGCACATGGCGCCCGAGATGCTGGGCGGCGCCTACGACGCCCGGGTCGACCTGTGGAGCGTCGGTACGTGTGCTCTGTTTGTGTTCCGCACATGGCGCCCGAGATGCTGGGCGGCGCCTACGACGCCCGGGTCGACCTGTGGAGCGTCGGTACGTGTGCTCTGTTTGTGTTCCGCACATGGCGCCCGAGATGCTGGGCGGCGCCTACGACGCCCGGGTCGACCTGTGGAGCGTCGGTACGTGTGCTCTGTTTGTGTTCCGCACATGGCGCCCGAGATGCTGGGCGGCGCCTACGACGCCCGGGTCGACCTGTGGAGCGTCGGTACGTGTGCTCTGTTTGTGTTCCGCACATGGCGCCCGAGATGCTGGGCGGCGCCTACGACGCCCGGGTCGACCTGTGGAGCGTCGGTACGTGTGCTCTGTTTGTGTTCCGCACATGGCGCCCGAGATGCTGGGCGGCGCCTACGACGCCTGGGTCGACCTGTGGAGCGTCGGTACGTGTGCTCTGTTTGTGTTCCGCACATGGCGCCCGAGATGCTGGGCGGCGCCTACGACGCCCGGGTCGACCTGTGGAGCGTCGGTACGTGTGCTCTGTTTGTGTTCCGCACATGGCGCCCGAGATGCTGGGCGGCGCCTACGACGCCCGGGTCGACCTGTGGAGCGTCGGTACGTGTGCTCTGTTTGTGTTCCGCACATGGCGCCCGAGATGCTGGGCGGCGCCTACGACGCCCGGGTCGACCTGTGGAGCGTCGGTACGTGTGCTCTGTTTGTGTTCCGCACATGGCGCCCGAGATGCTGGGCGGCGCCTACGACGCCCGGGTCGACCTGTGGAGCGTCGGTACGTGTGCTCTGTTTGTGTTCCGCACATGGCGCCCGAGATGCTGGGCGGCGCCTACGACGCCCGGGTCGACCTGTGGAGCGTCGGTACGTGTGCTCTGTTTGTGTTCCGCACATGGCGCCCGAGATGCTGGGCGGCGCCTACGACGCCCGGGTCGACCTGTGGAGCGTCGGTACGTGTGCTCTGTTTGTGTTCCGCACATGGCGCCCGAGATGCTGGGCGGCGCCTACGACGCCCGGGTCGACCTGTGGAGCGTCGGTACGTGTGCTCTGTTTGTGTTCCGCACATGGCGCCCGAGATGCTGGGCGGCGCCTACGACGCCCGGGTCGACCTGTGGAGCGTCGGTACGTGTGCTCTGTTTGTGTTCCGCACATGGCGCCCGAGATGCTGGGCGGCGCCTACGACGCCCGGGTCGACCTGTGGAGCGTCGGTACGTGTGCTCTGTTTGTGTTCCGCACATGGCGCCCGAGATGCTGGGCGGCGCCTACGACGCCCGGGTCGACCTGTGGAGCGTCGGTACGTGTGCTCTGTTTGTGTTCCGCACATGGCGCCCGAGATGCTGGGCGGCGCCTACGACGCCCGGGTCGACCTGTGGAGCGTCGGTACGTGTGCTCTGTTTGTGTTCCGCACATGGCGCCCGAGATGCTGGGCGGCGCCTACGACGCCCGGGTCGACCTGTGGAGCGTCGGTACGTGTGCTCTGTTTGTGTTCCGCACATGGCGCCCGAGATGCTGGGCGGCGCCTACGACGCCCGGGTCGACCTGTGGAGCGTCGGTACGTGTGCTCTGTTTGTGTTCCGCACATGGCGCCCGAGATGCTGGGCGGCGCCTACGACGCCCGGGTCGACCTGTGGAGCGTCGGTACGTGTGCTCTGTTTGTGTTCCGCACATGGCGCCCGAGATGCTGGGCGGCGCCTACGACGCCCGGGTCGACCTGTGGAGCGTCGGTACGTGTGCTCTGTTTGTGTTCCGCACATGGTGCCCGAGATGCTGGGCGGCGCCTACGATACTGAATTGATGGTATCACTTTTCGCGATCGAGCGGGCTAATCACTTATGTAAAACACCAGAATTTGTGATGAATTTAGTAAAAGGAAGGCCCAAGGTCAGTAGTGGACGTTTACAAGTGGATGGGATGAAAGAGAAGAGAGGTTTTCCGTCTCATTCATGTCCGAAACATTGATTATGTTTTCACTTTGAACAGGTGTGATCATGTATGAGTGCTTATTCGGAAAGGCTCCATACTCGTCCAACACATTCAAGGAGTTAGTGGAGAAGATAAACCGACAAGCTCCTATTGAGGTAAGTTCAATGTTCCGTGAGATAATTACGGATTATAAGAGTCATAAGATGGTAAGCAGTGATGTTTTCAGCTCCAGATCTTTCAGCTTTTCAAAGTCGATCTTCTTATCGACCAAATTTAAATTGTGTCATGACAGGGAACTTAAAAAGCACAATTTTCAAAACTTTAATGCTTCATATTTACTATATTAAGATGAACCGTCGAAAGTACAAATTTAAGTTGCAAGGCATGTTTTTGTATTCGGTCGGATAATACCTCTCCATTTCTAAGAGCTTGTCCAGATGCGGGGTTTTTTACGCGCGGGTTTTCCGGGATCGTTTCATTAGTATACAAAATAGAGTGCGACAAAGTGATTGTCTGTTGGCTCGAGCGCAACGAAAGTCGACATTATAGCATACACCCAATTCTACACGATAGAAGAGCTTTTCACAACAAAAAGGTTTCTAAGTACTTTCAGATCTATCTTAGATATATAAAAAAATACGTTACCCCATTCTAGGATTTCACTCTGTGTCGTGGGTGCGTTTACAGACATAAATTCGCCCAGACCAGGAATAACTATCTGCAGATCATACAAATATTTGTTCCGTGCGGGAATCGAACCCACGTTCCGTCTCTGATAGAGACGGCATCAAAGACAAAGTCAAAGTTTTTTATTTCAACCTAGCTGGGACCCGCGGTTTCACCCGCGTTTTATTTAAAAGAAATTTAGATTACTTCGACATAGACACTTGACATAGAATATACATATTGGATTTCAAGGGTTTTATTTTTTGTTCCCCAGAACCGTAATTTATTCATTTAAAAAAATTGCCTAAGTTATTCCTTATAACATCAGCTATCTGCCAGCGAAAGTCCCGTCAAAATCGGTCCAGCCGTTTCGGAGATTACCCGGAATAAACAGACAGACAGACAGACGGACAGACAGACAGACAAAAAAATTAAAAATTGTAGTTTAGTTATATGCACCGTATATAATTTCATATGCATTTAGTAAAAAGCTGTTATTTTGACATTACAAACAGACACTTCAGTTTTATTTATTTGTATAGATAAACCAAATATTGGCACTTATGAAACGTCAGAATCTAAGTTGCACGGTTCCAAATAGTAGATCTATGGAGAAGAGCCGGCAAGAAACTCCATGGATACTCTTTAAAATAATTGAGATTACAATGTTGACGGTACGGTTGGTGCAGTGGCTGATACGGTCGACTGCTGCGCTCCGGCCTGTGGGTTCGATTCCCACACGGAACAAATATTTGTATGATCTGCAGGTAGTTTTTTTTTGTTTTAAAAAAACTTTGCCCCACACTAGGATTTCTCCTGTGTCGTGGGTCCGTTTACCGACAAGAATTCCACAAGTTGTTCCGGGTCTGGGTGTATTGTGTGTGGAATTCATGTCTGTAAAACGCACCCACTATAATAAACACCCAGGATAAATAACAGTGTGGGGCAACATTTAAAAAAAAAAGCGACCATACTACTTTTTATAAATCATAACTACTTACTTTTGTACATAAAATATATTAAAAAATTGTATAGGTATGTATAATTTCTTGTATTTACACTTCAGTAACCGTATCCGTTCCTGCAAAAAAAACTTTTCACATGTGTTTCCGTTTCTGCTTCCGTTATGAGACCTGTTTCCGTTTCTGCCTCCATTATGACACTTCCGTTGCGTGTAATGCATGAACCTCTAGTATCTCAAGATCGCACGATTGGCTACGCGTGTAAAACGCCTTATCTGGACAAGTTCTTACCCTCGCTCAGCTAGTTGGGAATCATTGATTTCTTTGTTTACATCTGTTTCCAAGCTTCCGTCCGTTTGCCCAGCTGTGGGCTTCGAGTCTTGAGGTCATGGTTATTTTCAGATCCCAGCGAACTCTTCAATATCCCCTGGCTGTAAAGATCTACTGATGAGGTTATTACAACATGACCCCAACAACAGGATAACTTACGAAGACTTCTTTAAGCATGACTATCTGGATCTAGAGCATATGCCATCCAAAGAAAATTATGAGAAGGTACGTTCACCGTGTGGTGCCGGTCAAGAATAGCACCATCCCATCTCTTCCAGTGGCTAAGAGACCCTTGGGGTCCCTTCTGTAGAACGGAAGCCATACTGCGCTCTCCAACCCGCCTGCCAAGCGTGGTGAGTACTGGCAAATACTCGACTAAATTAAGTCGCAATAGTGGAAATCTATGGAGACGTAGGTTAGAATACCACCACCCCATCTCCTCCCGTGGGTGTCGTAAAAGTCGATTAAGGGATTAGCCGGAGGATGGGCAGCAGCGTCCTTCGAGTACTTAACAACTCAACTGCGACCGCCAACCCGCCTGCCAAGCGTGGCGATTATGGCAAAACCCCCCAATGAGCACACAACACACCCATATCGGTCGTTGTGATCTTTGGGGGAGGCCTGTGTCCAGCGGTGGACTTCATTCGGCCGAAATGATGATGATTTATTATCAGTGAACGTGAGAATAAATCTAATTTATTAGCAACTAAATTAAGTGTGTGTGTCTTAATCGGTCCAGTAGATTCGGAGGAAATTGGCTGTGACAGACGGACATACAGACAGACACACGAGTGATTCTATAAGGGTTCCGCCGTTTTTTCCTTCGGACGTTCGGAACCCTAAAAACATGTTCTTTGCAATATATTTTATACTATACAAATAAATAAAATTGAAGTGTCCGTTTGTAATATCAAAATAACAGCTTTTCACTAAATGCATATGAAAGTATATATGATACATACAACAAAAAGAAAAACTTTTTGTCTGTCTGTTTGTTCCGGGTAATCTCCGAAACGGCTGGACCGATTTTGACGGGACTTTCACTGGCAGAAAGCTGATGTTATAAGGAGTAACTTAGGCTATTTTTATTTTAGAAAAATAATTAGGGATCCGCGCAAAAAAAAACGCTTGTAATCCAATATATATAATATATACCTAAATATAAGACAGCATTTGCACAAAAATTCCTCAGTTACCTAGGTCCCAGTTAATATAACAAAATAAGTAGCAAATATATCAAAATTCGAGATCAAACGAGTTATAAATATGGGAAGTCAATTGATAAGTATTTGAAAACATTAGACTATAACGAAACAGAAAATCTCCTAAAAACACTGTATTAAACTCTTATAAATAAATATATAAATGATATTTCAAAACAAGAAAAATAAATCCTAAAAAAAAAAACACATTACATAAAAATTACACTCCAATTCTTGAATACATATACACAAATATTTATATACACATAATAAACATGCACACGCTCGCATATTTCACCTAACACCCACACAGACAGACATTACATACATAACTCTTTAAACACATAACACATATAACAATACCATAACTTTAGTACTAATATTATAAGTATTAACAAACATCTATCTTTCTTACATATACTGTGCAATCTTCAAAAATTGTAAGGTACTTTTGAATAAGTGACACTCTGTACTTGTCGACTGGTGTGATGTTACTACCCCACAATAATAACATATCGTATCTCTAACCACATCTCACTTAATATAAAATAGTTTTGACAGCTGTAAGTTAAAATATTATTGTAACTATGTATTGGGGAATAAGAGGCCTATCCTACCGTAATACAGTTTTTACTAGTTCGGAGAATAGTGTTAATTTTACCTGAGACAACTGATAACATATTTATTCGCCTCCGTGATGGTTAAAGTGAATGTGTTTATTGTGCAAATCTAAGGTACAGTAACCTATTATGTATAAATCTTTTTGTTTTTCCATTTGTTTAGTTGTCTTTTTGGATTGGAAATAAAGGCTTTATTTATTTATTTATTTATATGTCAAGTGTATATGTCGAAGTATACTAAATTTCTTTTAAATTAAACGCGGGTCCCATCATCATTTCGGCCGAATGAAGTCCACTGCTGGACACAGGCCTCCCCCAAAGATCACAACGACCGATATGGGTGTGTTGTGGGCTCATTGGGGAGTTTTGCCATAATTACCACGCTTGGCAGGCGGGTTGGCGATCGCAGTTGAGTTGTTAATGTACTCGAAGGACGCTGCTGCCCATCCTCCGGCTAATCCCTTAGTCGACTTTTATGACACCCACGGGAGGAGATAGGGTGGTGGTATTCTGAACCGGCACCACACGGCATGGTCCCAGCTAGTCAAATATAAATTGTTTTTCAAATGTATCGACGGCGCCATTTTCTTTCAGGCAGTCATTCTGATAAAAAGGGCAATTGAACGGGACTCCGCCGGACAGCTTGAAGAAGCATTTTGTTTATACCGAGACAGCCTTCTGTATCTAGTGCCGTGTGTGGGACGCGAGACGGACTCGCTGCGACGAGCCGCTCTAGCCGCCAAGCTCAGCAGGTAAGGCATGAAAAAGGATGGGTGACCACCGCGTAGTCAACGTTATAAAAAAATATATTTAAAAACTTGACGGCACCGATTTTGATTGATTTTTATTTATGTTTATTTTACGGCACGGTTGGTGCAGTGGCTGATACAGTCGATAGCTGCGCTCCGGGTCGTTGGTTTGATTCCCGCACGGAACAAATATTTGTACGATCTGCAGGTAGTTGTTCCGGGTCTGGGTGTATTGTGTGTGGAATTTATGTTACATACATAAACGCACCCACGACAGGAGAAACACAAGTGTGGGGCAACGTTTCTAAATAAAACTATAATTTTTTATTTATTTATAATTTAATCTCAGTTCGATCAACTTTCAGACATAATCTAGATGTATTGTGAGATTTTGTATGAGTCCGTGTGGTGTCCGGATTAAGAATATAGCACCACTCCATCTCCTCCCGTGGATGTCGTGAAGGGCGACTAAGGGAATCTAAACCAGAGGGATGGGCAGCAGCGTCCCTTCTGTGAAACGGTAGCCATACTGCGCTCACCAACACGCCTGCCAAGCGTGGTGAGTATTGGCAAATACCCCCCAAAATGATGACACAGTTGTGAAATCTATGGGGGAGGCCATTGTTCAGCAGTGGACGTATAAATGGCCGATGTGATTGATGAGATTTTGCCCTTTTTAACACGATTTTATTAGCTTCACCTGTATGTATGTATGTATGTTTGTTTGTAACCGACTCCTTTGAGCTCGATTTTGCCCTACTTTGAACGATCAGATTTGATTCAAACTTTGCACACCTGTCAAAGGTCAATGACAATGCAATAATCCGATCAAAATATCCGATTATCCCAATTAGATTCGCCGGGATTAATTAATTTCTTTCCGCATCCTTTGCATGCGAGTAAGAGAGACAGAGCTAGTGCGCGAACTACGCATGCGTGCAGTTCCAGACTTGCTCTTTCGGGCACTCAGTTGTTTTTTTTGTGTCAGCGTGTTTTTTTAGTTTTTTTAAACTATTATTTTATTTCAGATACATGGAACGCGCAGAGGAATTAAAGGTTTACTTGAAGACCGGCACCGCATCCCGGGACCCCCCCAGCAATACCAGCACAGCCGCATGCCGCGTCGACGTAGCTGCCAATACTTGTGATTATAGCGCTAGTAAGTACTAATTTATTTATTTATACTTAATGTACACTAGTGTACAAAGGCGGTCTTAATACTGCAGGCATTTTCTGCCAGATCTTTGGGTGATGCGGAGAACAATAAGGTAGATTCACCAACAAAACAATAGTAAGCTGAAGTGGCAATGGGCGGGGCACATTGCTCGTAGAACTGATGGCCGTTGGGGCACAAAGGTTCTCGAATGGAGACCGCGCACCGGAACACGCAGCGTGGGACGACGACAACGAGGTGGACAGACGACCTGGTGAAGGTCGCTGGGAGTCGTTGGATGAGAGCGGCATGTGACCGCTCGTTGTGGAGATCTAAGGGGGAGACCTTTGTTCAGCAGTGGACGTCCTGTGGCTGATATGGTGATGATGATGATGACCAACAATATATTAAAGAAAAGTATAGATGCGAAGACATTATACAAATACATAGACGTACATAAACATTACATGTATAAAATACATTTATATATACGAAATAAACACATACATACATATTTTCTTATCTGTGAATATAATGAATATACACAGATAAGAAAAAATAAAAAAACAAATATAATCAGAATTGAGATGAATCTACTGACGTCTTTTCGAAAAGGTATTTATATACTTATGAACAATTGTGCGGTCGGGGTACCTCGTCAGGAACGTAGTTCCTTACTTGCAATAATGACACAATATACATCCCGTGCGAATTAAAACAATAACAAAAAATTTGTTTAAATAATATTTACACGTGTTTAGAATTCAGGTTATACAGCTGACCGCGCACAATGCTTGCTGCTCGAATCTCGATAATCGCTCGCATACACACATACAACTGTATATAATAGAGACAGAGAAAGAGAAAAAGAGGGAAAGGTCGCCTACTGTATATATTACAAAGAGACAGATAAAGAGATAGAAAGGTCGTCTGCATAACGCTTTTTCCTTACGTGACGATTTTTGTCAGTTCACTCTAGTTCGTTACAATAACACTAGCGGACTCCGCGGTTTCACCCGCCGGTAACGTTTCATCATCATTTCGGGCAAATGAAGTCCACTGCTGGACACAGGCCTCCCTGAAAGATGACCACAATGACCGATATCGGAGTGTTGTGGGCTCATTGGGGGGTTTTTGCCATAATCGCCACGCTTGGCAGACGGTTTGGTGATCGCAGTTGAGTTGTTAATGTACTCGAAGGACGCTGCTGCCCATCCTCCGGCTAATCCCTTAGTCGACTTGTACGACACCCACGGGAGGAGATGGGGTGGTGGTATTCTGAGCCGGCACCACACGGCACAACGGTAAAGTTTATCTTCCAAGAAATCGGGGTATTTATAAATGAGAATTCTACTACATCGTCAGTTGAAATAGGCATGCACAGTTCGGCTCTTCTCGGTAATGCTCTCTCCTATCTCCAATCCGGCTGTTAATTACACAGATTATTTCGTTCAAACAAACAACCTCTTCAGCTTTATTATATTAGTATAGATCGCTGTATAACTTTTCCATACCATTTTCCTTGGCCAAGTCCCCATACAAAGATGGAACGAGGGTTGATCGTTCGCTCGCTGCGTATTGGCGATGTTAGGACTGTGGCAGCTAAAACCATCGTCCGTGCGCCATGCGCGCAGGCATATCACTGAGGATTGCACGCGACGCAAGTATTTATATGGCGACCGTTTTTGTTCATGTTCGGCCAGAAAAATCTTTGTGTAGTCATTTTCCTAGTTGCTCGGGTTCCGGGGTGACTCAAGTCATGAACGGCGTCGAATGCCTTCCTTCGTAATTCCGGCGGTAAGTATGGTCGTATATTGCCGCTCGATGTTTCGCACAATATTGAGTTGCTTGCATTAGGTGGTCGTAAGCGTTCAAATTGCAGCGACTCATTTTTCGTGACGTCTGTCATCTGTTTATCACTTAGCTGATGGCGTGCCAGTTCATCGTAGTCGATTGGTGAAGGAGTGGATATTGCTTCGATTCTTGATAAGGCATCGGCCACAACATTGTCATTTCCTTCTATATGGCATATTTTCGTCGTGAATTGACTTATATAGTGCAGGTACCTTGTGCGTAATGGCGTTTCTGTTTTGCTGTTTTGCCTCAGAATTGCATGTGTTATTGGTTTAGGACATTAAATTGAGGTTTCCTCAAGATGATTTTCTTTACGGTTATAGTCAGTGGAATCTCAGATTAACTGGGGTTGAAAAAGTCACATTGGTCCAAGCCAGGCTTCCAGAAGCGTAGAAGCGATCCGGTAAACATCAGGGCCAAAAAAAGAAGACAACATCTTAGAAGATGAACTAGGAAACGACTAAAAAGCAAAATTGATGAAGTAGGGATGCTCGATACATGTATCAAAAACATCGTTATTTAGTGTACGGTATATCGATTATTATTCGTTAACAATACCACAATGCGTCAAGACAAAAGTCTTTAACCGGTGTGTGTTACCAGTGATTACATAATATGGAGCAGTTAATTTGAGGTTTTATACAAAAGCCTTGTATTTTTTTTTTATTCTTTTGAAACAGACCTATTTTTAAACCTGGGCACGCAATATTGACGTTTTGAGGGCCAAGTGTGAGCTTCTTTTCGAATTCGACACGTCTATTCAATTCACCCGCTCTTAACTCTTCGGCCAATTGAGTCCCACCCAGTTACGTTTTGATTTAGAGAAGAAACTCGCTCACGGCCCTCTGCTATATTGTACCCCTTGGCAATCTTTTCACAAGAGCAGCTCTCTCGTGGCAGCAACAGAGAAATTATGCTGCAGTTGATGATATTTTTAGTTTCAGCTCAGCCCCAGGTCAGTTACAATCCCTGCGGATGCGTCGCTCAGAGTAACTCCAGCGAAGTCAATGGATGTTCTTGTAGCAAACGAGCTAATGGACAACCTAACAAGACAGATATTATAGAACATGTAAGTACCTATAGCCCGGCTGTTAACCCATTAGCAGTATTGACGCCATACAGCGTACATTTTTCAGCTTTGACACCATATGGCGCTCATCGATTCAATATCCACGAAAAGTGGTGCCCCAGGGTTGCATCAGGGGACCAATGCTCGTAATTTTAAAATGTTCAAAATATAATTCCGATTTAGTTTAAACGTCGTAAATGTCACAAATGGTATTCTCCCAAACTAGCAAATACATAATGTATACAAATAAATAAAATTGAAGTGTCTGTAGTAATGTCAAAATAACTACTTTTTACTAAATGCATATGAAAGTATATACGGTCCCAACAACAAAAACAAATTTTTTTAACGTTTTGTCTGTCTGTCTGTTTATTCCGGGTAATCTCCGAAACGGCTGGACCGATTTTGACGAGACTTTCACTGGCAGATATCTGATGTTATTAGCTACTTACCTACCTAACTTAGGCTACTTTTATTTTAGAAAAATAATTATTGTTCCGCTCAAAAAGTAAAACCCTTGAAATCCATTATATATATTCTATGTCAAGTGTCTATCACGAAGTACTCTAAATTTCTTTTAAATTAACGCGGGTGAAACCGCGGTCCCAGCTAGTGTTAACTGTTGTAATGAGATCAAAAATGGATCAAAGCCAACAAGGTATTCTGCTAACATTGTGAACCGACACAGGTACTAAACGTGTCATAAAATAAACGTCAAAACTGACAGTGAAATGAGACTCAATTGAAGTAATATTGAAACCGGGCTGAAGTTTAAGATGAGCAGAATAGCTATTTTTTGTCGATTCACAATTTAATCTGAGTACGGTCAATTCTGTCATAGTGTAAAATTAATAACGAGAATTGGCTTTCTGCACTTAACGCCAAAAATTCAAAATGGCGGATCGAATATGCAGACATTGAATTGGATGAAATTGGTACTCGAGGGTTCACCATATTCCATTTAGATTCTTTGCATTTTGAGAGCAGATTCGTAAACATCAATATAGCATCATATCGGCCAAAGGACGTCCACTGCTGAACAAAGGCCTCCCCCACAGATTTCCATAACAATATTTAAGGAACTTTCAAGTACTCACCACGCTTGGCAGGCGGGTTCATTTCGGCCGAATGAAGTCCACAGCTGGACACAAGCCTCCCCTAAAGATAACTACCACGACCGATATGGGTATGTTGTGTGCTCATTGGGGGGTATTGCCATAATCGCCACGCTTGGCAGACGGGTTGGCGATCACAGGTGAGTAGTTAATGTACTCGAAGGACGCTGCTGCCCATCCTCCGGCTATTCCCTAGGTCGACTTTTACGACACCCACGGGAGGAGACGGGGTGGTGCTATTCGTAGCGACACAGCTAAACATACATTACTTATTGACGCGGCTCCGCAGGCTCGGGCCGGCCCGGCCCGGCCGGCTCGCTCGCGCTTGCAGCGCCTGTTCGGGCGCCAGGCCTCCATCCCCTATCTGGACACGAGTGACTCCAGCATTGTAAGTGTACTTAGTTTACTACTTCATCATCATCATCACCATATCAGCCACAGGACGTCCACTGCTGTACAAAGGCCTCCCCCTTAGATTTCCACAACGAGCGGTCACATGCCGCCCTCAACCAACGACTCCCAGCGACCTTCACCAGGTCGTCTGTCCACCTCGTTGGAGGTCGTCCCACGCTGTGTTTTCCGGTGCGCGGTCTCCATTCGAGAACCTTCTTGCCCCAACGGTCATCAGTTCTACGAGGAATTGTACCCCGCTCATTGCCACTTCTGTTTACTTGTCTTTTCAGCTATTTCAACAACTCTTCTTCTATGGATCTCCTTACTGACCTGATCTCGTAGAGTAATACCAACTATAGCTCTTTCCCTAGCTCGCTGAGTGACCTTGAGCTTTCTTATGAGGCCCATTATGAGTGACCACGTCTCTGTTCCATATGTCATCACTTAGTAACACCCACTGGTTAAAGACTTGCGTCTTGAGGCATTGCGGTATTGTTGACGAAAAGATGTTGCGAAGTTTCCCAAACGTCGAGTCGGATTCGACGATTGACCTCTTTCTCGAAGTTGGACCTACCTAACTGGACAGTTTGTCCTAGGTAGACATACTCGTCAACAACTTCGAGAACAGAGCTCCCAACGGATATTGGGATGGGCACGACATGGGCATTTGACTTCCGTCTTGCCCATGTTCATCTTAAGGCCCACCTGTTGGAAAACTGTTGCGATCATCGAGCATTGTGCTGAGCTCTTGCAGCGATTCTGTCACTACGATGTTGTCGGGAAATCCTGAGTGATATACTCGACTCTTCATATCCTTTCCACGCCAGTAGCTTGAAGGCATCCTTCATTGCAGCGGTGAACAGTTTCGGGGAAATGGCGTCACCTGTCTCACACCTCTCCGCAATGGATCCCCGTGCTCTGTTCATGTACTCGGACCGACAACGCATTTTGTGTGAGCACTTAAACCCTTCGATGTGACCTCGCTGTAGAAATTGCCGCACCGCCCCGATTTATTTCGAATCGAAGGCTTTCTCACAGTCCACAAACGCTAAGCATAGTGCAAATTATACTCCTCAAGTCTTCTGTATAACGTGCCGTAGCGTGGTGTTTGATACTATTCGGAAACCGGCTTAAAGATAAAGATAAAAATATTTTTATTCATGTAAAACCATTTATAGCCACTTATGAATAGTCAAAGACTTTAGTTGCCGCGTTCCGAGGTGTAGATTTCCTATGGAGAAGAACGGGCAAGAAACTCCATGGTTACTCTTTTTAAATCATATTGGTACAATGTTCTCGAAATGATGGTAATGTGGGACAATGCAAGAGGAAAGAGTCTAAACTTCTCAAAAATTCTACACTAGACAAGCTTGATTTTAATGTTCACCAGAGTTTTTGATTAAATTGTCATGGCAGCATTAAGATGACCAATCCCAACAGACGGCACGTTTACGAGCATGACGCATGCACCAGCGTCGCTCAGCTCAACCATATTGTAGGGCAACTTAGCGACCCGACACACAACGCCACCGTAAGCAGGACACTTGAGCGAGCATGACATACCTAAACTGCCAGACAAATTATAATAAAACAATTTTAAACGGATTAAATCGCGTGTATTATTGATTTTTGTTTTTGCTGACGTTTCGAACACTTTGCAGGGTTCGTGGTCGCAGGATGACTAAGATGACAAGCGTCGTTACAGATTTAAAAAGTTATTTTATCTACCATACAAAACTAATCAAAAATTGTTTCGATGCACGCAGTAATCACTCACAGAGTCTTGATGTTTTTTTAGTGTGGTGTGTTGTTTGGGATTTTATTAATTTAATAACCGGATTCCAAACTGGTGGTACCTGCTAACCATCTTCTCTATTAAAATTAGGATGTTTTTTAATTTCAATAGCCTCTCGAAACATTCTAGGTACATATCGGTTCTCTTTCGCGAGTACTTGAGGATGATCAAATCGAAGAAAATGGTTGGGTTTGCCTAAGGCATGTTCGCACACTGCAGACTTTGTGATGCGTCTATGCTTGACGTCAGCTATGTGTTCTTTAATTCTGGTCTGGTCAGGGAAAACAAAAATCAATAATACACGCGATTTAATCCGTTTAAAATTGTTTTATTATAATGTGTAATAATCGCGAAAACCTAAGACAATACTATGCCAGACAAATATCACGTCAATAAAACAAAATAATTGAATAGCCCACATGGTACTCGCACTATTACAGTATCAAATATTCTTCGGGATTCTTATTCGGGAGAGCTCAAGAATATTTATAATGAGCCTTGAAAACAGCTTAGAAACGTGGCTCAGAAGCGAGATGGGTCTATAAATCTTCAACAGTGTGTTGTCACCCTTGAAGAGCACCGCCTCGCCTGTTTCATGCTTCCGGTGGTGTCCACGGAATCGAATAGCTTCTGGACTTCAAGTACCGGTGTGCCACCCTGTTTCAGAAGCTTTGTCATGATTTCGTCATTAACTTTAATGTTTTTAGCTGTTTCAAGGCCCTTAATCTCGTATCGATCGATCTTCGGTATCATCATTTCGGCCAAATGAAGTCCACTGTCTGACTGACTGAAGTCGACCGCTATAGGTGTGTTGTGTGCCCATTTGGGGGTGTTGCCATAATTGCCACGCTTGGCAGACGGGTTGGATATATATCTTCAGTATAGTGTCGGGTTATTTTGGCTCGCAGGTCAGAGCCAATGGTAGGTGTAGTTACCGATCGGGCAAGATCTCTCTCTGCCAGCAGTAGTGTCGACTATGTTGGCAGAGTACGAAAACCGGAATGCAGTGGTCTCCTACTGTGAGGGCGTCATGCTCCAGAAGGAGACCGCAGAGCGCGATCGGGAGAGGGCCGATCCCGCTCGAAAAAGGGGGAGACGGCGCCGGGGTAACAACCGCCCTGGCGCCTAATTCCCATACGCCTGAAACACCCTGCCATTGCTATAAGGTAGGGGACCTCTGGGTTCGCGGGTGCGTAGATTGGGGAATCTGCGTGCCCACACCAAGCGACCCAAGAGAAGATGGTAGCGCGCATGTAGTCACGCGCTGCCGTGGGACGCTTTGGGGGATCCTGTACAATCCCCCCGGGGGGGTGACCACTTTACAGTCACCCTCTCCGAGATGTGCCTATAGGCGTGGCACCAGTGGGCGGCTCTAGTGTGATAATGCGAGGACATGGGGCCTCCCTTGGGTGCCGAGGATGACCGCCCCAGTGGTTTTAGCCGGTAGGAGTCCGGTATGCCCCTTCGCCCTTCCCCGGGGCGAAGGAAGTTCATGAGAATTTCCACTGGGCACCAATAAAAAAAAAAGGTGGAGTTATCGAGGTGTATTGCTTTCTGTAGAAGTTCTCGATCTCTCTCAAAACCTCAGGCTTAGTCACTACGTTCTTGGTCTTCAGCTTCTCAATCCGTAACCCAAATTCTAAGTGTAACTTTTCGTTCTCTTTCCAGACAGCAGGGACAACAGAAGAGAAGCAGAAAATACCAGTAGGTGAGACTACGAACGATGGATGTCGAATCACATGACGTAGTCAATACTTTGTTACTATCGAACCAGTGGTAACTGGCACCCAGTTATCTAGCTATCGGCGGTTAAACGCACTACGGATAGAACGTTGACATTAGCGTCGTGGATTCTATGTCAAATTATAATTTTCGATAGATAAGTTACTGGGTTCCGCTATCAGTATTGGCCAGTCGGTCGATGAGTGTGTTTTAAGTCAATACTATTTGTATATGTTGCTGTATTAGGGATTTCGCGGAGAAGTCGTGCAATTTGGGTGATTGGACAGTTTATATACAGAGTAGGGAATTTAATCCCAGCACAAATTTCAAATCCCGGGATTTTTACATTTAATCCCGGGATCCCGGGATTCCTTTGATCTGAATCTTGATATTATTTTACAGTATTTTATGTCATTAACTTATAATAAAGTCAGTAAAGTCGGGCTTCCCGAAAATCCCGGGGTTCCGGGATTCTATTAAACTGAACATTGAAATTATTTTAGATACATTTTAGAGTGTTTTATGTCACAAACTTAAAATCTGTATTCTGTGAAATCCCGGGATCCCGATTTTACCTTAACTGAAAATTTCGGGATTTTAAATGTCGCTTACGATGTTCTTTCTGAAAAGCTCGTTATAATGTTTTAGGTGAAAACTACAAGCATAATGTTATAAATAAAATTAGATTTGTTGTTATTTTAAAGAGAATTTAAGGAGACGGGAGAGAATTCTTAAAGCTTAATTTTTATTTTTTATACATGTTATAATAATAATAATAATAAATTGCCGTAGACCGAAACAACTATCCGTAGATCATACAAATGTTTGTTCCGCGCGGGGGTTGAACCCGCGACACGCAGCTCAGCAAGCCAATTGCTTACCCACTGCGCCAATTTATATAATCTTCGATGATTACCACGAAGAGTTCGTTCTCATCTTTGTCCGTCTGTTTGATCTCCGCACGGAACATATATTTATATCGTCGATCGCAGTTGAGTTGTTAATGTACTCGAAGGACGCTGCTGCCCATCCTCCGGCTGATCTCTTAGTCGACTTTTACGACACCCACGAGAGGAGATGGGGTGGTGGTATTCTGAGCCGGCACCACATTTATATGATCTGTAGAAAACGTTTCTGGTCTGGGTGCTTGTGTATGGGAGATGTATGTCTGTGAACTGAACCCACGCGGGAGAAATCAGTGTGTTTAAATAACAGTACCTGGATGAGAGAGCTTTGCTCGGTATTTTCGTGTTACTTAACAACGCCATCTGCTGTTGTGTCGTTAAAGCAATTAGTTGCTCACAAAAAATAGTGTTATTATTCGCCAATAGATGTCAGGAAGAGTCATATTTTTCAGTTGAGACTACTCAAACGCCTATAAAATGACATTTTCTAAAAATGATTCCGAGATTCCAATTATATATATACAAGAATTGCTCATTTAAAGATATAACATTAAAGTGTGTGTGCAATTCACACACGGCAGACGTGAAACTTCAGAAAATAATAATATAATTTAACTAATAATTTATACATACAATTGAAGTGTCTGTTTGTAATGTCAAAATAACAGCTTTTTACTAAATGCATATGAAAGTATATATGGTACCAATAACAAAAGAAAATATTTTTAATTTTTTAGTCTGTATGTTTGTTCCGGCTAATCTCCGAAACGGCTGGACTTGATTTTGACGGGACTTTCACTGGCAGATAGCTGATGTTATAAGGAATGACTTAGGCTACTTTTATTTTGGAAAAATATTTTGGGTTCCGTGCAAAAAAAATTAAACCCTTGAAATCCAATATATATATTCTATGTCAAGTGTCCCGAAGTACTCTAAATTACATATAAATAACATATTATAATAAAATTTCCTTTAAATTAAACGGCGGATGACACCGCGGGTCCCAGCTAGTTTATGAATATGTTCGTCTCTTTTTGGTTGCTCACTGTTAAGGATTTTGTTTGACATGTAAATGTGCCTTTATAGTCTTGCCTGTATTATAGTAACAATGAGTTGAAATCGAAACGATCTTCAATTGGTTTATTGTGTATCCGTCAATCTATGTATACTGGACCAAATACGGTTGACAACGCAATACAATGTTTGTGGTATTTAAAAAGATTGTCCCAATAATCGACACCAGTGTTGGTCGCCTTTTAAACTGTAATATTTGCCTGTGATTTTCATAATAATGTAATACATTTTGTTATTGACATCTTGTTTTATTTCTAACACATCTGACTTAACCGTAACTAACGCAGCCCACAGCTGGACACTGGTACAGTAACGCCGAAAACACATATATCGTGACGTTTGCTCTCGGTTAGACCCAATAGATTACACACAATTCATGTCCGACAGCCGTGTGGTGCCGGCTAAGAATACCACCATGAAGGCGGTGAATATTAAAACAATCAACTTCACTAAATAAATTATAATTCTATAAGGTAGGTACAAGGACACAGCAAAAGAAAAGTAATAAAGGTGTCGATCCAGTACGGCAGTTAGCTCGTTATGCTAACAGTTTATATGTGTGGGCGTGTCGCCGCTGTTCCCGCCGCGGTTCCCGTTCTCGCGTGGACAACCATCCTATCTCATCCCGTGGGTGTCGTAAAAGGCGACTATGGAATTAGCCGGAGGATGGGCAGCAGCGTCCTTCGAATATGTTTAAAACTCAACTGCGATCGCCAACCCGTCTGCCAAGCGTGGCGATTATGGCAAAACCCCCAATGGGCCGACAACACAAACCCATACCGATCGTTGTGACAATCTTTGGGGGAGGCTTCTGTCCAGCAGTGGACGACTTTCGGCTGAAATGAGAACGCTTTTAACTATCCCGGGATTTTTTATATGAAAAAATGTATGCACTTGCACCCGAATCTGATTTCGAGGCGTGTATCATAATCGCCGCAGTAAACAATTGAACCTTGAAAACTAAAGCATTTTTTAAACCTACTTTACCTTCAAATTCATCATCAAATCAGCCACGACGGCACGGTTGGTGCAGTGGCTGATACAGTCGGCTGCTGCGCTCCGGGTCGCGGGTTCGATTCCCGCACGGAACAAATATTTGTATGATCTGCAGGTAGTTGTTCCGGGTCTGGGTGTATTGTGTGTGGAATTCATGTCTATAAACGCACCCACGACACGGGAGAAATCCAAGTGTGGGGCAATGTATAAAAAAAATCTGGCCCGTCCCCTATAGATTTCCATTATTGCGTGTTCATTTTATGGATTTCTTTGGGGGAGGCTTCTCCAGCAGTGGACTTTATCGGTTGAAATGATGATGATATCAGACAGGTTTCGACAGAAGTAGTCTCTTGGCAGACAACTGTCATCTGCAAGCCGTACTTTTGACACACTTTTATGGTCTTAAGGGTCTGGAAAAGGCCCCAGAACACGGATCGGTAGCGTGCCCGCCACACCATTCACCCACATTCAAACAGAGGAACCTTGTCAGCTACGGCAGGAACGTGAAGGTCTACAAGAAGCTGAGATTTGTAGGATAGAATAAGTAATTAGGTTCTAACAGACACATACACGTCAGATTGAAACACTGGATATCGCTACATGACAACCTCCGAGAAGATATGCTGGAAGAAACTCAGGACTAGGTCTTTTTGATACCCCGGGATTACAGCGGTGTGCATGTGGTCACGAACCGCTGTGTGCGCAGCACAGCAGTGTTGCTTAAAAATCGATAGGCTATCGATAGTGTCATATAACCCCAAATCACTCATACTATCGATAGTATTGATTGGGAGCTTTGCAACAATACTATCGATAGTGTCGATACTATCGAACTAGGTCGTAAATACTATCGATACTCAAAAATCATGTAGGTAATACTATCGATACTATTGTATTATTTCAACTACCGATAGTATTGTTCAATTTGTAAAATAAAATCGATAGTATCGATACTATCGATAGGCCAATCGATAGTATGAATGTTTTAAGGGTAGTCCTATCCATAGATCGATTTTGAAGCAACACTACAGCACAGCGCATAGTGAGGCCTCGGGGGAATCTTTTACTATCCCCTCGAGAGATGCCTGGGGGGGTGGCCTCTTTACAGTCGCCTTCCCTCCGCTTGACAGTCATCCCCTCCGAGATGTACTTAAAGGCGTGACACCAATGGGCGGCTCTCGATGGAGATTATTCGAGGTCCTGGAGCCTCCCTTCGGTGCCGAAGATGACTACTCCGATGGTTTTAGCCGCTAGGAATCCGGCATGCCCTGCATGCTTTGCCTTTCCCGGGGCGAAGGAAGTACATATGGTATTCCCACCGGATCAATAAGAAAAAGGTCTTTTTGATAAGGATTCAACAAGTGAAACTACGTGTCACAGGGTTCGATACTAGAACTGATCTTATTTCTAGTGTATATTTATGATCTGCATTTAAGAGGCTACAGGATGGATCAAGTGTTGCATTATTTTATTGACGATGGTTCATTGATTTATTAGTTTATAATTTAAATTTACTAAAAAGTAAGAATTGACATTAAATTGAGTGAGAAACTTGAATTCTTTTCCCATTTAGTCCACACTTTACTGTTCTCCCATGTTTTGTCAAAAACCAATAAAACGCCAAGCCCTTTGTACCTTCAATTATTTAAATATGATAAGTGTGTTAACACCTGATTACTAATTATATGATAATATTGTTATACTCTTGTATATGCTGCCAGTCTTCGACGAACATTATCAGCTGCCAGTGAGGAGTACTTTTTTTAAACGTTGCCCCACACTAGGATTTCTCCTGTCGTGGGTGCGTTTACAGACATGAATTTCACATACAATACAGACCCGGAACATCTTCCTGCAGATCATACAAATATTTGTTCCGTGCGGGAATCGAACCCACGACCCGGAGCGCAGCAGCGGAATGTATCAGCCCTTGCATCAACCGTGCCAAAATGCCTTCTTTTTATTGTCTGTTTATTTATTTTAGCTATATTTAAGGCATACATTTTGTGGTGTATATACATAAGTTTCATCTAGTTTTTAGGTATTTTATTAACGAAAAATATTTATTTTCAAATGTAAATTGTATAAGAAATAAATACACTGTTAACTGTCGAAGCGCAGTGTATCTTAACATACACCAGTATGTTAACAACTACCGAGCTAGCTGGTGAATGTCCGTAATTTATTCTTTTCATGAAGATCTCGGTCATACACCAGTGAATGTTACCACACACGACTTGGTGAATCTTCGATATGGGTATTACCGTACCGGCCGAAACATACTCGAAACCCGAGGGATTGATCAGTAGCGTCCCTTCTGTAGAACAGAAGCCATACTGCGCTCACCAACCCGCCTGCCAAGCGTGGTGATTACTGGCAAATTCCCCCCAAAACGATCAGTGTAGAAATCTATCGGGGAAGCCGGTTCAGCGGTGGACGCCCCTAGATGATACATAATAAACAGGGATACCATTAAAATAAAACGCACAATTATATTACGTGTATATTTAATCCATAACTTACTCTAACCACGATCAGCGTCCTCTCACAAGTCAACAGCGCGGTCCACTCAGACGAACTCACTAATACCGGACGAAATATTTTTATGCTAATTGAGAATACAGACACATCGACACGCGCACGATCAGGGGAGCGAGGGGGGGGAGGCAGGTGTACTGGCGCGGTTCGTGATGACGGTCTTCTCAAATTATACAGGGTGTCCAGTAAATAGCACGACATACTGCAGGGGGTGAGAGCTTGGGTCAATACCTACCAAAAAAACACAATATATGTTCAGCAAAATCTTACACGGGTTTACAGTAGTACAAAATTTTCCGAAATATCGGAAAATCTCTACCTTGACACGGATTTTTAAGCATCTAGTAATGAAAAATTCCTTTTCTATTTATTTTTTTATCTCAAATTATTTGTGAATAGTTACTTTACTCATTAATAAGTCTTTATTCTATTAAAAACTAAAATGTTTTCAAGAAATACAATTTTTATTAAAATTTTCACAGTACAATTTTCTTATCGCTAACTTTAACCTGCAGTGGTGAAAAAAAATCCGTAACATTTTGCTGAATATATATTGTTTTTTTGGTAGGTATTGACTCAAGCTCTCACCCCCTGCAGTATGTCGTGCTATTTACTGGACACCTGTATATATGATGTCGCGATACAGTCGTGACCTAACATGTACTCAAGTATCAGTTTGTATGAGCCGCGACACCTTCGCGACCTTCCTCGACCCTCTATTGCATAACTGCAACACGAGACTAATCTTTATAAGCATGTCATATCAAAAAGTTAGTTTTTTATTTAATTATTTAATATGCTTCTGGCGTCTTTAATGACAAAATTATTAGCTGCGCGCGGATACCGTCAAAAACATCCTATTAGGGATGGGCAAATTATGAAAATGTATCGATATGTAATAACAATAAAAAAATATCGATATTTCTATTTTTATGCCCAATGCGATATGGCAATAATATCTAAAATGTATTCCCAAAATATAATACAAACAACGAATGAAAATGGATACTGAGCAGCGTTCATACAAAATGTCGAATTTGATACCTATTTTGATACTCGAAAAATAATATTGATAAATCGAGATTAAAAATATCGATAATTTGATATATTTTAACCAAGCCTACATCCTACATTGCTGTCAAGAATTATAAATGAATACTCGTTTCACTGACTCGTACATCATAGTTAATTTTAACTCTATATTTGACTCATTTATTTCAACTAATAATATAAACATAAATATAGTTTTAATGAATTATGTTCTTTAATCAAACTTTTATTAGTTACCTAAGTACGCATGGCTACATATCAAGCTATAATTTCCAGCATAAGCTGATCTAACATTGTATAGGCTTTACTTACGATGAGAGATCAGCTTAAATTAGCTGCGTACAGCTTGATGTGTAGCCGGTGTGTACGTAGAATATTAGTATCCGTAGATTAATAGAATAAATATAAATTGCTCTTGCGTGTACATAGTTAGATGTTTCAATTTTGTTATGAAAATCTCTATAGGTGTGAAAGAAACAAAAATATGCTACATATGTCAGTATACCCTCACCGTATTGGAGCCATCTGAAGTTGATTGGTTATGAGTGTTATGACCTTCACAGGTTCGGCGATCAATTTTGGAGCTAATGAAACGAAAATAAACAGCTTTAAATGACCCACCGATACCCATTTCTTAATAATACTGACATGATTAGCATCACTACGCGCATAGGAGTTATATTCCTTTTACACCAACAAATATTTTGATAAGAAAAGACCTAGAATGATATAAACAAAGTAGTCTCGAGTAGGCCGCGCGGCTAACTGACAATTTCATGAAATACTCAAAAAGTCTGAGTTGGGGTTTGAACCTAATGTATTGCATAAATATCGTGTGTCAACGACGCTCTTGCTATTTCCAGGTGATTCGTCCTGCGCCTGTAGGGCGGCGAATCACCTGCAAATAGCTTATCCTGTACCAGATGATAACGCGCAGATGGAACTGCGCTGGCACAAATGCAGGGTATCTGCAGGAACTTTTCGATGTGGCAGCAAAGGAATAGAGGGCTAGGGTCACCACAAGAGATTCACAAGGGTCGAGGTCCGTCCGGCGACAGCTGAGCTCTATATGTAAAATCACCAACTTCATCAAAGCTCGACTAGCTGATGAAATAAATTCGTAAGCTATATACATGTATGTCTGCCTACCCCCGTGCTCGGTATAAAGTGTTAAGTCTAATAATTATAATCGTCTCCGTTGGTGTCCTCAGGATTATATTTGTTTTCGTCTTCGTGCGGCTCTTGCTTGATCTGGACGTCGAGGGGCGCCATGCTGAACTCTGGGTAATCTGCGGCACACAAGGGTAATGTTAGGAAAGGAATCCACGGAACGAGGTGGAGCCAGAGACAGATTTAGGGTGATTCAGAAACGAGTCTAAGCTAAGTTCACGCTTCCATCTGTCAAAATTAGGGGCGTAAGTAGTGCATTTTGACATATGGAAGCGTGAACTTTGCTTAGACTCGTCTCTGAATCTTACCCTAAGAAAACGAAGCTTTAGGAAGATTGGAATAAATGTTAATAATATGACAATAGGCGTGTGGTTCCCGGCAAAGTATAAACCGCCGCTCTCATCCAATGAGTGTCGGAAACGGTGATTAAAGGATAATATCGCGAGGACGGGGCAGCAGCATTCTCCTGTGTCCCCCAACAACATACGGCGATCACCAACCAGATTGCCAAGTGTGGTGATTACTGCAATATCCTCTGTCATGATACATGTGTCCAGGAGTGGACGTTTATGAGCTGGTGAGAATAGCACTTATATCACCAACATGATCGCCAAGCACGGTGATTATGGTGATATACCATGACGATGCCCAGGTTCAACAGTGGACGTTAACGAGCTTATGTAAATAACGCTGCTATCACCAATCCACCTTCCAGGTGTGGTGATTATTGTAATATCCCCTGTGACGAGACCCATGCTCAGCACTGGATGTTTACGAACTGGTGGGAATAGCACTGAGATCACCAATCCGCTTGCCAAGCGTGGTGATTATGGCGACATCCGCTGTGCTAAGACTGCTGAAGAAGCTGATCACAATAACACTGCCATCACCAATTCGTGTACCAAGTACGGTGATTATGTCTCTGCGCGTCTGATAATTGTGCCAGTCTTCAAGAAGACAATTTCAAGCAGTGGGCGTTTTACTGATATGATGACGAGGTTGATGATAAAAATCTTGCATGGACATCATCTCTGTATTTAAACGGCAAAGATCAGAGTCTGTGCCGTGTGGTGCCGGATCAGAATACCACCACCCCATATCTTCCCGTGGGTGTCGTAAAAGTTGACTAAGGGATTAGCCGGAGGATGGGCAGCAGCGTCCTTCGAGTACATTAACAACTCAACTGCGATCGCCAACCCGTCTGCCACACCCATATCGGTCGTTGTGGTGATCTTTGGGGGAGGCATGTGTCCAGCAGTGGACTTCATTCGGCCGAAATGATGATCTATAAGACCAGAGGGGCAATTCTTGTAATTAGAAATGGTCAAAATATAGTTCCGATCTAGTCTCAATGTCTTAAATCAGCAAACAACGTGAAATGTTAACTTGTATTGTGATGACAACGAAATTTGATCGAAGCCAAGTATTCTGCTAACATTCTGAAAAGATTGAGATCATACTGAAACCGGAACTTAAAGAGGACTACAATATAATTTTTTTGTCCATTCATAATTAATTAATTCTTAATTTTTTCTCATGAAAACGGTAACACAAATTTACAAACTTTCGTTCTCATAAATAATTATTAAATATGTTTATTAAATATAGTGAATATTAATTAGTACTTATATGTATAGATCATAACCATGAAACTTATCATATAAATGTTTATATTTTTATTTTTATATATTCAATTTGTTGTAACCTGTGTAAACACTAACAGTTATCTATGCAACTGCTATATGTGGAAATCTGTAATTGGCTTTCTGTTTCCTTACTATTATTGTTACACCTGTATTTTTAGCTGTAAATAAATAATTTAATCTCAGTTCGGTCAACTTTCAAACATAGTGTAACGAGAATTGGCCCTCAGTTGAACATGCAAAGCCGGTAAGCTCGGCCCACTCACCATCCATGGGCTCCTCTTTGATCTTGATGTCCTCGGGCTTGACCTTGGGCTCCTTCCTCTCCTTGTCGCGGCGCGAGCGCTTCTTGTCGCGGTCGCGCTCGCGATCCTTGTCGCGGTCGCGCCGCTCGCGACGCCGCTCCGAGCGCGAGCGCGAGCGGCGCCGCCGAGCGTTGCCACTGCAGAGGAACAGCACAATGTGACAATTTTTCTAAACATCAAGCTTCATCGACGAACTGTTCAGATAATTCTACACTGAGTCAATAGCAGGTATTTATTTGTTCCTTTGAACATTTCAGAGAATTCTGTTTATGGAACTCTTCAGAACTATGCAGAGCACTATATATTTCGTAGATTGAAGAGGGATAGATCTTATGAACTAATCAGAGAACACTACGTGCGGCGCGGCGCGCACTCGAGAAGAGAGCGCCTTAGGTTGCAGTTCGCGGCCAAGAAGTGGCGAAAGCGCCCCAGGGCGCGATTTGCGACCAAGAAGTGGCGGGAACGTCTTAGATCGCAGTTCGCGACCAAGTGGCGAGAGCGCATTAAATTGCAGTTCACAACCAAGTGGTGAGAGCGCCTTAAGTTACAGTTAGCGACCAAGTGGCGAGGGCGCCTTACGTTGCAGTTCGCGACCAAGTGGCGAGAGCGCCTCAGGTTGCAGTTTGGGACCAAGTGGCGAGGGCGCCTTAAGTTGCAGTTCGCGACCTAGAAGTGGCGAGAACGTCTTAAATTGCAGTTCATAACCAAGTGGTGAGAGCGCCTTAAGTTACAGTTCGCGACCAAGAAGTGACGAGAGCGCCTCAAGTTGCAGCTTGCGACCAAGAAGTGGCGAGAGCGCCTTACATTGCAGTTCGCAACAAAGTGACGAGAGCGCCTCGGGTTGCAGCTTGCGACCAAGAAGTGGAGACAGCGCCTTACGTTGCAGCTTGCGACCAAGAAGTGGAGACAGCGCCTTACGTTGCAGTTCACGACCTAGAAGTGGCGAGAGCGCCTTACGCTGCAGTTCGCGACCTAGAAGCGGCGAAAGCGCCGTAAGTAGAAGTTCGCGACCAAGAAGTGGCGAGAGCGCCTCAGGTTGCAGCTTGCGTCTAAGAAGCGGCGAGAGCGCCGTGGGTTGCAGTTTGCGACCAAGTGGCGATAACGCCTTAGGTTGCAGTTCGCGACCAAGAAGTGGCGAAAGCGCCCCAGGGCGCAACTTGCGACCAAGAAGTGGCGAGAACATCTTAGATAGCAGTTCGCGATCAAATGGCGAGAGCGCCTTACGTTGCAGTTCGCGACCTAGAAGCGGCGGGAGCGCCGTAGGTAGCAGTTCGCGATCAAGAAGTGGCGAGAGCGCCTCAGGTTGTAGCTTGCGACCAAGACGCGGCGAGAGCGCCGTAGATTGCAGTTCGCGATCAAGAAGTGGCGAGAACGTCTTAGATTGCAGCTCACAACCAAGTGGTGAGAGTGCCTTAGGTTTCAGTTCGCGACCAAGCGGCGAGAGCGCCTTAGGTTGCAGTTCGCGACCAAAAAGTAACGAGAGCTCCTGAGGTTGTAGTTCGCGACCAAGAAGTGGCGAGAACGTCTTAGATCGCAGTTCGTGACCAAGTGGCGAGAGCGCATTAAATTGCAGTTCACAACCAAGTGGTGAGAGCGCCTTAAGTTACAGTTCGCGACCAAGTGGCGACAGCGCCTTACGTTGCAGTTCGCGACCAAGAAGTGGCGAGAGCGCCTCAGGTTGCAGTTTGGGACCAAGTGACGAGAACGACTTAGGTTGCAGTTCGCGACCAAGAAGTGGCGAGAGCGTCTTAGATTGCAGTTTGCGACCAATTGGCGAGAGCGTCTTAAATTGCAGTTCACAACCAAGTGGTGAGAGCGCCTGAAGTTACAGTTCGGGACCAAATGGCGACAGCGCCTTAGGTTGCAGTTCGCGACCAAGAATAGACGAGAGCGCCTCAGGTTGCAGCTTGCGTCAAAGAAGCGGCGAGAGCGCCGTAGGTTGCAGTTTGCGACCAAGTGGCGAGAACGCCTTAGGTTGCAGTTCGCGACCAAGAAATGGCGAAAGCGCCCCAGGGCGCAACTTGCGACCAAGAAGTGGCGAGAACGTCTTAGATTGCAGTTCGCGACCAAGTGGCGAGGGCGCCTTAAGTTGCAGTTCGCGACCTAGAAGTGGCGAGAACGTCTTAAATTGCAGTTCATAACAAAGTGGTGAGAGCGCCTTAAGTTACAGTTCGCGACCAAGAAGTGACGAGAGCGCCTCAAGTTGCAGCTTGCGACCAAGAAGTGGCGAGAGCGCCTTACATTGCAGTTCGCAACAAAGTGACGAGAGCGCCTCGGGTTGCAGCTTGCGACCAAGAAGTGGAGACAGCGCCTTACGTTGCAGCTTGCGACCAAGAAGTGGAGACAGCGCCTTACGTTGCAGTTCACGACCTAGAAGTGGCGAGAGCGCCTTACGCTGCAGTTCGCGACCTAGAAGCGGCGAAAGCGCCGTAGGTAGAAGTTCGCGACCAAGAAGTGGCGAGAGCGCCTCAGGTTGCAGCTTGCGTCTAAGAAGCGGCGAGAGCGCCGTGGGTTGCAGTTTGCGACCAAGTGGCGATAACGCCTTAGGTTGCAGTTCGCGACCAAGAAGTAGCGAAAGCGCCCCAGGGCGCAACTTGCGACCAAGTGGCGAGAACATCTTAGATAGCAGTTCGTGACCAAGTGGCGAGAGCGCTGCAACCAAGCGATAGGCACGTTTGTTATGTGGGCTGGGACGGTAGCGTAGAGCAGACGGGGATTATATGCGGCGTTCCCCAGGGTTCGATTGTTAGGCCATTGCTATGGAACCTTACCTACCACGCCGGTCCTGTGTGTCGTTCTCACAGCTATAGCAATATTCTGCAATAGTCTGCGTAGTTGCTATACAAATCGCACGAGGATATCGAAAGGTACCCCCCACCCCTATGAAGTAGCAACTATCACGACGCGATTTCGTGGATTCGGCGTTTCGACGGTAGATTTAGGAGGACGGCTCCTAAGAACTGTTCAAAGAATTCTACATTTTGTAGAGTGAATATAGTTCCAACGACCTGTTTAAAGAATGTTTGATAGATAGTTCATATGAACTATGTGGATAATCCTACGTGTGGTAGATAGGCACTCACCGCTCGGCGTCGTCCTGCTCGGGCCGCTCGCGCTCGGGCCGCTCGCGGTCGGGCCGCTCGCGCTCGGGCCGCTCGCGGTCGGGCCGCTCGCGCTCGGGCCGCTCGGGCCGCTCGCGGCGGCGCGTGCGCGAGCCCGAGCGGCGGCGCGAGCGCGAGCGCGAGCGGCGCCGGCCCCCGCCGGCCGCGCCCGCCGCTGCAACAATTCAGTTCAATTAATTCCGTAATTAGCTCCATACAGACACTGTTATACGTCATGGTAAACAATGGAAAAAATGCCGATATAAAAGGTTAGGTCATATTTAATAACTGGTCTTTTTAATACATCACCAACAAATTCCAATTTAAATTCCGCGTGGTGTATGTCGTAAAAGGCGACTAAGGGATTCTAAATCAGCGGGATGGGCAGCAGAGTCCCTTCTGTGAAACATTGCCCTTCTGCGCTCACCAACCCGACTGCCAAGCGTGGTGAATATTACAATATTGGCAAATGATGACATAATGCCATAATTGTGGAAATCGATGGAGGAAGCTTTTATTCAGCAGTAGACGTATAAATGGTTGATATTATGATGATGATGTAGTTTAAAACAGATTTTTAAATACAATGAAAACTATTTCGCAGATACACAATACTATATATTTAAACGTGCCATTATAGTATGTCTATTACTAGTACAATATATTTGCCATGATAGCCGTTATTACATTAAAAGATTTCAGATTTTTACGAACATACAACTCATTTTTACGAAGATATGAAGTAGCGGCGGTATGAAAATTATATATACCACGTTTAAAAAAATCTCTATAAATTCGCAAGAACCCATGTGGATGACGTTTTGCAAAATATGAAAATTGGGCCAACGTCAGCCGTAGTCCGTAGCCGTACTCCCCAAAGTAGGTGTCCGTGGAACATGTGAAAATTTACGAAATACGCTAATCTGACTACGTACGAGTAACTACGTCAATAAGCTGCCTTACTAGCCCTAACAATCAAAACTATTCACAAGTGATCGTAGAAACCTCTATTTATATTGTTGGGTAAATAAGACGCATAGGCAGCATTAATAATTTGCAACCAAGGAACAAAACGGGACCCAGAATTGAGCCTTGAGGCACATTTATTTTCGAGACCCACGTGATTTTTTGACATCTAAACATACTTAATGAGGTGACAGAACTTGCTCGAGGGCTCTTCTAGGTATTCTGTCGTGCCTTCACTTACCAATGAGCGTATTGTGATTCACGCAATCAAAAGCCTAGGAAATATCATAAAATATACATACAGAATCACGCGAGTCCCATGTCCCATATGAGTGACAAATTTTGGGCCCGCGTACAGACCCGGTCGTATATCGACGACAGCGTATGTATACCTTTTGAGAAGCCCAACTACAGCAATATAAAGTCCCATTTTTAGTAAAAATGCGACTCAACTGATCGAGCATTATTAATTCAAAGGCTTTGCTCAACGCTGAAAGTAGTAAACATAAATCGATCTATAGTTTGAGGGATTACGCGTGCAGACTGATTTGACAGCTTTCTCATTAAAATTTAATTAGTTGAACCTTGTGATCAGATCTAACGCTATTAATTAAAGATAAGTCGTGAACCTAACAACAAATATTATCAATTAATAAACATGTTATTCTTGAGAACTTTCATTAACATTTGTTCCATTGTAAATAAACATAAAAGATCCGTCCACTGGCGTTCTGTAAATAAAGATAAAGATGTATACACATGATTACGATATGGCACTACTCCTGCGCATGCTACCTCGCTTATGCGATCAATAGAGTATATGACGATGCCTGTTCTTTATTGACATAACGGAAGTCAACACCGTGCCGACGCGCACGAGACAGCCTGGCTGGCTGGCAAACTCTTTTGTCAAAAAAAGGTGGCATCCCTTAGTCTGTATCGAGCCACCGATATGAGGAGACTCGAATCAAACAGGGCAGAGACCTGCAGCAGTCAAAGTAGCATTTAGACGCTTGTTTCATGAACTGTTGGTTGGCAAGTTCTAATCAATGTGTAGTTGTCTATTAGGAAGGTATCAGGGTGTTAACATCTCCTTCCCAACAAGTTCATAATTGAACACAACAGCGCCGGATTCAAGCGCGATTTGTTGACGGGAATGCTCTTCTGCGATGTGGCACAAGCGTTCGACAAAGTGTGGACAACTATTTATTATATAAGTATAGTAATAAATAGTTTAAAGAACTTGCGGTATCTATTTCCACTACATCTAACGTAGGCGTTATCGGATTGAATGGTCGAAGCATTAAATAATATAAACATCATTACTATTCCTGTATTTAAATGTTATCCGAAACACTTTCGTTTTAAAATTTGCATACAATCAACGTATTAAAAACAACTAACCTCCTCGCTCGGCTCCCCTCTCGTGCCTGGAGCGATCGTCCCTGTCCCTTTGTTCGAGGCGGTATCGCTCCCTCTCCCTCTCGTTGTCCTCTCGTCCGGAGTGCTTGATGTTGACGTCGGCGCCACCACGACGTGTGCCTCCGAGACCACCACCTGCGGAATATGGAGGTTAATAGGATGGAATCTCGGGTGTAAGGGCCGTATTGAGATAGATGCAGAGGATGGGCAGCTCCGTCCTTCTATGTGCTCAAAATAACATTTTGCGATTGTCAATCCGTTGACCGTACCCAGGGCTAGTCCATTTTTTTTATTGTTGTCCAGTGGAAATTCTACATGGAACTTCCTTAGCCCCGGGGAGGGCGAAGGGGTATGCCGGTCTCCTACCGGCTAAAACAACTGAAGCGGTCATCTTCGGCACCGAAGAGGGGTACCAGATCCTCGTAAGGTCACACTAGAGAAGCCCATTGGTGCCACGCCTTTAGGCACATCACGGAGGGGATGACTGTACTGTCACCCCCTCCAGCGGAGGGAAGGCGACTGTAAAAAGGTCGCCCCCCAGGCACTTCTCGGGGAGGATTGTAAAGGATCCCCCCGCGCCTCACTGTGCGCTGTGACCACGGCGGCACGTGACCATTTGAACACCACCGTCTTCTCTGGGGTCGCTCGGTGTGAGCACGCAGACTCCCCAATCTGTACGCCCGCGACCCCCGGTCCCAGGGTTAGTCCAGCGTGGCACCGCACTGCTATCGTCACCTCGAGACATTAGTTATTTAGTCTCTGATGAGCAGTAATTCCACTGTACATAACTATTTTGAGTGACTTCAATGGCGATGGGCGCAAGAGCATACAAAACGTACCGATCTCCTCAGCAACCAGGTCTTCTTTTTGGATGAGTCGCCAACCTTGTCACAGTTATTCAAGCAGCGCAAAGGCCTCCGACTTAAGTCAATGACAACTATTGCCGTGTGGTGCCGGCTCAGAATACCACCACCCCATCTCCTCCCGTGGGTGTCGTAAAAGTCGACTAAGGGATTAGCTGGAGGATGGGCAGCAGCGTCCTTTGAGTACATTAACAACGCAACTGCGATCGCCAACCCGTCTACCAAGCGTGGCGATTATGGCAAAACCCCCCAATGAGCACACAACACTCCGATATCGGTCGTTGTAGTGTTCTTTGGGGGAGGCCTGTGTCCAGCAGTGGACTCCATTCGGCTGAAATGATTTGATGATGGGCAACGGTTTGAGGTGACCAGATTCTCAGTGCAAATATCACTATGCGGTCACCCATCCATATACTAACCGCGCTGAGCGTTGCTTAACCTCGCCAATCAGTGAGAACAATGTGAGTTACTTACCCAATCGCCTCGGTAGCCACCCTTTGACCGTGCGAGCTCTTTCAACATCCACAAGCACGCGTTTGCCGTCAATCTTCTTACCGTCTGCATGCTTGTATGCGGCTGGAATTGAGGGGTGACTGTAGCCGGTGCAATATGGAGTACAGATCCACGTGGTTCGGAATATGCTGTGCACCTTATTTAGTTATTTTTATCATCTATACAAATAAATAAAATCGAAGTGTCCGTTTCTAATATCAAGATGACAGATTTTTACTAAATGCATATGAAAGTATATACGGTACCTACAACAAAAATACTATTTTTCATTTTTTGTCTGTCTGTCTGTGTGTTTGTTCGCGCTAATCTCCGAAACGGCTGGACCGATTTCTATGGGACTTTCACTGGCAAATAGCTGATTTTACAACGAATAACTTAGGCTACTTTTATTTTAGAAAAATAATTAGGGTTACGCGCAAAAATAATAAAACCCTTGAAATCCAATATATAGATTCTATGTCAAGTGTCTATGTCGAAGTACTCTAAATTTCATTTAAATTAAACGCTGGTAAAACCGCGGGTCCCAGCTAGTATAAAATATAATACATGACTGGCAGAACATCCATCGTCAAAATCAGAACTAGCAAGGGTTTAATTTCATTTCAGAAAAAAAAAAATTGAAGTTGGCTGCAAGGGGCTTGCTGCTTACGCCGCGCCGCATCAACGCTGAGAGGAACCTAGTGCTGTGCCGAGTCTGGAAGCCTCGAGTACTGACTCAAATACACTGCTACTCAAGGACTTGTAATTTAAAATTCGGATACACAGATCTCGAATACAGGTATCGAGTACTTACAGTACTCGAATACAGAATCAAAAAGTTTTGCCTTTTTTAAAAGCTAAAGGTTCAAAAAGCGACTCCCGTGAGTCATAAATCCAGTCTTGAATCTCATTTGAAGTATTAATTATTTAATTTAGGTCCAATTCTTGATACTCAAAACCAATGAAGTACTACTGTACTGGGTTCTCATCTCGAGTACTCAAGTACTTTGACTCGATACTTTTTTTATCGAGTGCCAAATCACCCAAAAATAGCTGACTCGGTACATCACTAGGTCCACCTGCCTTCACGTGAAGATTATTTTTTCTAACGATTAACTAATTTTGTGAAAAATAAACATTTTAATTTGTCATTGTATGTAGCACTTGTACCTTTTTATTTACAATTGATTTTATTTAATCTAAACTCCATGGTGAGATCTGTTTGTTTGTAACAAAAATAACCAAAGCAGGTGACAACTGTATTTCATTTATTTATATTAAAATATGAACCACGTCAATCTGTCACTATTTTCGTTTTTTCTTTTGCGCTCATCAAAAATGTTTTATTTTAAAACGACTTCGTGTATTTTTTGTTTGTTTATCTTCAATACACTGACCTGGATATCTGATATCGATAAAACCAATAATTAATTTACAGAATTTTCCACAGACAGCTCTATAGCTGGACAAAAAAATCATTACCATTTTATTATGTTACAGGTATTTTGCAAAATATCCAGATAATATGAACCATTTAGAATGTGCACAAAAGAGAATTTTAGTTTATATGGACGGTTATAATTATAATTTCAATTACCTAGATCATGAGGGGTGTATGTTGTCCGTGTTAAGACCATATTTCGTTTTTTTATTTTTATTTATTGTATGTGTCTAAATTAAGTTCACGTTTTTGTAAAATATAATTACTTTTTATATCAAATTAAGGTTTGTTTTATGTTTTGATCTTTTTTTAGAGGCACATACAATAATTTGTTGAATGATATTCATAATACAACCTGTAAAGATAATCACATTTCCGCATTTGACCATTCCAGAAATGGACCGGGCGGTCCAAGGTATTACCAACTTTGACCAACCATTAATTACCCAGAATGTGTCGGTCAAAGTGTATATAAACAGTAATAATAATAAAAAAAGTATTGTATACCTACTTTTTGTATACCTACCGACCAAGCCGAGTGACCAACATTATTAAAAAATTCTATAAAATCAAAAATCATACCCACCATTTTTATACCTACCGTTTCGAAACTGACCACTTTTTTACTTACGAAACCCCGCGGTTTTTATCCGTTTTACGGCGATTGAACACATTACCTGGTGCGCTTTTACTTACTTTATCCGTTGCGCATACAACATTATAATAATAAACACTTATTTGGAAAAGTAAACTACATGATGTTCAACAGCCATTTGAACTTAAAAACAGAACTAAAAATAACATCGACAACTACGATAGGGCAATTTTCAAAAATGGAACTTTGGCTAAACGGCCAGTTCTCTAGCCCGACACCTCAATGGCCCATCCAAATACACTATGGGCCATTGTTGCCTATTTTTTTTGTATGTATGTTGGCATCTTACCACATACAAACCTATGGCGGTAATCTCGAATTGTAGGTAGGTCTACGGCAAGTCTGGTCCGGAAAGAAAAATTACTCGTTAATCATGTACACTAATCTTTATGTATACCGCAAGTGTGGACGCGTCTTTATGTTGTAACATTCTCGGAGGAGATACTTTAAAATATTTACTGAACGATGTGTGACTCTAGCCTTCATTTTATGAATGTTCAGAAAAAACTGCTGTTTTCGACTCACAAATATATCAGGTATAAATGACATTGTAACGAAAACTGATAATTCAGTACACGATTCAGAACCTTCAGCGTTAGAGACTTTTGCTTGTGTAATTTTCAGTTGTTATTCTTCAGTTTATTTGACCGAGATCTGTATAAAAAAAAATGTTTTCGTCTATCCTAACGCTTATAATAAACTTTTTGTCACATAAAAAACTGCTATGTAAAAAAAAAACAAAATGGCAGTTGTTTCGCTACAGTTCATGGATTAGGTCATCGCTCGAAGTAAAATAGTATCACATCGCGTTGTTTGCTATACATTGCGTGCTCAGAAATGATTAAAACTGTGACCTATTATTTCCGAGATCAATAGCTCTTTTATTTTCATTATAGGCCTAAGTATAACCTCTTGGCAAAGTTTTCGGTACATTGTCACTTCCAACCTGTATATTTTTAATAAGGCAGTTTTATTTTACAAATTTGCCTTATTTTTTATGTAATTATTTAGTGGTATTAAAGTAATCAAATCGAATATAAAAACTGAGGATATCAATTTAAAAGCACTTTAATGTATCAATGTCAAGCTTGGTCTGGCAGTATAAATATAATGCCGTTACGAAAAAAGACAAAAAACTTCTTCGAACATAGTTGACAAACTTCATCTATGCAGAAAATAAAAATAAACTGGAATACAAGATCTGCAATATTCAATCATCGTTGTTGATAATGCCCACAAAGTCTATAAAAATGTTCTTATTTTGAAAAAAATAAAACCTTATTAATCCAGAGACAATCTCCTCCGAGAATGTCTCAAACTCCTGCGCATCTACTGATCGATGGCGCTTGGAGCTATCACCATTATAACTTGAAGTTTTTCTTTTGTAAATCAAAATTGGTTGACATCAATATTATTGCTTGTGTTGTTTTAATTAAAACCGTTATAATGGTGATATTGAAGATATAATTATGTGCAGACAGATATGTTGGTACGTTTATTATATGCGATTTAACCGTACATGTACTAACTTGTTGAGCTAATGTTTTGTAAACGGATATTCTGTTAGTTTAACTAACCGTGAAAACTTGATGAGAGATAATGATTTCATTCGTTTCTTGAAACCATATAAAACATTACTAGCAAATAGTTATAATAGAAATAATGCAGAATACATTGCCTTTTTATATATTATATCCCTACTAATGATATATTGTGAATAGTGGGTATATAGGGTCTTATTTTTAATAATGGAAAATATTTTGAGGCTAGGCTCTATGAATGGTATAGAATTCATTTCAAGTATCAACACACCACCAACCAGGGGCTACTAAACAACCACATTGTTGTTCGACCGGACCAATGACTTATGTGTGCGTGTTCTGTGACAGTATTTTTATAAGACGTAATAGTGATAGTTGCTTACAGTTTCTACGTGAATTGCGCTTTTAATGCAAACGGAAACATTAATTATTAAAATTATTTTTGACTATGTATAAAATAAAAGTTGATGTAATGTTTTGTTTTTGTTGCTAAAACGCATCATTGCCACCTATAGATTTACGTCCTAAAATATTTTCCATTAATAAAGTAAGACCTTATATAGATATAAGTTTATTAACTGTACGGTGTGCTTAATGTGTCAGTCTGCGAATATACGTGAAGTCCAAAGGTTGTCGTTTGATTGCTCATTACGGTGTCCAGACTACTCCCGGAATACCATACCAGCTATACACACATCACTTATTTTATAATATAATATTGTGCCACTACGTCCCCTCCGGTGGATGTCGTAAAAAGCGTTTATTCTGTGGAAAAGCAACCAACTGCGCTCACCTGCCTGCCAAGCGTGTTATTAGCAAATTCCGCCGAAAATTTTAGAAATATATGGAGGCCTTTGTTGAGCAGTGGAGGTTCTATGGCCGATATGATGATGAATATTATAAATGAAAGTTTGATTGTTAGTTTTGATGTATGCATACAGATAGTTTATGAGAGTAGTTTACTGCAAGTATGCATACCGCAAGTATGCATACAGCAAGTATGCATACAGCAAGTATGCATACAGCAAGTATGCATACCGCAAGTATGCATACCGCAAGTATGCATACCGCAAGTATGCATACCGCAAGTATGCATACCGCAAGTATGCATACAGCAAGTATGCATACCGCAAGTATGCATACCGCAAGTATGCATACCGCAAGTATGCATACCGCAAGTATGCATACGCAAGTATGCATACCGCAAGTATGCATACCGCAAGTATGCATACCGCAAGTATGCATACCGCAAGTATGCATACCGCAAGTATGCATACCGCAAGTATGCATACCGCAAGTATGCATACCGCAAGTATAAACGCCATGTATAAAATACTCAACACTTATGTGAAATTATCACTTGTGCTGTATCGGACACCGCCACAAGGATAAAAGTAGGTATGTACTCTGCAATATTTTAAATTTATATTTTTTTATTAGTCTCACAATTAGATCGCACAAAGACCACGGTACCAACAGCGTCGTCTGCTCCGACCACTAAACACTCCAGTACTTACAGTGCATGTCCCGTTCATGTTCATACTCGATGAACGCGTAGCCGCGCGGTTTGCTGGTGTCTTTATTGAATATCATGCATATCTGAGGAGCGAGAACGTTGAGGAAGTCAGGAGAAAAAAAAGTGATAAATAAAGGACACTAACCATCGCCCATAGTAAGTCAGGCCCACTTCGACGGACAAGAGCGGTAATGTAATCAAAAGACTGCCAAAAATACGCAAATAACTATCAACACCTTAAAATTTAAATTGATTGTGGGAATCCAAAGATATTAGAATTTAAAGATACGCATTTTAAGGTTATATGGTACTTATATTTTGCAAGACAACGAGGTTAGATAATGCTAGTGAAAGCTGAGTACGAATCTATACAAATAAATTGAAGTGTCTGTTTGTAATGTCAAAATAACAGCTTTTTACTAAATGCATATGAAAGTATATACGGTACCAATAACAAAAAACCAGTTTTTAATTTTTTTGTCTGTCAGCCTGTTTGTTCCGGGTAATCTTCGAAACGGCTGGACTGATTTTGACTGGCAGATAGCTGATGTTATAAGGAATAATATAGGCTACTTTTATTTTAGAAAAATAATTAGGGTACCGCGCAAAAAAAAAACCTTGAAATCCAATATAAACATAACATAAAACATCTTTATTTCTCTCAAAAAGGTACAATGGTAACAAATTAATACAAAGTATGCTGAATAAGTTAATGCCTTTATGAGAGCTGGAGTCCGAACTAGATTCGGGACCTGTATGACGGTCAAGTGTCTAATCTACTACTCTTAATTTCTTTTAAATTATACGCGGGGGAAACCTCGTTTCCCAGCAAGTAAATAAATAAATTACACGTTTTAGAACTAAAACTAGGCATTGAATATTGTTATGTATGTGGAGGTAACTTGAAAATATATGAAAATGCACAAGCAAAAGTTAAACACACGTTAATTATCTACCATGTTGGTAATCATGTAAATGTGGATTCAATATGCAAGCATATGAGGTTGTTTATCTTATTCTGTAAACATAATAAAGTAACGTAAAACAGTCTTACTTTTTTTATAGTTCCGTAGCCCTCAAACTCTCTCCTTAGTTTTGATTCTGAAGTGTCATAATTCTGTAAACAAATAGTCAAACATTATATATCTCTAAAATAAAGCCTGCAAAGAGATTTCCTCTTATTTGTCCCATTTATTTGTTTATTAGCTAATGCCCATTGGCACGCTTGCTATGTTTTTTTTTTTCAGTTGAATCGAAATAGCTTACGGAAATATATCGCGTTTATTTCATTCATTCTATATACCATGTCTACTCGGGTCGTGACCAGACGTTGTAGTGTTCGAAACATCAAACGTCAAACGAAAGTATTTTGTTTGATATATTTATCGCGCATGCATTTATGTTCCACTATACATATGTGCGCTTAACTGTGTATTGTATATGTTTCAGGTATTTATTATGAACAAACGTGAGTATATAGGGTAGAACATCAAACATTGTTTTATTTTGTAATTCATATATTTGTGCATTAATAATATAATAATTGTATGTGCTAGGGTTGAACGTATGTATACGGTACGTATGTATACCGCACGTATGTATACCGCACGGATGTATACGCTGCTGCCCAACCAGAGTGTACAACATCCACGGCAGATGGAGTAGTGCTATATGCTTAATCCGGATACCACAAAGAGTGTTAAAACTTAATAAAGTTTCATGTATTTCACAAAAAAAAACTATACAAACCTATTACTATAAAAACTAAAACAAAATTCGCACACCAGTATGCTATGCATCCCTTTCAGAAAATCTCGAACATTCCAACGATATTTAGCTATTCATTTGCAACATTTCTTAGGAGGAATTGGCATCAAGAAGAGCGTTGAGCGCGGTGTGTGTACGCGTCATTATGGAGTTGCAGCGTTGCGGTTGTGCCTTCTGATGCACAGATAATTGTCAGGGATTCATGTTACAATGACACAAGGAACTTACAGTGGTTGGTCTCTTTAGTCGCTAGGCTAGGTAAGTACCATGTGGGCCGCCGAGCGGCGGATCCTGGTCGATCGGATCGGGCAAGATCTCTCTCTGCCAGCAGTAGTGTCGGCTATGTTGGCAGAGCACGAAAACTGGAATGCAGTGGTCTCCTTCTGTGAGAGTCATGCTCCAGAAGGAGACCGCAGAGCGGGATCGGGAGAGGGCCGATCCCGCTCGAAGGAGGAGACGGCGCCGGGGTAACAACCACCCTGGCGCCTAATTCCCATACGCCTGGAACCCCCTGCCGTTGTTATCATCAGGCGGGGGGCCTCTGGGTTCGTGGGTGCGTAGATTGGGTAATCTGCGTGCCCACACCGAGCGACCCAAGAGAAGACGGTAGCACGCATGTGGTCACGCGCTGCCGTGGGACGCTTTGGGGGATCCTTTACAATCCCCCCGGGGGGTGACCACTTTACAGTCACCCTCTCCGAGATGTGCCCATAGGCGTGGCACCAGTGGGCGGCTCTGGTGTGATCATACGAGGACCTGGAGCCTCCCTGAGGTGCCGAAGATGACCGCTCCAGTGGTTTTAGCCGGTAGGAGTCCGGCATACCCCTTCGTCCTTCCCCGGGGCGAAGGATGTTCATGATGAATTTCCACTGCGCACCAATAAATAAAAAAAAGGTAAGTACCATAGTATCCCTGAGAAGACAGCGGTGCGCACGTGGTTACTTGCCGCAGTGTGCGCAGCACAGCGCGACTCGGGGGGGATCCTTTACAATCCTCCCCGAGTAGTGCCTGGGGGGTGACCTTTCTACAGTTGCCTTCCCTATGCCAGAGGGGACCGCTTTACAGTCATCCCCTCCAAGATGTGCCTAAAGGCATGGCACCAATGAGCAGCTCTAGTGTGATCTTAGTAGGACCTGGAGCCCCCCTTTGGTGACGACCATAACCGCTCCACTGGCTTTAGCCAGTAGGAGTGCACTGCTACCGGCAAGCACCTTCGCCTTTCCCCGGGGCGGAGGAAGTTCATGCAGAACTTCCACTGGGAAGCAATAAAAAAAATGTAAGTAGCATAGTGCCAGATATTCTGTCGCCAAGCAGTAGTGTTTAACCATCATTGTGCTCCTGTTAGAAGGGCACTGTAGCTAGTGAAATTACTGGGCATAAGAGACTACATAACCAATGAAGTGCACTGTAGCTAGTGAAATTACTGGGCATAAGAGACTAAATAACCAATGAAATGTACAGTGCACTTCCCATTCATTTGCAATTTATAACCAATGAAGTGCACTGTAGCTAGTGAAATTACTGGGCATAAGAGACTAAATAACCAATGAAGTGCACTGTAGCTAGTGAAATTACTGGGCATAAGAGACTAAATAACCAATGAAGTGCACTGTAGCTAGTGAAATTACTGGGCATAAGAGACTAAATAACCAATGAAGTGCACTGTAGCTAGTGAAATTACTGGGCATAAGAGACTAAATAACCAATGAAGTGCACTGTAGCTAGTGAAATTACTGGGCATAAGAGACTAAATAACCAATGAAGTGCACTGTAGCTAGTGAAATTACTGGGCATAAGAGACTAAATAACCAATGAAGTGCACTGTAGCTAGTAAAATTACTGGGCATAAGAGACTAAATAACCAATGAAGTGCACTGTAGCTAGCGAAATTACTGGGCATAAGAGACTAAATAACCAATGTCTCGAGGAGACGAGCGCAGTGCGGTGCCACGCACGGACTAGCCCTGGCATCACAATTAGTACGCTAACCACCAGGCAAATGTCTTGCTTCTCTTGATGTGCGGGTTCCCGCGAACATCGTCAGGAACGAAGTTTCGTACTTGCAATAATGACACAATATAAATCCCGTGTGAATTAAATAATAACAAAAAATTCGTTAAAAATAATTACATTGATGACATATGGAACAGAGAAGAAAGCTCAAGGTCACTCAGCGAGCTATGGAGAGAGCTATGCTTGGCATTTCTCTACGAGATCGAATCAGAAATGAGGAGATCCATAGAAGAACTAAAGTTGTCGACATAGCTGAAAGGATTGATAAACTTAATAATTGGTAAGTGGCAATGGGCGGGGCACATTGCTCGTAGAACTGATGGCGGTTGGGGCACAAAGTTTCTCGAATGGAGACCGCGCACCTGAAAACGCAGTGTGGGACGACCTCCAACGAGGTGGACAGGCGACCTGGTGAAGGTCGCTGGGAGTCGTTGGATGAGGGCGGCATGTGACCGAACGTTGTGGAAATCGAAGGGGGAGGCCTTTAATGAGCAGTGGACGTCCTTTGGCTGATATGATGATGAATAATTACGTGTTAAGAATTCAGGTTATACTGCAGACCATGCACAATGCTTGCTCTTTGAATCTTGCTAATCGCTCGCACACACACACGTATACAACCGTATTTAATAGAAAGAGACAGAGAGAAAGAGGAAAAGATCGCCTACCGTATATAATAGAAAGAGACGGAAAGGTAGCCTGGAGCGGCCATAACGATTTTTCCTTACGTGACGATTTCTGCTAGTTCACTCTGCTGTAAGCCGCGTAAAAGAACTTCGTTCCAAATACAAATCCGGTCAGACCATACTGTTTTATCATGTTACAACATAATGTTTACTTACAATCCTAGCCACAAACAGCGTCTTGAAAGGGTCCATGGTAGCTCTCGCATTGGTTGTGGGATCCCATAGTGCAATCTCTTGCTCTAACTTGTATGCTGTCTGTTCTGCCCTCTCCCTTCGTCTCCTCTCGAGACGTTCTTCTCTCGTCTCCACGCGGGTCGGCGGTGGAGTCTCTGAGGGGTGCTGCAGATATAGAAAAATATATTCATAAATACACTGGCTGCTTTGCAGAAACTGCCACTGGAAACATGAGAAGGCAACACAATGTAACTCATTCTTAAATGCGAAACGCTCATGTGTCTCCAACATCCAGGAGGAGTGTAAATTTGGTCACCTTTGGCACAGAACAGGGTCGAGAGAACGAACGCTCTAGAGCCGCCAATTGTCGCTTAGCATAATTCGTAGCGGGTAAATGTAAATAGGTCACTCCTCTAGCGTAGGGGAGGCGACTGTAAAGAAGCCGCTGTGTACAGGCACGTCTCAAGGGGGATTGCAAAGGATCCTCCCAAAGCCTCGCCCTGCTGCGCACACGTCGCCGTGCCTGTGAGAACCTATGCTAAGATACTGGAAAGTATGGTTGAGAGAAAATATAGATAGGTGGCTAGATGCACCCCAACCACTTCATCCATTCATCTTTGGCATAATTAGTACAATGTTCTCCACGCTTGCTCAGGCCAGTCATAATTCTAATGCAATAAAATGTCACTTGTGTTGTACTATTATTTAGTCCTCATTACATGTTAAATCCGCCATGTGGTGCCGGCTCAGAATACCACCACCCCATCTCCTCTCGTGGGTGTCGAAGTGTCCTTCGAGTACATTAACAACTCAACTGCGATCGCCTACCCGTCTGCCAAGTGTGGCGATTATGGCAAAACCCCCCAATGAGCTCACAACACGCCCATATTGATTGTTGTGGTGATCTTTGGGAAGGCCTGTGTCCAGCAGTGGACTTCATTTGGCCGAAATGATGATGATGATGACAAGTTAAGTCTTTTGTTATCTTGTAGAGACTATAACTAGTGTTTGGAAAACTGAAAACCCTTCCTAATCTTGAAACGAAAGCACCAATTCAATAATTTGTACCTGAAGTAGTAATTTTTTGGCTTTTGATACGATTAGACGCAGCATTAAAGAGATTAGTTTTCTGCATTATAGTTAACTGGATAAGATACTACTACCAACTTAATTTGAAGATTGATTCAGAATTAACATAGACTAGGCTTTTTCCAGGAGGATGTGCAGTAGCGTCCTTCGAATACATTAACAACTCAACTGCGATCGCCAACCCGCCTGCCAAGCGTGGCGATTATGGCAAAACCTCCCAATGAGCCGACAACACATCCACACTGGTCGTTGTGGTGATCTTTGAGGGAGGCCTGTGTCCAGCAGTGGACTTCATTCGGCCGCAATGATGATGATGAGGCTTTTTCCTGTATTGTGGGTATGGCTTACAGACCTAACAACAAATATTTGTTATGTGGGGACCAAGCCTGTGACCGGTGGGCCAGCACGAATATTTTGACTGAATGGTTTGCATGAATATAAATGTTCTATTTGTAATAAATTAAATAATTATCATTAAAGCTCTTGTTGCATTGTGTGGTGTACAATTGCAACATGTGCAGGGTTCACTAAAGTTCTCAAGCAGCTAAACTGCAACAGAGTGTTTGTGTCATGTATGGGTGGTGGTTCACAGATTTGTGGCACACGGTGCTCAGCTCATGTAATGAATGCCACGCCTTAGGGTGAGATTTAGAAACAAGCCTAAGCATAAACTTACGCTTCCGTCTGTCAAAATTAGAGGCATAAGTAGTGCATTTTGACAGATGGAAACATAAGTTCACGCTTAGTCTTGTTTCTGAATCTCATCTTTAGAACACATGTTATCATACTATTGATATTCATCATTTCGGCCGAATGAAGTTCACTGCTGGACACAGGCCTTCCCCAAAGATCACCACAACCACCGATATGGATGTGTAGTGGGCTCATTGGAAGGTTTTGCCATAATCGCCACGCTTGGCAGGCTGACGACATAGTTGTGGAAATCTATGCGGGAGGCCTTTATTCAGCAGTGGACAATGTTTGGCTGATGTGTTTGTGTGTGTGTATGTGTGTGTAACTTCCACAGCTGTGCAAAGGCCTCTTAACATACTGAAATTACAGAACCAGACTTGTTACCACACTTCATTATCTATCCAGGTTTCCTGATAATGTTTTCCTACGACTAAAGTTAGTAGTGTCCTACAGCTGAAAAGATGGCACGGTTGGTCCAGTGGCTGATACAGTCGACTGCTGCACCGGGGGTTGTGGGTTCGATTCCCACATGGAACAAATATTTGTTCCCTCCGCAGGTAGTTGTTCTGGGGCTGGGTGTATTGTATGTGTAATTCATGTCTATGCAACCTTTTTAAAAAAGAGAAGAGAAGAGAAATTAATAATCAATCTAATCCAAAATCTTTGGAATGGAGATGTTTGTTGTGTTAAATGTGATCTAACACAAAAACTTATTAGTTATGTTCAAAAAAATCTTTTTGATTAGGTTGATTATTAATTACGTAGTTTGTTAAGAAAGAACCGATTAAAACCTTTAGTTGTGGATATCCTTTAAACATTAAATTAAAATCGAAATTAATATGTAAACATACATCACTAAATATTACGCGCCGATAAACATCCCCATAATCACCATGATATGCTCGGTAAACGTGCCACGATCACAGTTATATGTTGTAAAGCGGTTATGAGAATGTAACAGCCCATTCTCTTGATGTAAACGCTTAGACTCAAAATCAATAATTCGACAATGTTAATACAATCATTTGAATTATGATGATTACTTAACTTATTAACTGCGCATCTTTTGCTGGGATACATTCTTAGATTCAATAATTTACATCGGATTGGCACAAATAAGTCTAATAAATTTTGCATTTTTCGAATGCTAAAAGAAAGGTTTTTACTAACCTCAAAAATATTAAGAAAGGCACCAACGCCATCGTAGCCCTTTTGTTTCTTCTCATGGGGAAGCTTTGCGGCAGGTGGCAAGTAAGGGATCGGCTCCCTAGCAGCAAATAACGCCAATAAATTAGGTGGCAAAAACTGCGTCATTGTCCCAAGCCACTAGATTTCATCTATTTGGCACTAAATTACACACTTAAAATGCACATTATATATCGTAAAAGCAAGTTTATAACATATTTTTGCGGTAATATCACTATACAGTAATGATTTAATTGTTTTTTATCTATAAATCTTCATAAAACTCATTGATGAATAATTACACATAACACGCTTTCGTCCGCCATTGGTGTAATAACTTTTTTTTTTTTTAAATTGTCAGAGTTGTCAGCTCTAATTTTAATTTATTCTAAGTTGTCGATATAGCTAAGAGAAAGTTATCGTCATGATTAGTGTTTCGGTTTTCAACAATGCCACGATACTAGGTATCGTCGGTATTCACTGAAAATAATATGTGTGCTATATAAAATGTTTATTTGTGTGAAAGATTACGCCACTAAATAAATATTCCTTTTAAACATATTTGCTTATTTTTTAGGTAAGTATTTACTTACTGACATACATTGGATAGCTTGCATAGCGCATTCATAGTTTAAAATAGCTAATAAATGGTTAATCTTTACGGTAATAAAATTGTATTGACCATAAATTTAAAATATAAGCTGTAATTTGCCTTCCCAACTACTTTAAATGTTAGGCAGAATAACCAACATTTGTACCGCGCCAACCGCCGGATTAAAAAACAACAAATGGGAGCTTAATATACCTACTGATGGCAAATGACCATATAACGAACTACCTAACTAAATTATCTTTCTTTTTACTATGATCCACACTAGGATTCAGCGTATGTCGTGGATACGGTTTACTGTCATATATCTGACACAAACATACAGACTAGAAACAACTCGGCGCGGTTGGTGCAGTGGCTGATACAGTCGGCTGCTGCGCTCCGGGTCATGTGTTTGACTCCCGCACGGAACAAATATTTGTATGATCTGCAGGTAGTTGTTCCGGGTCTAGGTGTATTGTGTATGTAAACGCACCCGCGACACGGGAGAAATCCTAGTGCACCGTTTAAAAAAAAACTTACTGATGGTCACTCAAATATATGTTCCGTGCGGGGATCAACTCTGCGACTAGTAGCTAGAGTTGCCAACTCTCCCGGAAATCCGTAATTCTTTAAACCTCCCAGCTCCAGGAACTTAGCCGAAATCTCCCCGTTTACACCCTCATCCTTCTTCGCATCACGTCCTAACTAAACTGCAATCAAGCACGGCAACCTTCGTCGTCGTCGCATGCAGCACTCGCTCGCTCGGCTTTGCTCGGTTACATTCGGCAATCACCACCCACTCCCACTGTGACCGTTATTATATGATGATTACTGTTTACTTAGAGAAGAACTTATTTAAAAAATGTGTGGAAGAATCAGGCAATGCAATAAAAAACTTGTTTCATACGCTCTATCGATTTATATCTCAAATGCTGCCATGTGTTCAGCGAAGTTAACGAACTTTGGTCAAAAAGTCCAAGGTTACCGCCTACACCATGCGGACCACAGAAGCAGCCACCCATGTCAGGTCCACGACCAACTCTCCCTGCCACCGAACGCAGGTGCTAACGGACACCCGATTCAGCATACGGCAGTCAAGTGACGCTGCCCGATCATGCATTATCCTCCCCCTTCACCCGTCCCGATGGTTGCCCCAATCTCTAGAGTGAGCGTTAAAGTCCCCCAGGACGAGCACTAGACGGGGTGCACATTTACAGTTAAACTCATAAATCTGAAATACAGGTGTGCACAAATCTCAAATACACATGCAAAGAGTTTTATGATTTTATAGAAGAAGAAAAAAACAGGCAAAAAATGACTGTTATGATTGTGAAATTCCATTTTATTTTAATGAATTGTCTCGCGATAGTGCAATTTGTAACTTTTTAATAATAAACGTATGATTTTCATTGCATTTTTTTCATAAATGTTCCCGGATTAGTCACCTACTGGATTGGCAACCCTAACGCTAACGCTAAAAATTGAAGGTCAATCAGCGAGCATTGGTTGGTATATCTCAACGCGATCGAATCACAAATGAGGATGTCCATAGAATAACAAAAAATGCTGACATAGCTGAAAGGATTAGTAAGCTAAAGTGGCAATGGGCGGGGCACATTGCTTGTAGAACTGATTGGCTGTAGAGGCTACCGAAAAACGCACCGTGGGATATAGCAAAACTCCATCTCTTCCCGTGGATGTCGTAATATGATGGAACGATAATTAAGGACTCTAAACCAGAGGGATGGGCAGCAGCGTCTCTCCTATGGAGTGGTAGACGTACTGCGCTCACCAACCCGTCCGCCAAGCGTGGGAGTACAGGCAAATTACCCCCAAATTACGACACAATTGTGGAATCTTGGGAGGGCTTCAATTTTCTAGTTTGCCCTCTGTAAGTGACCCCGGTATACAAAATTCATTTGTGTATGTTACACGTCCGTGTTTGGGTTGCAGAAATTCATATGTGTACCAAATATCTACTTCATCGGTCCAGTAGATTCGGAGCAAATTGGCTGTGACGACGGACAGATAGACAGACACGAGTGATCCTATTAGAGTTCTGTCGTACTTTTTTCATTCGGACGTACAGATCCCTAAAAAGAAGAAAGAGTCACTCACGGTCCCGCTCCGAAACTATTATTACACCGCGAGAGCAGGCTTCATCACTCGTGGTAGATCTCTTATTACGTGGTCATGTGACACCATGTGCGCAGCAAAGCGCACAGCAAGACTTGTGGGTATCCTTCACAATCCTCCCCGAGAAGTGCCTGGGGGCCTCTTTACAGCCGCCTTCTCTGCGCTAGAGGGGGTGACCGCTTTACAGTGATCTCCTCCGAGATGTGCCTAAAGGCATCAGTGGGCGGCTCTGGTGTGATCTTACGAGGACCTGGATCCCGCCTTCGGTGCCGAAGATGACCGCTCCAGTGGTTTAAACCGGTAGGAGTTCAGCATACCCCTTCGCCTTTCCCCGGGGAGAAGAAAGTTCATTTAGAAATTCTACTAGAGACCACTGACGCTGCTGCCCATCCTGCGGCCAGTCACCTTTTACGACACCCACGGGAAGAGATGGGTCTAAGTGATTTGACAGTAATTGAAACTATAATATGTTTTAATTTTACCATATCATCGTATGATGGCCATCGTTACTAAAAAACAGTCGAATAAATCGAACATTGTGTGATCGTGTATTCGATTGTCAATTATTTACTCGTTGTTGCCGAACATTTTCATTTTTGTGAATTATTTTATGAATATGTAGAGATTTATTAATCTAAACATATATGTCTTATAGTGATAGACTACTTCACTTTAAAATGAATACACTTGATAAGCGTAGAAAAATGCTCGATTTAATGTTCGTATATAAACTTGTCAGAAACAAGATAGATTGTCCGCAGCTATTACAAAAATTGAATATAAAAGTTCCAACTAGGTATCCTCATTACCGAATAACTCTCTTCTATCCTCCAGTAAGGAGAACAGTGTTTGGTTCCAGCTCCCCGATTCCACGTATGTGCAAATTGGCCAATGAGTGTAGTGGTGACACTGATATATTCCTAGAATCAGTTTATCGTTTTCGAAATAATGTGTTAGTGTAAGTAACTTAGTGGTTGCGATTCCTCATCTGGTTAAGCGATGTCGCTTATTTAATATATATATGAAATTGATTAACTTGAGCTGTGTCTGCTGTTGTCCTATTGTTCTTACTCATAAATGTTATTGCATGTAGTGTTTGCTTATAATAGGTTAAACATTTAGCAAAATACTGTGCTTGTTGCTTTAGTATAAGTATCAATGTATTAACTGTAAGCGAACCATAATAAATAAATAAATAAACACCGTACGACGTTGCCTTATACTTGACATTGGCGAAATTGTGGAAGATATTCTACAGAAGCCATAATCTAAGAGAAGAAGAAGAACTAAAACACTTATGAGAACTACAGCGACAAGATAGTTTCCTACTTCGACAAGAAAACGAATACAACGATAAACCATTGTCCAAACTATATGTTTTCCATTAGTCGATGCAGTATGGAAATTATTACGCGTATCATCACAAGTCATCAACACAGTGTGTGTGTTTATGCTATTGAGTATAGTTTTACGATAAACTGTGTGAGTGATCTACGCACACATCTAAATAAAATGATTTCTGCATGATTTCTACAATCGATTTGGGAGTTAATTAATAATAGTAGAAAATCGAATCCATACAATCGAAAGTGTTGAAAATGTTACGTCGACGTTGTGTCACTGATTATGAATAACGCGCGGTAATGAATAACAATCGTCCATTTAATAGAATAACACCAATTGATATTTGATTGTAATCGTATAAACGAAACAATCGAATGTTTGATTGTTTTTGATACAATCCTTTCCTTATTCAATTCCTTATTCAATTCCTTATTGAAACCGCTTAACCTGCCTGTGATTACATATAAGTCGAGCAGCTTAATGGTTATGTGTAGAGGACTGTGGTGACTTAAGCCAAGTAACAGTATTTATCATAAATTGCAAGTGTAAAGAAAATTATACTAATGAAAAATGGTGTTTTTTGGCCTGTAATTAAATAAAGAAACCAACTCGCAAGGGTGGGCTCGAATATGCAGCTCATTGGCCCAGAGCTATTGGTAGGAACTGATCGCCCGATGGTCAAAATCCAACCAATTTTTTAAATACATAAGATTTAACTTTCCTGCACTCCTCCTCCATAAGAACTTGTAACTATGCCAAATCTCACACCATGCACGCAATGTGCTTGAAAAGGGGTACAAAGATTTTTCTTCTTATGTATAGATACCTCATGGAATACATGTAATACCAACTGGCTTGCATGCTATATATATTGAAAATGAACATCTCAGCTGATGGAGGGAAGGGAGAGGCCTAAACCATTCCAAGACATTCTGCAGTACAAGGGTAGACGGTTTTGAGAATTGTAAATCTGACCAAAATCCAACTCAGACACTAAATAGTCCAGAATAACAGGCCACTACATCACTATGGAGTACCTTCAGAGGCTGAGGCTTAGTACAATGGAGGTATGCAGCTTCTGTATGGACAATCAAAAATCAACGCTGCACTCTGGAAAGACGTAGGGCAAATCATCAAGGTATGGCATATCCATCACCACCATGCCTGGCGTCAGGCAGGCAGGTGTGATTGCGAAATACCTACAGGGACTCCTTGATTTGCAAGCGGAGGAGTAGTGCAGAGCTTTGGGGAGCGCAATGGACCTAATTGGGTTGAAGTGCTTTCGGCCGATGCTGAGCCCGTGAGAGCCACAAAGAGAATAGAATAGAAATAGCATATGTAGTATTTTTCCCCGGAAATCCTAGCTCCTAAAACTATATGAGATATTAATTGAAAAATGATATTTAGAACGGCGCTTCTACCTACTATTCGCCTAAACATTAATATCATTATGTTTAGACGAATAGTAGGTAGAAGCGCCGTTTAAGAAAGTTAAAAGAAAGAGACAAATATTATTTTTTATTTTGGACTCGTACAAAATTATAATGAAAGCTCAATAATAACTGCTGTACAACGCCAAAAATGGTCCCTATCTCAGCATATGTTATAGTGCTGGTTTTCTTAAAGGACCTATCTCTATCTACCTAATACGTAAAAAGAAGAGAAAACCATACAATTATATAATTTATTATTACACGTAATTTCCTTTCATAAGTAATAAGACTATCAACATTATAATAAAAGCAAGCATAATTATAATTCCTATACCGAAGACCCATGACATATTTCTTCCGAGACATGTATTTTGGCCGTGCAGTGGCCCCCTGATCCTGAAGGCATTTCGATATGCTGGCCCAAGCACTGGCTTCGGCTTGTCCATGTAGTCTCCACCACTATTGCGGAATTCTGTGAACAATTATTGAGATTTTATATATAACACAACCGGCAAGGTGGAAGCAACAACCGATGACGCCACCATGTATCACATGAATTGCTAAAAACTACGTGAATTATTTTAGTATCTTTAATTTTTATGTATTAAAAAATATTCTAGATTGCCTATAGCCTTTTTGCCGATAAAAATATCTTAATATTGTTTTATTAAAGTCAAAGTTTTTTATTTCAAATAAACCAAATATTGGCAATTATGAAACGTCAGAATCTAAGTTGCACGGTTCCAAATAGTTGATCTCGTGGAGAAGAGCCGGCAAGAAACTACATGGATACTCTTTTAAAATAATTGAGATTACAATGTTGATTGATACAAATTATTGTAATATATATACCGAGAAAAATGTAGGACAATGTTTTAAGATGGAATAAATGAATGAATATAATATAATAATAATAAATTATTTGCCGTGGGAGTTAACGGCTGACCAGTCCCAACAGACGGCACCCGTCCACGAGCATGACGCATGCATCAGCATCGCTTAGCTCAACCATATTGTAGGGAACCGAACGACCCGATACACAACGCCACCGCCAGCTAGACATTTTAGTGAGTATGACAAACCAATAAAGCCAGGCAAAAGACAATCAATATTAGTACTAAAAATAACATCAATGGCTACATGATTCTCACACATTTACAGTTTCATATGAATATTATAATATAATGTTACAAGAACAATATTAACAATAACTAATAGTCAATGTCATCTTATTATATAAGAAACTAACATTAATAGAAATGAAATTTTAAATGAATTTGTTCAAGATAATGTCAAGTTATTGAATATAAGTAAATAACATAAAAAATTATGACATTTCAACTGATTCAAGTCAAATGTCAAGGTATATAAAGTCAAGGCGTAAATATTTAAGTAAATAACATAAAAAATACAATTTTAAATGAGAAAGAAAGAATGTCAACTTATTTTACATTAATAATGTAATCAATTCCAATGTTTAAATATTAAACCCTTGATTGCAAGTTAAAACACTTGCAGTCATATCAAATATAACATGTATTAAAATAAATTATAAGCGCAGCGCCAGATGGTCGCAGTGTGCAGAAGGGAATCGTATGCCAGACATATTATTATTTAAAATCCGTAGAATAGTTTGTTCGCCATCTATAGTGGACGAGAGTAATAATTGAGTAGATAGGGCGGCACTTAGGATTCAGTTACATATTTTACTACGATGTGATGATGATAATACGTAACAACATTTGAATTTTTATTCAATGATGGTGAACGAGGCCCGCCTAATTAGATTTTAAATTATATTTCAGATTTCCATCCGAAGAACAGAAACAGAAATGGATACAAAAAATCGATGGAGCGATCGCCAACACGCCTTCCAATTATGGCAAACCCCATACTGAGCACACAGCACACCCAGACGCTGTGGCGATCTTTGGTGAGCTGAAATGATGATGAATATCTGCCATGGCAATGTTTCCAACAGGTTATTTTTCTTATTTCTTACGTTCTTCTTAGTTCATCACTAGCAAAAGCTTGAATTGTGCTTACATAAGAAAAACTGTTGCACAATATTATTTAAATAATTCTTGCTAGCTTTCTTCTCCATGGACCCACATTTACAAACCACGTTTAAGGACACAAGTACTAGATGGCGCTATTTGACAGCACTACAATCTATCGTCTATTTATTATAAGAAGTAGTGTGTATGTATGTTCCACTGATCTAAACAGATCTTGATGCTCTTTTACGTTGGTAGCGGCATGTGAAAATTGCAAAAAATATTTTTTACATCCCGCATAGCCTACATAAAAACAAAGTCGTTGTATTTTACAGTAGTTTCTCTGTACCTTATAAAATTTATAAAAAATTAAAGCACCGCAGTGCGTAATAGTCCGCCTACTGTGTAAAGACAACTTGGTCTTTCTGTTCGAAAGTTCTCAATTTTTTTGCAGGAAATTGACAATTGGCTACTGAGACTACTATCACGAGACCTTGTACCGAAATTCGAATAGTATAGGAATAACAGCAGTGTGCGCAGAAGGCTTGCTTCTACTCTGAAAATATTTAATTGCCGATTGTATTCTACATAAATGGTGAACTATAATATAAAGAGACTATCAGTAGGAAATAGGGATCGCGTCTCGGTCTGTCGGCTGTGTCGCACGGCTAGAGTAGGTGCAATTGTCTCAGTAATTAATAGGCAGTGAGGGTTCAAAAATAAAAAGCAGATATGTTTAGATGTACGATATATATCATATATAAAATAATAACCTCCCTAGAAACTGCATACACATGTTCGTCGGATTTTCTTCCACCGTCACTTAAGCTAGATTTTTCCATATTTTATATTTTTTTATTTATGTGTTTATTCACTCCACTGCGTATTAATTATAATTAATAATAATAATATATATATAATATATATACCCTTCGGGCACTCGTTATCTCACCATGGGATAAGGTAATCCTGGAGGGCGGATTTAAGCAGCAGCTCGATTTATTCCTACCTTTTGATATAAAAAAAGTACATCATAAAGAGATCTCTTAAGTAGCTTACAGAAGGCAGGGCAGTATGTGGCGAGCTGAATGTGTGTAATAATAATAAATATATAGCTTGATTTGACACAAATCATTTATGTAAGCCAAAAATAATGTTGGGCCGAGGATACTGCCCTGCGGTACACCGTATTCATTAGGAAGCTCATCACTAACCGAATTATTAACTTTTTAAACTTGCTTTCGCCCTTGAAGATAGTCTGTAAATAGCTGGAGTAAGCCTCTGATTCCCAGGTGCTCGAGTTTACTTAACAAGATAGGGACAGATACTGTGTCGAATGCTTTGGCTAAGTCTAGGTATATGGTCAAAGTATTTTTTTTCTTATCTATGTTTGAAACAATGTGTTCAGTAAGTTGGCGTACAGCATCTGAGGTAAGCCTCTGATTCCCAGGTGCTCGAGTTTACTTAACAAGATAGGGACAGATACTGTGTCGAATGCTTTGGCTAAGTGTAGGTATATGGTCAAAGTATTTTTTTTCTTGTCTATGTTTGAAACAATGTGTTCAGTAAGTGGTGTACAGCATCTGAAGTTGATCGGCCAGAGCGGAATCCAAATTGTGAAGTGGCGACACTGCGGTGAAACCAGTGCCGCACCTCTCGACACCCTGAAACCCTAACACCGGTGTTGCTCCCTGTCGTCTGTGGTGGCTATTTAAGGGGCCCATCTTGTGAGTGGCGAGTCAGCATTTGCCACAGAATTTCACTACAAATTTTGAAAGGCAGACGCCGTTTTTTCCGTTTTTCCTAGTATTAAATCTATTTAGCACCCATTACAATAGACCTTATAATTGTAGTTTTCATCTCATACAATCGTTTTCCTCCTACGAGGACAATCCGATACTGCACTTTATAGTGTAGTCACGGAGAGTCCCCGGTTAGTGTACCATTACATTTAAGATTGAAATTCTCTAAAGGGCCTCTGCGTGTTGAAACCAAGTCCCCTTACAGGGGATATAAGCCTAAATATTAAATATCAATATTTATATAATAAATTAAATAATATAAAACTACGACATCAAATGACATTTGACACATACAAGAAATTAAAGCAGAAGGTGCGCGAGCACAAAAAAATTGATTAGTTCATTAATTTGTTACGAACACGCACACAAATATAGAACGGTTCGATTTCTGTTTTAAAATGGCGGAAAAAGAACTCAAATAGCAACTTATTAATCATTGCAAATACTGATAAAAAAAGAAAATATTTTATTAAACATCAGCCTTATAGACATGCGATTGTCCTCTTAAAATAAATTTCACAGTTTTTGTAGAATATAATAAAATAGAATAGGACCTTATATCATATTATAGTCCTTTGACTGGTGTCCTTTGATTAGTGTAATTGGTTTTGTTTTAAACCGTGTTAATCGTAGTAGTAATAAATAAATATATTTATTTATACTTTATTATATATAGTAATATATAATAGTATAGTATAGTAATATATAATATTATATATAGTAATATATAATAAAGTATAAATAAATAAATAAATAAATTATTAATGCTAAAGTGTGTTTATTGGTTTGTCGTTCTTCTTTCATGCAGCAACGGATCGACCAGATTTTTTGCATCGAGATAGATTATATGCCGGAGAGGGTACTACCACCAGTGGGCGGATCTAGTGTGATCATACAAGGTTCTGGAGCCCCCATTAGGTGCCAAAGATGACCGCCCGAGTGGTTTTAGCCGGTAGGACTCCAGCATACCCCTTAAATTCCCCGGAAATTCTTCTTGAACTTCCTCCGCCCTAGGGAAAGGTGAAGGGCCATCCTGGAGTACATTTTGCCTTGCCCTTGCCCGGGGCGAAGGAAGTTCACGAAGAATTTCCGCTGGGCACCAATAAAAAAATGTACTCCAGGATGGCCCTTCACCTTTCCCTAGGGCGGAGGAAGTTCAAGAAGAATTTCCACTGGGACTAATAAAAAAGGGTATTTATTGTCCAGAACAAATGTACAGTTCCTGTGGGATGACGGGTGAAACGCTGGGCGCAGCTAGTGTATATATATATGCAGTGTATTTATATGCCAGAAGAACCGGCTTACCAGCTTAAACAGCTGAGACGCTTGGGTCGTTTGGCACTTTTATTTTATAGCAATGACTTTTGTTATAAGTGTGGACTTAAGCCGCTCTACTAGGAAACTAGTTTCTTGCACTTCATGTAGATATATTTTGTTCTTGGTTGATCTAACGGCCGAATGAAGTCCACTGCTGGACACAGGCCTCCCCAAAGATCACCACAACGACCGATATGGATGTGATGTGGGCTCATTGGGGGGTTTTGCCATAATCGCCACGCTTGGCAGGCGGGTTGGCGATCGCAGTTGAGTTGTTAATGTACTCGAAGGACGCTGCTGCCCATCCTCCGGCCAATCCCTTAGTCGACTTTTACGACACCCACGGGAGGAGATGGGGTGGTGGCATTCTGAGCCGGCACCACACGGACATGGTTCTTGGTTACTTAGAACATAAAGTCAAATTAAGTTTTTGTAAACAATATATTTTCTAAACAACATAAGTTAATAATTAGGCATATTGAACAATTCGTCACATCTTTTCGTTCCATTATTAGACATTTTTATTTTTTATTTACGTAACTGCAGCTTCCTTTACAAACAAAATAATAACAACAATCACAGCTAATATAATGCCCATAATACCGATGCTACCCAGCCAGTACCATGCTTGTCTCCTGGTGGTATTTGGGTTGTAATTCACGGTATATTGAGGTTTTCCCATCGCTGGTAGTACAACTGAAAATTATGTAATTTGTTAAAAGTTGCATCACATTTCTCAATTATGGCGATTGCTTCGGACTTTGAAATTGAAAGTGAATTCAGAACCCTAAGAATCGGATTGATATGGCAAGTACCTATATAAAATATTAATGACCGAATGATTTTCATGAATATGATGCTCATATTGCATCGACTAAGTCAGACGTTTTGAGAGAGATTAAGAACTTCTACAGACAGATATACACCTCGGTAACAATACCTACCATTGGCTCTGACAAAGACCCGCTAGCCAAAATAAACTGACATTATACCGAAGATATCCTGGACATCAGCCTGTGCGAGATTAGGGTGACCTTGAAACAGCTTAAAAATAATAAAGCGCTGGGTGGTGATGGAACTTCGACAGAGCTTTCGAAAGCGGGTGGAACACCGGTACTTAAAATCTTTCAGAAGCTATTCAGATCCGTCCTACTCGAGGGCACAACGCCGGAAGCATGGAACAGAAGCGAGGTGGTGCTCTTCTTCAAAAAGGGTGACTACACCCTGTTGAAGTATTATAGACCCATCTCGCTTCTGAGACATGTTTATAAGCTGTTTTCAAGGGTCATCACGAATCGCCTCGAGCACAAGTTATTTGACTTCCAGCCTCTCGAACAAGCCGGTTTCCGAAAAGGTTTTAGTACCATAGACCACATCCAAACGCCGTGGCCGGCTGCACAGAAGAGAGGAGGATCTGCCACTATGCTTGGCGTTTGTGGACTATGAGAAAGCCTTCGATTCGATCGAAACCTGGGCAGTGCTGCAATCTCTGCAGCGGTGCGAGATTGACTATCGGTACATTGAAGTGTTCAAATGCTTACACAGAAACCAAGAAAAAGAAAACACCAACATGTCGGTCCGAGTACACGAACAGAGCACGGGGGCAATTCCATTGCAGAGAGGTGTGAGACAGGGGCGACTTCATTTCTCCGAAACTGTTCACCGCTGCAATGGAGGATGCCTTCAAGCTACTGGGGTAGAAATAATTGGCGAATATATCAATCAGCTTCGGTTTGCTGACGATATCGTCGTCATGGCAGCATCGCTGCAAGAGTTCAGCACGATGCTCCATGATCTCAACAGATTATTTTCAGATTTCCCTATAGGTGGACCTTAAAATGAACATGGGCAGGACGAAATTCATGTCAAATGCCCATGTCGTGCCCATCCCAATATCCGTTGGGAGCTCCGTTCTCGAAGTTGTTGACAAGTATGTCTGCCTGGGACAAACTGTCCAGTTAGGTGGTTAAACTTCGAGAAAGAGGTCAATTTTCGAATCCGACTCGGCTGGGTAGCGTTTGGGAAACTTGGCAACGTCTTTTCGTTAACAATACCGCAATGCCTCAAAACAAAAGATATGATGTGATCACTAGTGCTTAGTACCATTGATGACGTATGGCACAGAGATCGCTTCATAAGAAAGCTCAAAGTCACTCATCGAGCTACGGAAAGCACTATTCTTAGTACTTTTCCACGATAAACAAATACCAACTATAATTAAAGTTGCCGATACAGCTGTAAGGATTAGAAACTGATGTGGCAAAAGCTGATGTGGCAATCGACAGCTCGTAGAACTGATAACCGTTGTTGCAGAAAGGTTTTAGGGTGGAGACTACGCTCCGGAAAACACAGTGTGGGACGGTCTCCAACGAACAGGTTGGTTGAACAAGCAGCTGGAAGTGGTTTGATGTGGGTGGTATGAAACCTGTCGATGAGGCAATCTATGCGGGAGGCCACCACTGAGCAGTGGACGTTCTTTGGCTGATATGATGATAAAGTTCCATTTAGTTTGAAATTGAAATAAATTATAAGTATATAGTAAGTAGCGTTATAGCTTCAGAGATATCTATTACAACTCATCATTTCGGCCGAATGAAGTCCACTGCTGGACACAGGCCTCCCCCAAAGATCACGATCGATACGGGTGTGTTTTGGGCTCATTTGGGGGTTGGCGATCGCAGTTGAGTTGTTAATGTACCTACTTGAAGGACGCTGCTGCCCATCCTCCGGCTAATCCCTTAGTCGACTTTTACGACACCCACGGGAGGAAATGGGGTGGTGGTGTTCTGAGCCGGCACTATACATTACAACTGATGATCTTATTTATGTACACTACTGTACTAATATAATAAAAACAAAAAAAGATTACATTGATTAATGGATCCAGCTACATCATATCGCATCGCTTATTACAAGTTGAAAAAAAAGTCCTTTTACAGACTAGCGATAGGCGAACAATTATTGCGCAATTATGTATTCGATTGGAAATTATTTCGTCGTCGCCGATTATCAATCGAATACAATTACGGGTAAGCGATTAACATGACATCTAAAAAAGTTTTTTTGTCACTATAGTGTCTATTATTTCAATCGTAATCGAATAATCGGAACAATCGAATAATTCAATTGTTTTTAGTACTAATGGCCCCTCACAATCTAGACGATCGAAAATATTCATGATTCAGTATAAAAATGTATAAAACAAATGAAATAATAACAAAATTATATACTCACCCCACTCCTGTTGCCGCGGCATTTTTAATTATCTAGAAAATAAAATTCACCGTCTCACAATCAGTTGGTAATTTAATATATTAGTTCAGTAAAATTTGAATAACACCATGACATTGGCGCCACATTTTATAAAATGACTCAGAATGTCATCAGTTAGAGCAGGGGTTCCCAACCATTTTTTGTCTACTGCCCACTTTAAGAATAAATTATTTTTTAACGCCCCCCTTTTTAAACATACTTAAAAACCGCTAAGTACTTATAACTGATTATTGAAACGCAAATTTATAGTATTCGGACAGAGTATCTTTTATTGAAAATAAAACAAACATAATCAATTCTTATATAAAAACTAATGTGAAGGTTGAATCTGATGCTGTTCAATAAGTTTGTTGATATCAGGTTCCAATTTACTCAAAAACAGCCGCAAGTCGCCACGTTCGGTAACACGCAAACGATTTCTCTTTTTAGTAAGCAGCGTTGCCACAGCACTAAATCCACGTTCACACAAATATGACGATGGGAATGCTATCAAAAATCGTTGAACAATTGACCACAATCCAGGGTACAATTGCGGGATCGGTTTTTGTAGCCAAAATTCTTGATATCCATTTTTGAACTTGATTTTTATTTCTTTGTTTGTTGTCAATTCTATAAGTTCTTCTTCCAGCTGAGGTGACATTGCTGTGTTGACATTTGAAAACGGATCCAACACCCAGTCTGGTATTTCCAAGTTTAAAATGTCCTGGTATCGTTCGGTGAAGTCAATGTGGAGGTTTTCCAAATGTTGGCAGTAGGCAAACAAGTCGTTACTGCAGTATACTGATAAATTCGGAAAATTGTGAAACTCACGTCTGCCCATATTCTTTTTGTGCAGAAGCAGTTTGGCTGCGAAAGCAGAAACGACATTTTTTGTTTTAATTAAATTTAGTTCATCGCCTTGCAGTTGGAGGTTCATGTCGTTGAACATTTTATACAGGTCTGTCATGTAAGCTATATCATTCTTTGATGTTATGAGCTTGTTGCGCAGTTCTGTATCTTTAGTTTCCAAGAACTCTATCATAGAGTCAAACAGGTTGTAAAATCGAATCAGACAATTGCCTCTTGACAGCCAACGAACTTCAGTATGAAGCAACAAACGGTTGAAATCTTCGTCATTAGTAACACAAAGCTGATGAAATAATCTATCATTCAAAGAGCTGCTATGGATTTTATTGACTGCTTTGATGACATATTGCAGTGATTGAAATAGTCGTTCACTTAAGTTTCTAGCAACCAAATGTTGTCTATGAATAACGCAATGTATAGCAAGGACATCTGGAATTTTATTCTTTAAGTATGCTATGAAGCCTTTATGGCGCCCTGTCATAGCCGGAGCGCCATCCGTAGGAACTGATATAATATTTTTCAAAGGAATCTCTTTCTCTTCACAAAACTTTTCCAATGTATTGAATATGGTTTCGCCTTTTGTATCTGTCTCCAAATTTCTGACAAACAATAGTTCTTCACGTATTTTCTCATCTTTAATAAACCTCACGTAAGATAGCAACAACGCTTCATTAGTTGGTAAAGTGGACTCATCGAGCTGAATTGAGAATTGACTAGTCCTCAGATGATTGCACAATGATTCTTCAATGTTTTCAGCCATTTCATCTATTCGTCTTTGCACAGAATTATTACTCAAAGGAATTTTTCGGATAATATCTGCGGCCGGTTTATGAAGCACAGTAGTTATTACTTCCTTTATTGCTGGCAAAATTAACTCTTCTCCGATGTTGTGTGGTTTGCCTTTTTGAGCAATTAACAAAGAGATATTGTACGAAGCTCGAAGTCCGTCGTCATCTTGCTTAGTAGCCGCCGAAAATAGTTTTGATATACTTGGCTGAGTATTATGCTTCTTCTCTAGGTCTTGAAAATATGATACATTCTTTTCTGTCTTATCTGGATGCATTTTGTTCAAATGATCTTGCAGTCTTGAAGGCTTCATTGCTTCGTTCGAAAATGTTTTTAGACATAGAAGACACAAAGGCGACGACGGGTTTGTGGGATTTTCAATAAATCCGAATTTAATATATTCCGCAGAGTATTGCCGTCTCTTCTTTTTTACTTCCGACATTGTTTTGTTTTAAGAAATACGTAAGTGTTGAAATCAAGTACTGCTTATCTATTATGCGCGAAACCCCAAATGAAAATAAAATAAATTTACGTCGTTTATATAGGATTGCATAAGCAGCACGCACCAACAGGAATAAGACAAACGTGCATAAACTCGTTTATCTCATTCGACGCCCAATCGTACTCGACAAGCAAGAACAAGTATTATAGAACCAGCCGATTGGTATAGGAATGTACAATTCGGATTATTTAACAAAAACTTGTTTAAACATGATTGCCCGCGGTCTTTTATATCGAACCGAGTTTGAGCTATATCTTAATTAATATTAGTTGATGTTCACAAGATGTAGTCGAGAGTCGAGAGCTCAGTCGGTGTCTAAGAGTCTTCCTAGCTAGGTAGATGAAATTATAAATCGACCCCAAAGCCCTACACAATGCCCCCTTTTTTTCTGGGTCTCTTACCGCCCCCCTTTAGGCCTGCAGCGCCCACAAGGGGGCGTTATCGCCCACGTTGGGAAAGACTGAGTTAGAGTAATTAGAGTAAAAGGCTTGGCTAAATTACGGTATTATACTGTGGGGTAACAGTGTAGATGTAGGAAAACTCTTTATTCTACAAAAAAAATGTATTAGAATATTAGTAAATATAAAAGACAATATGGAAAGCTGTAAACCACACTTCATTAAATTTAAAATGCTTACATTAACTAGTATGTATATATTAGAAATTAGTAAATTTGTTAGAAAACACTCATCATTATTTCAACTTACAAGTGACCAACGCCCTCAACAACGTAACTTACGGTTTAAAAATAAACTAGCATTACCAAGTTCTACATTAGCTTTATTCCATTCGGGACCCTCTGTAATGTGTGTTAAAATATACAATAAAATTCCGAATGTCATAAAGAATATACAACACGAAAATAAATTCAAGAATGAACTCCAAAATTACCTAATAGGTAAATGTTATTATAGCATAAATGAATATTTAATCGATAAATAATAATAATATAAATAAAATAAAAATGTAACGAAATAATCAATCATGCATATTTATATACCCATTTAAACAACATACATCCAAGTAACACGTATTATTATAAACATACCTATAAAGTAAGTACAATGAATCCATAGTAGGCACTAACTTAAAAGTCTGCATCTACTCACCTCAGCATCCATCTATGATTTATACCTTAGGTCGGTTAGTTGTTAGTAAAAATATTGACTGACCTATATTACAATTTACTTTTATTTTTAAACTAGACGTAAAATTCTTGTTGTCACCATCATAAAATACCAGAAGTAAATTATATTAAATGTAAGAAATGTTATATGCATTGTATGTATAAACAATGCAATGAAATGTTAGCCTTAGAAAGTATTTATAGTTCTATTAAATTTTCTCCAATATGTAAACCTTGCTGTGCCCAAACTGGGTCCATAATGATGCATTTTTAATTTTTAGTTTACCACCTAATATACATTGTGGAATTGCAAATAAATAAATAAATAAATAAAGTAATTTTTTAAAAGGCCTAATTAAAAACTTCTTTAGTTGAGTTTACATAATCTTAAGAAAGTTGCAAATCGTGAAACAGTCTTAACCGCCTACCATGCATACGTCTCTTCAACATTACGCTATGGCATAATATTTTGGGGAAACTCCCCAGATCGAGAATTAGTCTTTAAAGCGCAAAAGAAATGTCTACGAGCGGTGTGCCAGTTGCAGGTTACCGACAGTTGCAGATCGTATTTCATTGCTCTTAAGATACTGACCCTTTTTTTTTTTTTATTGGTGCCCAGTGGAAATTCATCATGAACTTCCTTCGCCCCGGGGAAGGCCGAAGGGGTATGCCGGACTCCTACCGGCTAAAACCACTGGAGCGGTCATCTTCGGCACCTAAGGGAGGCTCCAGGTCCTCGTATGATCACACTAGATAAGATACTGACCCTACCATCTTTATATATATTCGAAGTAGCTATGTTCGTTAGGAAACATTTTGACATATTTGAAACCATCAACAACAAACGTCATAGGAACACACTTCATATTAGACCCCATAAAACAGCTCTATATTCAAAGAGTTTCCTAGGTATGGCTCCTAAAATTTTTAATAAATTACCCAAAATCATCAAGGACACAGATAATATAGAGAAATTTAAGAAACTGCTCTCAGAATTTTTACATATAAAAGCATACTACTCTATAAAAGAATACTTTGATGATACAATGCGAATGATTTGAAATGTAATAATATTGCAATTTTATTTGAATTCCCATTTGTTTATGTATTGTCTATGTTATTAAGTATTGCGTACTAAACACGTCATTTTTTAAATGATTATTACATGATTTGGGTATCCAAAAAAGATGAATAATTTAATAAGATAATTAATAATATAAATGCTATGTTATGTTCTATGTAAATTATCAATAATATTTGTATGCCTTTCAAGGTGAAACATAGTGTGACATAAACAATTTAATTTTCCACCAAGTTTGTAACTTTTTACCTATGTTTTACAAATAAATTATTTTGATTTTGAGTGTTTATACTGGATTACCTAAAGTGTAAAACCTAACTTATTTGGTGCGGATTATACCTACCTACCTGTACTTCGTGAATGATGGTAAAAATTATGTCTCATGTGATGATAAGCCTTTCGTCAATTACAGTGTTTCCGTCAGGATATTATACAACACTAGGCTGTAACTATCGTTATTGAGAATTTTCAAACAGAAAACCCAATATGCATGACCTTCTTATTAAAATTTGTCTAAAATGAAGTGAAATGAAATTTATTTTAGCAATTAGGTGTCATAAAACGCTTTTACTTGTCAATACATTTAAATGAAGCCAGCATTTTCTACCCAGAAACGCCGCAACAACCTCAAAGGTTTCCGTTAAAGTCCAGACCACGGATTCATATAATACTACATATTTAGATACAATACTACGTGAGAAAAATGTAGAGCAACGTCTGGAATGGCCACTTCACTATGTAGTTGACTGCATTTATTCTTCGGTTAATCTAATTATAGACACCTATTACATTTTACAAATTAGAACAGTTCGCTCCATAGCTCGCTGAGACACTGAATAAGTGGACTAGCCTAACTTTCAGTGTCTACGTCTCAGTACGCTGGTCATGACAAGTAGGTCGCGCTGGTTGACGACTTCGGCGGACTTTGACGGTTACGGCTTCAGACATTCCTGTATTGCTAAGGAGAAGACACGGTACAAAATTATAGACATTATGACAGTCGGTAGAACTTGCCAAAATGGTGCACAGTCTAAATAGAACTTTTCGTTGAGTCTGTCTCGACATTAATTTGGACTAGACCATGGATAACCATGTCGTGGGCCCATTACACGTGTACCGAAACCTGACTACGTCGAAGGGAACAACATTACTGGATAGGAATATATCTATCTCGGGTAGACTTCAGCGGAGTAGACATCACTACGGAAAGATCGGAAGGATCGGTTTGGGAAGCATTGGGCAGATAAGCTTCGAGCTGTACATTATATACTTTAAAAAATATTAATAAATTACTTACATTACACACGTTTTTTTATCAATTTCGCATTCTGGCATTTCATCGAGATATATAATTTTGATGTTTGTTTTTACAAAGCATATACATAACTGTTGTATTGCTTAATTAAATAATTATAAACAAAATGCTGTGTATTTACTGATACCAAATTTGACATGACAAGCGTGACAGAAGAGTCATTATATCAAAGAGTATATACGTGACTTAAAAGTTTGCACCAGTAGTAAGGTTTTTATGACATATTTTTTAGAATTTTTTCTTCTTCTTCTTCTTCTTCTCTTAGATTATGGCTTCTGTAGGTTATCTTCCACAATTTCGCCAATGTCAAGTTTAAGGCAACGTCGTACGGTATTTAGATGAATAAATCTTTACATATTCATAAAATATTTCTCAAAAATGAATAAAAATCTAAAAAATATGTCGGCAACGTCGTACGGTTCAATTGTTTTTTTCTAGAATTTTTTCATTGTTGTGAATTATTTTATGAATATGTAGAGAATTATCAATCTAAACACCGTACGACGTTGCCTTATACTTGACATTGGCGAAATTGTGGAAGATACTCTGCAGAAGCCATAATCTAAGAGAAGAAGAAGAAGAAGGTTTTTATAAGAACGAGATTGTTTTAACAAGACAAACCTAGACTAGACCTAGACAAAGTAGATTAATAGTGTAAGGACACTATTAATCTATTTCGTCTAGCAGGCTTCCGAAACATGGTGGGTTCAATCGCCACGTTATTACCGAGTGTATGGAGATTTCTTTGTGCCCAATTTTCAGGCAGGATTCGATGTGGTTCCCGGTAATAATAAGCTTTCTATTTACTTCTATCCTTTACAGTATAGCCAGTTTGCCGTGTGGTGCCGGCTCTGAATGCCACCACCCCATTTCCTCCCGTGGGTGTCGTAAAAGTCGATTAAGGGATTAACCGGAGGATGGGCAGCAGCGTCCTTCGAGTACATTAACAACTCAACTGCGATCGCCAACCCGTCTGCCAAGCGTGGCGATTATGGCAAGACCCCCCAATGAGCACAAAACACACCCATATCGGTCGTTGTAGTGATCTTTGGTGGAGGCCTGTGTCCAGCATTGGTCTTCATTCAGCCGAAATGACTTTACAGTATAGTGACACAGACACATAATATCTTCATGCTCACATGAATCACCAAATTCAATCACATGAATCGAAAATCCAAACGAGCACAATATCCAACTTCACATTACTTTCTCTCCCACACACACGCACGCACATACATCAAACACCCACGCACACCTCACACATAATCAAATGCACATACGCTACTCATTTTTTTTCCATGTCGACTCTAGGTAATTCTGTCTTTGACTCTTAGACTCAACCGAATTGTCAAATCATAATTATATAAATATAGCATATAAGTACAATACACAGTCCCATTAAATAATAAGTTATTTGGAAAACGAAGAAACAGCAGAACACTGACTCCGGAGTCACAGGATCCCATAGTTTAGCATTCAAGGTATCCCCTTATTATGTTGCTTTTGTACTTGACCTACCTGAACTTGTAACCTGGTATCTTTTAAAGCACCATTGTAACAAAGTTTTTTTGAATCAATAAACGTTTCTCTATTAAACTGGTTTATATCCCCTGTAAGGGGGAACCCGATCTTTTGATCGGCTTACGCAGGGAAATGGGTCCAACGTGCAGAGGCCTTTTAGACGTCGGGACCGATCACATTCCATTATGACATGTAGTATGTCTTCAGGCCGCTGACATGAATCACACAGAGGCGACGGGTTTACATTAGGGTTAAAGGAGAATACATCGAAAAGGAAAAATAATTTAATGTTTAATTTCAGCCCCCTTACCTTTCGTTCCGCGAACATTGCAAGCTCGGCAGGCGGGTTGGTGAAATGAAATGAAATAAATCTCACATGAGGTGAGGGCAGTGCGGCTACTGTTCGACAGTAGGGACGCTGCTACCCATCCCTCTGGTTTAGAGTTCCTGTCACCTTTTAGCACATCCACGAGAGAGATGGTGTAGTGCTATATTCTTAGTCCAGATATCACACGGATAACCCCACTGTTCGTACCCCAATTCAACAAATAATAAAACAATTTTAAACGGATTAAATCGCGCGTGTTATTGATTTTTGTTTTTCCTGGCGTTTCGAACACTTTGCAGGGTTCGTGGTCGCAGGATGACTAAGGTGACAAGCGTCGTTACAGATTTAAAAAGTTATTTCATCTACCGTACAAAATAATCAAAAATTGTTTCGATGCACGCAGTAATCACTCAGTGTCTTGATGTTTTTTAGTATGGTGTGTTGTTTGTTGCAAACGCGATTTAATCCGTTTAAAATTGTTTTATTATAATGTATGTGTAATAATCGTGAAAATCAATTTCGGATGAAATTACTAAATATCACAAAACTAAAGAAGTTTCTAATATTATATACCTATATGCTTTTCTTTTAATAAGTTTAAAATAATGTCTAAACATTACTAGTGGTGCAACGAATACATATACGTATTCATCGAATCATCATCATTTTCATAATTTTAGCAGAAAAAAAAGTCCACAGCTTGATAGAGGCCTCTCCCAAAGATCACAACTACCGGTTTGGGTTTGTGTTGTGTGCTCATTGCGTTCGGTTTTGGCATATTCACCACGCTTGGCAAGCGGGTTCGCGATCGCAGTTAATTTGTAAAAATACTCGAAGAACGTTGTTGCCCATCCTCCGGCTAATCCCATAAGTACGCCTTTTACGACACCCACGGAATGAGATGGGGTGGTGCTATTCTTAGTCGGCACCACACGAACACAAAATTCACATTAGAATAGAATAGAATAGAATATAACTTTATTGTACACCAAAATAATATAAAGGATTATTTACAATAGTTAGCGTGGCACAATGGGCGGTCTTATCGCTAAAAGCGATCTTTTACAGACAACCTTTGGATGGATTTAAAAGTAGGGAAATAAAGAAATTCAGGTAGTCTGTGGTGTACTGAACCATGATGTAGATAATGATATCGATATTATATAGGTAGATAGGTATTTCCATGAAGATGGAAAGTCACCGGAGGATATGGAATAGTTAAGGATATAAGAAAGGACTGGTAGTATTTCTTCAAGGTTATGGAGTATCATTTTTCGGCTTACGCAATCACTACCAATTGCGTTGGATGAGATTGAAACTATGCTCTTCTTAACATCACAATCGGTGAAATGACTGAAAACAAAAGCTGGATAATCGGGAGTCGAAAGAGTTGAAAGATGACTTATTGTGGACGCTTTCAAAGTCCCAGTGCATTGGGACGAAGACGAGAAATGTTGATTTAGTAAATCGAGGTCCAAGTCTTTAGGGGTGTCAGATTGTCTCTGCTTTCCAACTCCCATAGATCTGAGAAATTTCCAGACTTTAGCTGGGTTTTCTAATCCTTTTTCTACAGAATCATGAATGTAGTGGCGTAGTGCGTCCCTACACACCCTATTACAGCGATTTCGAGCAACAATATAATTGTCCCAGTTGCGCGGCCCGGGTCGATATTTATGCTTAGTTTTAGCTAATGTCTTCTTATGCATGATGCTTCTAATGTCATCAGTCAACCACGGTGCTGGGAGGTGTTTCATTTTTACTGCACGTATAGGAGCGTGAGCGTCATAAAGCTTGACCAGGTTATCTGTAAAGAGGCGAATTTTAACATCAATCGACGTAGCGGTGACGAGAGGAGCCCAATCAATTGCCTTTGGAGGCCGGATTTTGTACGACAGGAATAAAAGGTCATGGTAGGAGAACATATCGGCTGAACATTGTCCATGCTTAGATACACGTTGGGTAGAGGCAACAAAGATAAGATCCAAGAGTGAAGGATTACAGTTAGGAAAATGATGTGTGGCACTTAAAGGAAGAATAGATAAATTCGAGGATTGCAATACAGATTGAAGGGTATAAGAACGAGAATCTTGTTTCAATAAGCAAGTATTGAAGTCTCCCATGATGATGCTGTGACTGTAAGATGGAATAGAATAGTTAGAGAATAGGTTTTAACTTTTTACCACTATATGTTACTATATCCTTAGTGTCGTCTTATGGGACCAATGTTTCGTCGAATATCAAATTTAAATTCGTCTAAAATATCAGAGTTAGACGGAGTAGCGGCTGCAACGGACAGAACGGCGCACAGATTATAAACAAGTTATTTTAGCAATGTTAATTAAGTCTATTTTATTCTATAATTCCATACATCGACACATCATCATACAGCAGTAAAAACTACTCTATTTATTTATCATTTGGGTTCCTCAATTTATGTTTTCCTTTATCTACATTATTTATATATGTCGTAAATGTCGTTGGTATCATCATAGGTCGAAGCGTTGGTACTCGAGATCCCAGATCCCTTCGATGCCGAAGATGACCGCCCAGGAGGCTTTACCTGGCAAGCTCCTCCTCGGGGCGGAGGAGTCCACGAAGATTTTCACAGCAGTGAAAATAAAAAGGCCTATTGGAATATCATAGCTACTATGTGATACTGTTGGAGGATATAGACATAGGGTTTTTTAGGCTTGCTTAGTTTTTAATTTGTAAATATATTTTTTTATGTTATCTGTGCAAGCCCATGAACCTCGTTTTTCACTTGCTATACTCCAGTGGCACGCAACATTTGTCGTAAGTGCAGAACCTTTGTTACGCGGCAAAGACACGTCACTTCAGTGGCTGTGTAAAATTGTATCTAACACGAAAAGTGGCTACGTATTTAATGAATACTAATATTTCGGCGCATCTGGTCCGACGAGCCGATCAAAATATAATAAGAAAGGGTAGGATATATAAATATCTTAAGACAAATCAATAAATACAGAGTCAAACGACATTTGTGTTGCTTGAGTCTCGCGCGTGACCCCCGAGTGTGTGAAACTAGGGGTCATACTTGGGTCCAGCTAATTTAGACGTTTGGGTTCAACCGCATCCTGTAAAAAATATTATTGCTTTATTAGTGACAGAACCCTATTACAAACAAGGAAATGTATCTATTTGTAATTTGAATGAAGGGTCATTGTAAAATACTTGCATCTTGGGCGTGGTTTTCGTGTGTAACATCTTCTCTTTCGCCTTCCTGCAATCTGTGGGAGTGATTACGTGAAACGGGACGGAAGAGTGTAACAGTAAGTCAGGAACACTTAAAAATAGAATCAAAATATAACACTGTTTCTCTAACAAAATGTTATCTTTTTTGTTTTTCATTACGATACCTACAGGGCAAATCCAAGAAGTTAATATCACCAAGAAGATTCCATTAATACTTTTTTGCTAATGGAACGCATATGTGGAGCGCGCCCGCATTTACATAAGCTGGATGTCGGCTAGGATCGACGTGTTGGCGGCACGGCCTTAACAGTGCTTCCGATATCTCGAGCTCGGAAATGTGCGCCTCCAGTGCATCCAGTGCACCATCTACGGAGGAGTTGACGGAAGCGACCGGTGCTTCGCTTGTGGCGACCAGGGCTACAAAGTTCGCTCCAGTGTGGTCATACGAGGACTACCAGTGGTTTTAGCCGGTAGGAGTCCGGCATACCCCTTCGCCCTTCCCCGGGCCGAAGGAAGTTCATGAAGAATTTCCACTGGGCACAAATAAAAAAATAAAAAAGGGCTACAAAGTTCGGGAGTACCAGCCTTCCAGCCGAGCACAGACTAAAGCAGGAGGGGGAAACAAGTCCCCTCCCAGTACAGCAGTGTACTGGTGGTCGGATGAGACAGCGCAGTTGCGTGCGATCTGCCTGGCATGCCACCGCCGGTACCAACAAACTGACGCCGGCACAGCGCTACAGCCGGAGAAACTGACGAGGCCTATAGGGCCTACCGGGCGGCCACGCTGGCGCTTCAGACCGCCATCAGCGACGCGAAATCTCGTTCTTGGAGCGAGCTTTTGGACTGGACAGGTTTCCGTGTCCCCGCGGTGACTGAAACTATGACCTCAGATTTGCTGGCGGGAGTACTTTCCATGCTTTTTCCCGCGGCCCGGGACCTCTACCCCCGACTGTCTCAGACATTGCCAAGGAGTTAGAGGTTTCGGAAGGGGAGTTAGGCCAAGCCATTGGCCGCCTAAATGATCGCAGCTGAGGCGGCTGTTGACCAGTTGCCTACATCGCAGCGTGTTCTCGTCCGGCTGGAAGGAAGCTGGATTGGTTCACTTGAAGAAGGAAGGAAGGGCCGCAGTCTCCCTCTGCATACCGTCCCATTTGCCTGCTCGACGAGGCTTCGAAGATATTCGAAAGAATAAATGCCCGAAGATTCCTTGACGCCGAGCTGGCCGAAAGTTAGTATGGCTTATACGAATATGCATTTCGTCGCATATCATAATTAAATCCATTAAAAATATTTGATTAAAATGGCTGCAAAGAACAGAACGGCACACAGATTATAAACGAGTTATTTTTGCAGTAATTAGTTAGTCCATTTTATTCAATAATTCCATACATCGACATGATATCATACAGCAATAAAAACTACTCTATTTATTTGTGATCTGTGAGCCTCAATTTATGTTTTCCTTTATCTACATTATTTATATATTTCGTAAATGTCGTTGGTATCATCATAGGTCAAAACGTTGGTTCTCGAGATCCCAGATCCCTTCGGTGCCGAAGATGACCGCCCAGGAGGCTTTACCTGGCAAGTCCGGCAAGCCCCTCCTCCTCGGTGTGGAGAAAGTCCTCGAAGATTTCCACAGCGGTGAAAATTAAAAGGACCTATGAGAAACCATAGCTACGAAGTGATACTGTTGGAGGATATAGATAAAGACGCTTTTTCAGGCTTAGTTTTTAATTTGTACATTTTTTATGTTATCCGTGCGAGCCTCGTTTATCTCTTGCGGCACTCAACATTGGCACGCAACATTTGTCGTAAGTGGAGAACCTCCGTTATAGTATACGCGGCAAAGACACGTCACTTCAGTAGCTGTGTAAAATTGTATGTCACACGAAAAGTGGCTTCGTATTTAATCAATATTAATATTTTGGCGCATCTGGTTAGACGAGCCGACCAAAATATAAAGGGTAGAATATATAAATATCTTAAGACAAATCAATAAATACGGAGCCAACCGGCGTTTGTGTTGCTTGAGTCTCGGGCGTGACCCCCGAGAGTGTAAAACTTGGGGTCAGACTTGGGTCCGGCAAATTTGGACGTTTGGGGTCAACTGCATCCTGTGAAAAAGAATTATTGCTTTATTTATTAGTGACAGAACTCTATTACAACAAGGTAATCTATTTGTAATTTGAGTGAAGGGTCATTGCAAAATACTTGCATGTTGGGCGTGTTTTTCGTGTGTAACATCTCTCTCGCTTTCTTGCAATCTGTGGGAGTGATTTCGTAAAAAGGGACGGAAGTGTGTAACAGGAAGTCGGGCAAGATTTAAAAATAGAATCAAATTATGACACTTTTTCTCTAACGAAATAATGTTATAAGATTTTTTTCTCTATTGCGATACGGGGCAAATCCAAGAACTTAATATCACCAAGGAGATTAAATTCTTTTTTTTTCTAATGGATCGCATTTACGGTGCGTGCCAGTTTTATAGCACTACAAAAAAGTTTTCATTTCAATTATTATCTTTGGCAGCGCCGGCTTTAGCGCATGCGCGGTGATGTGCTGAGTTTTGGCGCCATTCATACATTTTGTTGTACTGAATTTCGATATTTTATTAATGTTGCTTATAACCAAGGTGAGGTGACACATCATATGCGACTACTGTAAGGCTCGCTCGATTTTTCATAAAAAGATGTGTCTGCTGTTTATAAATGAAATGTAATCAACAATATTGTAAAATAAGTATCATCATTCCGGCCGAATGAAGTCCACTGCTGGACACAGGCCTCCTCCAAAGATCACCAATATGGGTGTATTGTGGGCTCATTGGGGGGATTTGCCATAATCGCCACGCTTGGCAGACGGGTTGGCGATCGCAGTTGAGTTGTTAATGTACTCGAAGGACGCTGCTGCCCATCCTCCGGCTAATCCCTTAGTCGACTTTTACGACACCCACGGGAGGAGATGGGGTGGTGGTATTCTGAGCCGGCACCACACGGCAATAAGTATACCAAATTTAAAAACGACATGCTCATATTAGTTTCCGAGGAAGAGCCCCCTCTTCTCCTAATTGTCAGGATAAAATATAATTTTTTTCTTCGAGGGGAGCGCTGCTCTTTCCACCGCGGTGAAAATTCATCATGGACTTCTTTTGTCCCGGAGAAGGGGTGTCTTATTACCAGATAAACCTATAGCCACCTTCGTTACCGAAGGGGGCTATAGGTTCTCGAAAACGAACGCACCGGAACCACCCATTGGTGCCTTACCTTTAGGCATATCTCGGAGGGGTGACTGTAAAGCGGTTACTCCGTTTAAGGGAGCGGAGGACTGTAAAGAGGCTGCCCTCCCGGGCATACCTCAAGGGGAGATTGTGAAAGGATCCCCCGAAGCCTCACTGTGCGTTTTGCTGCGCACATGGCGGCACGTGACCACGTTGCGTACCGTTGTCTTCCCGGGGATCAACATAGAATTCTTCTACCTAAACGACTAAAAGTAAAGAGGCCACACTGGGTTTCGTAGCCAGTAAATTTGCTATTGAACTAAATCCAAGATCTTTTTTTATAATCATGCTGTACCTCCTCATGCAGCCAAATCCTAGCTATATGATCTAATTTCCATCTTTTTAACAACGGAGGACTTGGAGTATCATGCTGGTAAGCTTTATATTTATACTGAGAAATACAAGCTGTATTTGGGAAAAGCTTTAAATCGTTAGCATAAAATAGCAGCTTGTTAACTACAGTCGAGAAAAGCAGGGGTCCTAAAATCAAACCCTGAGTTACACCTTAGAGCGAAATTTTATCTATCAAATTTAGTTCCAGTCTCAATTTAGTAAATGTCACAAATTGTGTTCTCCTAAACTAACAACAATCGTTAAACGTGAACTTATATAATTTTAGTTCACTCAACTTTCAGTTAATAGTATCTTTAATAAATTATATATATATATATATATTAATTTCAAGAATTGGCCCTCAGATCGCGTGTTATATGGACGAGTCGTGAATTTTTTTATGTACAAACTGCTGATGATCAAGACGACAGCCGGAAATTAAGTTAAGAAAACTAGGTGTATGCCATATAACTGCTCCTGTGGTTTGAGGCTGTAGGAGTCCGGCATGCCCTTCCGCCTGTCCCCAGGGCGGAGGAAGTACATGAAGTATTTCAACCGGGTGAAAAAAAGCATAGGCCCTATACCTCTAAGTTTCGTAACAAAATGTGTTGTTTCTGTCAAAAGCCTTATGGAGATCGAAGCAAAGGACATCGATCTGTTACCCACTATCTTTATGAGCGGATGTTATCAAGCATGGTCAGCAAGAGTATGTTTACGCATTTTTTTAATCCGAAATCCATGTTCATCATAAATATGTCTGTCAAAGTACCTGAGAATTTCTTCGTATGGAATATTATCAAATACATTAGCAGGGGCCAATAATATGCGAATGTGCCGATATATGATTTCCATCCTCTCTTTGGTATGGGAGTCATTCTGGAGCAGTCTACACTTTACACATAGGGTGGCATATTCTCAAGCCCAACGAATCTATCAAGTCTCACCTTGATAATACCACGCTCAACGTCATTAGGGAGACAAATGATGTAACCATACTAACAAAATGTCGTTGCATTGTATGCTATGAGCACATATTTTATAAACATTGAATTCAAGAAAATCCAGTATGAAATCACTGTCGCATATTACATTAGTAACATCAATACCATATAATGATTGACTTTCACTAAAGTAAAGCTAAAATTCTGTGATATATCTTTAACATTATTTAACTACGGCCTTATGTAAACTTACCATAAAAGATATAACGTCCATTGGTATTTGATCTTCCCAATCTATTCTTTCACATTTATCTGCCTCAGAAGTCACACTTTCGATAACTGGCAACCGCTTATTTTTCTTGCTTGGCGTCAGTTTTTCAATCGTAAACCCACAATCTCTTTTGGTAGATTTCGGATCTTCTTTAGTAACTGCCATTATATCGTTATTGGTAGCTTTTTGAACTCGACTGGGGATATTAGTTTGGCAATAAGCATCATTTGTAGGCAAAGAAATCTCTCTCGGAGCGTTTTCTATAAGGACTTTTAACATTTGGTTATCCATATTCGGTATTGGAGTAGATTGTTGCGTGGGTTGATATACCAATTGGCCATTTAAAAGGTTTGCAGCCAAGGACGGAACTGTCAGCAACCCTGAGTTGAAAACTATCGGATGTAGAATAAAATTATTATCGCCGGGTAACAAAAGGGTTTCACATGAAGACGGCCCTGTTGTATTTTTTAGTAATCTTTCAATGGGGACTAATTTAGGGACATTGAGAACTGATTGGGTTACTACGCTCAATTGGGGGTAATTTGGTTGCGTTAGCAGATCGGATAAGCTTTCGGGCGTTGATTGTGGGCAATCCAACTCAGTCGGTTCTGCTTCAGATTTGACCTTTTCTATTCGTATTTGTAGAGGATCTCTATCTTCTTCTTCGTCTAATATTACTAATGTTTCCGATACTTTCGTTTCTGATGAACTGTAGAATACAAAAACATGACATTATTTAAGAAGCGTCTGTGTTTGCGCCTTCGCAATATTGTTCAACTCGTAATGATAGCTTTCACATAAGAAGAAAGAAAAAGAAAGAAAGAAAAGCTATTTATTGCCACAACAAAACGCGCATCGGTACATTCATACTAATTAAACCTATATCTACACCAAACTTGCAATAAAAACACATAACAAAAAGATTTATCGTAGAATATAAATAAAAATAATAATAAATAAAATGAGAAATAAAGTAATCGTAACAAAAATAACAGATTGCCGACGCACGTCCCAACAGTGGCAAAGAGGTCAACACTCAGCATAACACCGCGTTGCAACGCTAGCCGCAACACAGAGCTGGTTTTCAGTGCTAACCCTGACCTGTGACGGACGGATATTAAGCCAACATACATAATTTAAATAATACAGCTATAAAAAACACAAAACAATATAAGGTAAGTGGAAAACATACATATATACTAATAGTTATCAAACACTAAGCATCAAACGTATTCGCAGGCCTCAAGCCATGTCTTGCTTTGCTCCCGCTCGCACAGCGCGGGTCGCGCTTGCACACGTTTGTATTTGTTATGGCGTGTCATTCATTCTGCCTGCGCACGAGTTCTGTGTGGTCGCGCGACTAAATACTGCGTTAAGATCAAAGTATTTGATAACAGAAACAAATGAAACACACCAAAACAAGCAGCCGCACCATACATATTAATTCTAATATTGTAGGTGCGAACTAATATACCACAGTGAAAGTGTATATTATGTGCCTGGTTTATTAATGCAAATGTTTGTTTCGCTTTAGGCTAATGATCCGTTTGGGATACGATTGCGCGTGTAGACCATATACATATACGTACAAACATGCCGCCTCTAGCCGCTCGGAATCAGATGTACATTGCTCATAGGTCATAAACATACCGTGAGTATTTCATTTATTTATTTATAGAATATTTGTTGTTCATTTTTTTGCTTCTGTAATAGGTATCTTTTTAGGTTGATTTTAAAGTTTGCGCTTGTTTTCAGGGACCGCATGGGAGGTGGTATATTGTTCCAGCAATGAGTGGCGGCATACTTGAAACATCCCCTAAAGGCTGTAGTTTTGTATAGAGGCATCGTGAGAGGGTTGGAAGTGGAACGAGTAGAGTAACTATAATGATCCTGTCTCCAAGTTAATTTCTTAAATAGGTATGCTGGTTTGTGTGTGTTGATAACTCCAAATAATAAGCCAGCCAAATGAAGTTTTCGCCGTGCTGCCATTTTCAGCATATCATTTTTATTTAAAAATGGTGTTACGTGTTTTCTCCGGGGTATGCTAAAGCAATATCGGGCACATGCGTTCTGAATTCTTTGGATTAAACGTTCTGTACGAGATAGCAGACATGGGCCGTATACGGCATCACAATAATTCATTTTTGATAGCACTAGACTATCAACCACTCTCTTCCTCATTGCGACACTAAGGAAGTCTCTTATCCTGTACAGAACCTTTAATCTGTAGAAACAGTTTTTGGCCACGTTATTGACGTGATCTTCAAAACGAAGTTCTGGGTCAGTGATTAGGCCCAAGTTACGAGCAACTTCTACTCCTTCTATGTTTTCTCCCATGATCTCAACCTTGGGTTTTGCAGATAAAATTGACTTGATTTGGTTTCTGCTGCCCATAATCATAAATTTGGATTTTTGTGAGTTGAGCACCAGTGAGTTTCTTACGGACCACGAAGCAACCTTGTCGAGCTCTGCGTTAATTGTTTCTACGGCGGATGTAGTGTTTTCTGCATTAAACGAAAAATATAATTGAGTGTCATCCGCGTATATGTGGTATTTGCAGTCACGGAAACATTTAGTGATGTCTGCACTATACAACACATAAAGGAGTGGGCCCAGAAGCGATCCCTGAGGCACCCCCATGGGCACCAGTCGTGGGGAAGAGGATAGCACTGAACCATCTATTTTACGCATCTCAACTCGCTGTGACCTGCCTGTCAAGTAACTTTCAAACCATCTTATCGTCTCCCACTCAAAACCATAGTAGGAAAGTTTTGAAAGTAATAGGGATAAATTTATGGATTCAAATGCCCGGGAAAAATCTAGAAGCGTCAATATAGTCCCCTCCCCTCGATCCCGAGCCTCGAGAATGTTGCCCACAACATCCGCTAGGGCTGTAGTTGTCCCACGTCCTTTTCTAAAGCCTGATTGCAGGTCGGGGAGAATTCCGTTAGATTCCAGATAATCTATAACCTGCAGGTACACAACCCTCTCCAGCACCTTGGATAAGCATGGCAATATGCTAATGGGGCGAAGGTCCCTGCAGTTTCGAGGGTTAGTGTTTTTTGGAATTGGCCGTACAATTGCACTCCGCCACAGATCAGGAAAAGTATGTGTGATTATGGATCTATTTACTATTCTGTTAAAGTTGTTAGTGATTGTGGCAGAGTAAGTGATATCATCTCTTTTGATATACCATCAATTCCTTGCGCATTGGTTGCTATATTTCGAATAATTTTGAAAACTGTTTCCCGATCCGTTGGCCTCAAAGAAAACCTAGCTGTGCCATGCCGATTAAATTCAAAATATGTTAGGTGGCAGATGCTTACATCTGAATGTCCTGGGACGTCCAGAAATGCCGAATTTATTTCATCTGGATCCTCAAACTGCCCCAAAAGCATATCATCGTCCCTACACACTGGAAGCACATGTTTTTTTAAATTATACCATAGCAATTTAGGGTCGTTTATGTTATCGTTAATATATTTTGTAAAGAATGCTTTTTTCTCGTTTAGTAATGATATTGTAGCTTGGTGCTTTAAGTCCAGATAATATTGTTTGTGTGCTTCCAGTTTGGTATGGCGGTATCGGGCTTTATTACGTAACTTAAAAATAATTTTTATGTTATTTGTTATCCATGGTGTTGGTGGACCCCTAAATATTTTAGTTTTTTTCGGTGCGTGAACATCAAAAAGACACTTCACATGTGAATTAAATGAGTCCACCATCTTATTCACGTCCTGTAAGGCACAAATTGTATCCCACGGGATCGCCTCTAAGTCCCTCTCAAAGAAATCGGGCAATATGTCTTTAAGTGGTCGAAAGGTGACTGTTTTTCTTGCAGGCTTTTCTTTTTTGCAGAGTATTTCGCACGTAACAAATGAATGGTGCCCAAGTTCGATTATGTGTTCTACTGTGACGCTCCGGTACTGCGCATCAGTAAAGATCACGTCAATTAACGTAGCACTGTCACCCACCATATGCGTAGCTATAGGAACTATTTGTTCCATATTGCTGTAGTTGAGGAATTCTATTATTTTTTTTGTATTGGAGTTGTTGCTGTCAAGCATGTTTATATTTAAATCTCCTAATAATATAATATTATCATACGGGGCTAACGCGGATATGCTATCTGTGATAGCGTCAGTAAAAATATCAAGTTCCAACCATGGTGGCCGATAAGCAGTTCCTATTAACATTTTTTTGGTCTTTGTATTTAAACTCATCCACATTTGCTCTACTGTCGGATGGTGAGGATGAGTTCTTACTCGTGTACATATTCCATTTTTAATATAGAATGCAACATCTCCTCCGCGCCCTCCACGGGTGGTCACAGGGCGTGGAATATGACGTAGCTGATAACCGGGAACTACTGGTGCCCGGCCTTCCTCCCCTCTACGGAGCCAGGTCTCATTTATAGCCATAATATCTACTGAATGATGGTTCATAGCTAGAAGAAACTCATCATGACTCGTTGCCAAGGAACCAGCATTCAATAGTCCAAACTTTATATGCTTACTGCGCGGCATTTAAACGGTGAGCAAACATAATCACACTCAGAGCCCGTTTTACAAAAAAGAACATGTAAATATATATACACATAATATACGACAGACAAATTAATAAATTAGTGATTGATATACTAGGCATATGGTGCATAACATCAACATTAAAAAGTAATTATATCGCAAATATTAAAAATAACTTATCTAACTGCTGTGTATGTAGTAATGTGTTAGGTTCTCGCTCATTACATCGCGTATATTATAGATTTTTGGGGTAACCACAGCGTCCTTCGTCCAGATTGCCCGACCAAATCAAGTTGATTTTACTTTAGCATAGCGATTATTTGGATTACTATTTATTTCAATTTTCTATGTTAAGTTATGTTCAAACTACGGAGACATTATCTATACAAATAAATAAAATTGAAGTGTCTGTTTGTAATATCAAAATAACAGCTTTTTACTAAATGCATATGAAAGTAGATACGGTACATATAACAAAAAACAATTTTTAAATATTTTGTCTGTCTGTCTGTCTGTTTGTTCCGGGTAATCTCCGAAACGGCTGGACTGATTTTGACAGGACTTTCACTGGCAGATAGCTGATGTTATAAGGAATAACTTAGGCTACTTTTATTTTGGAAAAATAATTAGGGTCCCTTGCAAAAAAAATAAAACCCTTGAAATCATATATATATATATATATATAAGGTCTTATTTTAATAATCCACGATATTTTGCATGGCACCGTAGTAAATGCTAATGATGATGTTCCAACCACACAAAATTAATTTGACGGTGAAAAATTTGTTTATTTCTTTTGTGCGGCGCCTACTTTCGCCTATTTCGTTTGACGTTGCCGACTATCTAAATAAGTCGGCAGGCCGCGACCACCATTTTCTTACTAGATGCAAGTGGATGTTATTATAACTTACTAGAAGAACCAGTAAGTAATTAAATGAGTGATTTATAAAAAATGCTGACAAAAATACAACGGATTTATTTTTTAGTGATACCTACATTATCCTCAGCATCCACATAGGCTGCATGCAAAATATCGTGGACTATTAAAATAAGACCTTGTATATTCTATGTCAAGTGTCTATGTCGAAGTAGTCTAAATTTCTTTTAAATTAAACGCGGGCGAAACCGCAGGTCCCAGCTAGTCTAAACTAATATTATAAAGAGAAAAGATTTGATGTTTTGTATGCTTGTTGTTCGTAATCGTAAAAATCAAAAACTAATTAACTGATTTGAAAAGACATTTCACTTATAGAAAGCTACATAATCAGCGAGTGACACGGTCAGTATTTTATTTTCAAAAATTAGAGTTCCCTACAAAAAATTGCAATAATGTAACCCAAGGTATCAAGCCAATCAATGCCTATAAAGATCATTATTTGGCACGCGCTACGGAAACTACTGTTGATTTATCAAATAATGTACTATATGTTATAGTTTTACATTACCCACAAAGAAGTCATCGAGGCTAACTGTCAAGTTACAATAACCACTTTTTGTTCAAATTACACAATCAAAATACGGGTAGAATCGAAAGATGATGACATTCTTATCCTTTTTTTTTTATTGGTGCCCAGTGGAAATTCTTCATGAACTTCCTTCGCCCCGGGGAAGGGCGAAGGGGCATACCGGACTCCCACCGGCTAAAACCACTGGGGCGGTCATATTTTTATCGTATATAGTTTCGTCGTTTTATAGTTTTATAAACAAGGTTGACTCTGTACACGAACTATGTTTCACGATAATATTACATCTCTAAATTGCACAGATGAGAAGCCGGGGGGTACTATAGCCTGACCAATACCACTGTATCGCGCCTTAGGTATGCGAGCAGCGAGGCAAGGGGCCGAGCAGCCGCTCCGTTTTGTCATTCCGCCGTCGTCTCTCTCTTTCGTTCCCACTCCCCAGCTCCACGAGCATATCTAAGGCGCGGTACAGCGGTATTCGTCAGGCTATAGTCTGAAATAAAATACATCGTCATTTCATCATTTCGGCCGAATGAAGTCCACTGCTGGACACAGGCCTCCCCCAAGATCACCACAACGACCGATATGGGTGTTGTGTGCTCATTGGGGGGTCTTGCCATAATCGCCACGCTTGGCAGACGGGTTGGCGATCGCAGTTGAGTTCTTAATGTACTCGAAGGACGCTGCTGCCCATCCTCCGGTTAATCCCTTAGTCGACTTTTACGACACCCACGGGATGAAATGGGGTGGTGGCATTCTGAGCCGGCACCACAATTTTTTTTTTTTTTTTTTTAAGAAAAACGTTGCCCCACACTAGGATTTCTCCTGTGTCGTAGGTGCGTTTACAGACACAAATTCCACATGCAATATACCCAGACCCGAAACAACTACCTGCAGATCATACAAATATTTGTTCCGTGCGGGAATCAAACCCGCGATCCGGTGCGCAGCAGCCGACTGTATCAGCCACTGAACCAACCAATTATCGCACGCCCAAATCTAAACATACCTTAATACTAACGAATCATTTGCTATTAGTGCGATGGTATCCTGTTGTACATCACTACCCGGTCTCCATCCGGTTTCTTCTGAATTATTCGTTCTGTTCTGACCCGGATCCCGTATCGTCCGTCCAGCCGGTCGTTTGTCTCTGATCGGGAACTCTGTCGTGCCGCAGGACCGGGTGGCCGTTGCGGTCACCTGACCGAACAAATCCGGCGGGTCATCCGGTATCACATATACTTCGTTTGGAAGTTGTACGCTCTTCTGGGTTAGTTTGACCTGTGAAAGGAAAGCTTTGGTTACAAAAATTACAACGTATATTATTGTCAACTAGCTGGAACCCGCAGTTTCACCCGCGTTTAAATCAAAAGAAATTTAGAGTAAGTACTTCGACATAGAATATATTGGGTTTCAAGGGCTTTTATTTTTTTGCGCGGAACCCTAATTATTTTTCTTGAATTAAAGTAGCCTAAGTCGGTATCGGTCCAGCCGTTTCGGAGATTACCCGGAACAAACAGACAGACAGACAGACAAAAAAATTAAAAATGGTTTTTATGTTATGTGTCCCGTATATACTTTCATATGCATTTAGTAAAAACCTGTTATTTTGACATTACAAACAGACACTTCAATTTTATTTATTTGTATAGATTTAGCACCCATTATATATAATACATTTAGCACCCATTACAATAGACCATATAATTGTAGTTTCCATCTTATACAATAGTTTTACACCTCCGGGGACAATCCGAGACTGCATTTTATAGTGTAGCCATGGAGAGTCCCCGGTTAGTGTCCCATTACATTTTAGATTAAAATTCTCTCTCTGCGTGTTGGACCCATGTCCCTAAGCCTATCAAAAGACAGGGTTTCCCCTTACAGGGGATATAAACCCGTGTAATAGAGAGAATAATAATAAGTGCTATAAGTCTTTCACTTTAAATCATACCATAATCACACGTCTCTTGTGCGCAGAGTGCGGGACAGCTCCAATGCCGCTCTGAGTATAATAGCAAATTGCAATTGGCCTGTACTTATGTGACAGACAAGTTAATTTAATTTAATTTAATTTATTCTTTATTGTACACAAGTATTTTAATTTAAACAATAAATACAAACTTTTATGTACAAAGGCGAGCTTAACTCAGAATTGAGTTTTCTATCAGCAAACCCTTTGATTTTTAGAGAGATTGTGTCGTTTATGAGGGCCAAGACACGTGTACGTAGTAAGAAATCAAAGTTACAGTTATACAAAAACCAAATAAAAAAATTAAAAAAGCCTTATATCATACAAATATGATACCATATAATATGCTTATAAGTACATAAATAAATTTTATAATATTATAATAAATTACATATAGTGTCGCACGTAAGAGACTACTGTAATAATATGAGTTAATTATAATACATTATGTGTTGATGCTGTATTTATATCGTATTTATTCCTTTGTAGTTATTTATGTGTGATTATGTATTTATTATTGAATAATAATAATTTAAAGATGTTTTCTAATATGGGTTATGTGGTACCTGAAATAAATGAATTTGAATTTGAATACCGATCCCGCTGTCCCCTAAATTCCTTGTACCCTCAGCAAGGCCCTAAACCGAGGTTCGAGTGCCGCAGGAGGTGTCCTTAGCAGCAGTTGCTTAGTTTATTAACTTTAAGCCTGGCTGGGGTCTCCAGCTAAGGCGAACCGTACAGTAGTCACATATGACGTATAACATCCGATTAATTTGTTTTGTTTTAAAATATGAATTGAGCAGCGACGGAAATTAACCTCAAAATTTAAAAAAATGTTTATGGCACCGTTGGTGCAGTGGCTGATACAGTCGGCTGCTGTGCTCTGGGTCGTGGGTTCGATTCCCGCGCGGAACAAATATTTGTAAGATCTGCAGGTAGTTGTTCCGGGTCTGGGTGTATTGTGTGTGGAATTTATGTCTGTAAACGCACCCACGACACAGGTGAAATCCTAGTCCAACGTTTTTAAAAAAGACAAAAAACAAGAAAAATGCCCGACTGAGAAGAATTGTGAGCCGGCGCTTACTTCTTAGAATTCAAAAAACTGTTTCGGTCAATCCATTCATTTTATATTGGTTGAAGCTCTCAGGTACCTGCAGAGAATCCGCTATATATAATTATCTTGTAGCATAGACTCACCCCTCGGTTATCGATAACTAGAGGTTCCGTCTCACTGAACTGTGATGACCCCCGTATCGCCATTAACTCTGCTTCCCATTCACTTGGTAAATTCCATTCAATATTCTGAAAATGACACAAATAAACTACGATCACTAATTACATCATATCCGCCGAAGGATCTCCACTGTTGGACAAAGACCTCCCCATCGATTTCGAAACAACCGATTACATGCCACCCGAAAACTCCCAGCGACCTTCACCAAGTCGACTGTACGTCGTGTAAGAGCCCGTCCCACACTGACCGCGCACCGAAAAGCGCGGTCTTCACTCGAGAACCTTTTTACTGTAAAGGCACTTCAGCTTACTAATTCTTTGAACTATATCGGCGAGCTATGGAGAGAGATATGCTTGCTATTTCTCTACGGATCGAATCAGAAATGAGGAGATCCGTAGAAGAACAAAACTTGCCGACACAGCTGAAAGGATTAGTAAACTGAAGTGGCAATGGGCGGGGCACATTGCTCATAGAACTGATGGCCGTTCGGGTAAAAAGGTTCTCGGATGGAGACCGCGCACCGGAAAACGCAGCGTGGGACGACCTCCAACGAGGTGGACAGACGACCTGGTGAAGGTCGCTGGGAGTCGTTGGATGAGGGGGCATGTGACCGCTCGTTGTGGAAATCTGTGGGGGAGGCCTTTGTTCAGCAGTGGACGTCCTTTGCCTGATATGATGATGATGATGTTATGGGCAACTTTGTAGAAAAATACATCACTCTCTTAATAGCTCGCTGAGTAACCTTGAGCTTTTCTATTTATTTATTTATTTATTTATTTGTTTATTTCTCACCACAATAAAAGTTACAGTATTATTCAAATTTACTGTGGGAGACTGGTGCCTAAACTAGGCTGAAGCCTGTATCTCAGGTCACCAGGCCTTCCACCCCAGAAGTCCAATTTTGCTCTTTCATGAACCAAACGATTTTTTCCATTTGCCATTCCATCAAGTTGTTTCCTCTTGTTAAAGTTCTGTTGAATACTCTCCAATAGGTTGATATAACTTTATCAGGCCCCGATACTGTTGATTTTGTCCTTTATAATCCAGTTATCATCTAGCATCCAAAGATTTAAATCTCTTTGCTTGCATCACATGAATGCGCATTTTCGCTGCAGACACCATCTTGATAACAAGAAACTCGTTGTTCTAATAAAATGTGTATATTATGGCTTTGATATACCCAATAATGTAATAAATAATTTTAAAATTTTCAGAGCTTGTTTTACTTGACACTTGACATTTTGATTTGAATTATTAAATTATTCCTCTGTGCCATTTATCATCGCTGGTAACACACACTGGTTAAAGTCTTTCGTCTTGAAGCATCGCGGTATTGTGGACGAAAAGACGTTGCGAAGTTTCCCAAAGGCTGCCCAGCCGAGTCGGATTCGACGGTTGACCTCTTTCTCGAAGTTGGACCTACCTAACTGGACAGTTTGTCCCAGGTAGATATACTCGTCAACAACTTCGAGAACAGAGCTCCCAACGGATATTGGGATGGGCACGACATGGGCATTTTACATGAGTTTCGTCTTGCCCATGTTCATTTTAAGGCCCACCTGTTGGGAAACTCTGTCAAGATCATTGAGGATTGTGCTGGGGTGCAATTCTCTAAGCTCAAACATCCATACATCCTTGAATACAAAATTGAAATAACGGTGATAACCCAATTTGGTATTCGCTAAGACTGGTCCTCATGACTCACTGTCAGTAACGTATCCTTAAATAGCTTCGATCATGTCTTAGCTAATAAAAAATTGGTATTTCACCGTTATTTTGATTCCGTATTCAAGGATGTATGGATGTTTGAGCTTAAGGAATTGCACCCCTGAGCTCTTGCAGCGATTCTGCCATGACTACGATGTCGTCGGCAAATCGAAGGTGGGTGATATAACTCGCCATTGATGTTAATGCCGAATCCTTTCCACTCCAGTAGCTTGAAGGCATCCTCCATTGCAGCGTTGAACAGTTTCGGGGAAATAACGTCCCCCTGTCTGACACCTCTCTGCAATGGAATTGCCCCCGTGCTCTGTTCGTGTACTCGGACCGACATGGCGGCGTTTCTGTGTAAGCATTTGAACACTTCAATGTACCGATAGTCAATCTCCGACCGCTACAGAGATTGCAGCACTGCCCAGGTTTCGATCGAATCGAAGGCTTTCTCACAGTCCACAAACGCCAAGCATAGTGGCAGATTATATTCGACCAGAGAATGTTATGAGCTCTTAATATATTATGATAATGGACTTACCAATAACTTTAATTTCTTTAAGGTTTTTACAAAATTTGTAGTATTAAATTGTCTTCTACTGCGTTTCTTTAGCTTTAAAGCCTCTTCAAATATCTTGTTTATAGCCGAGGCAAACGTTGCTGCTTTGAAGAATTTTAGGGCGTGGATAGCTTGGTGCTCGCACATGTAGCAAATCAAGTGATTCTGTGAAAGATATAATACGTCACATCATTAGTTTATGATATGCAGTACCTAATATCTATCTAGAATACTAAAATATAGACTTTTAGTACTCATTCAGTAGGTAATACTTATGATCACACTTGAGTGCCGGTGCCCAGCAGTAGGACAGCAATGGGCTGATTATAAAGAAAAGATTCTCATGTGTTTTTGAATTGGACCATTCAAACTGCACAATCACGGCACGGAACGTCGGCTGCTTCTGCGATTCCCGCACGGAACAAATATTTGTATGATCTGCAGGTAGTTGTTCCGGGTCTGGGTGTATTGTATGTGGAATTTATGTCTGTAAACGCACCCACAACACAGCAGAAATCCTAGTGTGGGGCTGTTTATAAAAAAAAAACTTTGTCAGTTTTAATTTATCTCCTTCTTTTTATGTGGTTAATGGCCAACCTTGTGTCACAGTTGTTCAAGCTGCCCAAAGGCTTGGGCAACTTCATCATATCGGCCATTTATACGTCCACTGCTGAACAAAGACCTCCCCCATAGATTCCACAACTGTGTCATAATTTTGGGGGGTGTTTGCCAATACTCACCACGCTTGGCAGGCGGGTTGGTGAGCGCAGTATGGCTACTACTTCAAAGAAGGGATGCTGCTGCCCATCGGCTTAGAGTCCCTTAGTTGCCTTGTACAACATCCACGGGAGGATATTGAGTGGTGTGATATTTTTAATTCTAATCAGTAATTATAGACTAGTACTGATGTAGATTGAGATACAGATTAGGCTTACTGTCTTACTACCACATGCTTAACAATTACTGACACATATAGCTTGAAGCCAACCAACATTCCAGTGAACCAAATGACATATTTGAGAAATGTATATTCAAATCACTTGCAATGATTTGATATTCTGAGCCGGTGAAGGGGGGGAAGGCTGATTGGTGTCAGCTGCTATATTATTAGGTTTATCACCAATTTTACACCACAACTGTCCTTGTTAAATACTTATAATATGCATGTTATTATTGCATATATGCAACGAAGACAATGACCGAGCTTGTTTGCGGTGCCACGCGGTAGAACTAAATTGTTGGCCAATACCCCTCTCACACGAACAATGCACACACTTAATTTAGTTGCTTTTATTTTTCATAACTGTCGATTGTTATTTATTTTATTTCATTGTTATTTAAGTTAGTAACTACAGTATCGTATTAGGATTTTCCTGTAATGTTAGCTGTATGTGTGTAAATGTAAATAATAAATAAATAAATAAATTTCAATAGGAGACAAGCTTATTGACATCCCATCAAAATAACAAGATTATAGTCCAATAACATGCAATAACTACTATTTCTGATAGTACTAACACTAGTTACTACTATTGACTATCCTAAGTAGTTTTTGATCGATATCACATTACAGAGCGAAACTGCTTTAAAAATCTTACCTGCCACTTATTGTCAATTTTCATAGCTGTAGCGAACTTTTTAAAGGCTCTACACTTAACCAGTCTCCTTTCTGCATCAGTCCGTAAACATACAACACAGTAATTGAGTGCTGAAGTTGTACAAAAGGCTTGAAAGATATTCTCCAATTCCGGGGCTTCAGGAACCTCAGCATCCGTGTTGTTGTTCTTAAATCTACTCATGATGTGGCTGTTAAATGTTATGTTAATAACTTATTATATAGTGTTTTCTGAAACCCTTTATTTTGTGCCTCAGGATACAATCATTGACATAAATCTGGCCCGTGTCAAATTTGACTGTTGACAAGTGACAACTATGTCTAATGTATACATTATCTATGATCACAGAGCCTGACAGAGGTCAATAGAGACTGGAGACTACTTTATAAGTTGTGGTTCTGTATGTACTCTTTGACTGGATCGTAGACTGAGTATTAACTAGACGGAGCCTTAGCGTATACCTTATGAGATAGAGATAGTTTAGCAGGGATAACAACCTATCAACCCATTACCTTAAATGTTATTAGTGTTCTTATATATAATTTATTGATTTTGTATATAAATTGCCGAAAACAGGAAATAAAACAAAATAATTACGTCCTATCTTTTAAACCATTTATTATTAATTACGTATATGTTACCGATATTTTGAATAAGATGCAATGGTAACGTTCACCGTCAAACTGCGTTGTACCAGCCAGCCAGTCGTTTAAAACGAAGTATTTGACTAGCGATGAAGCCTAGCTCATCAACATCATTCCGATCCATCACACCCTCGTGTTCAACACAAATGATGATGATTTTGCATGATAAACTGCAAGTCACCTGTCACAAATGATAATGAGTTGGATTTGTAACATTATACTCCTTTTGAAGAACATCTAACATAATTTTTAAAAGCACCTTCCCTTTTGAGATATGCTGACATTTATGAATATTAAGCTTCTTCTTGCCGTGTGGTGCCGGCTCAGAATGCCACCACCCCATCTCCTCCCATGGGTGTCGTAAAAGTCGACTAAGGGATTAGCCGGAGGATGGGCAGCAGCGTCCTTCGAGTACATTAAGAACTCAACTGCGATCGCCAACCCGTCTGCCAAGCGTGGCAATTATGGCAAAACCCCCCCAGTGAGCCAATAACACATCCATATCGGTGGTTGTGGTGATCTTTGGGGGAGGCCTGTGTCCAGCAGTGGACTTCATTCGACCGAAATGATGAAGCTTCTAGTCCATACTTACAAGAGTACAAATGTTTAAGTGCCGTAGATACGTTTCTACGGCACTTAAATATTTATCTGCTCCTCCCGCTAGTGTTCGTATTTTATTTTATTTTAACAATTATTCAGCACTGCGGGACAAATATATGCGACAGGAAATCTAACTTGATTCTTGATTGGTGAACACCCAGATAAATTATTATTATTAGTTTATAACATAAGACTATATAGTGTTGATTACTAATTCTATTTAATTGACAAATATCAAAACGCTAACATGAATTCAAGACTCCATTGGCTATTAGTATGTGGTTTTTTCCAACAACAATCATGCTTTAGTCTTGAGAAGGATAAGTACAAATATTCGGCAGCGGACTTCTGATACTTTTCGATTCTTTATGTGATCTAATGATAAGTTAAATGATTGTAACTTGTTTTTAGTAAAATGGAATGGAAACTTATTACTTATAAAACTATGCATTTAATATTATAATTGGTATTATATCGAAGTGTTATTCTTTTTGACAAGTTGTAAGGTAATTTTAGTCATCTTAACGAGATGATTTTAGAACACTAAATTTGTGCATTTCTTCTACAATATGATGAAGTAACTCATCATCAAAAAAACCATCAAAAATATTGATGGGGAGTTTCAAAGTCTATAATCGGTGACTCTAAATTTCTGTTTCCAGTAAATGTAAAAGGAGGTGATTGAAAAGATATTTTCTTTCAAATAAATCTTCTCTTTTTTCTTTGGGTGACAGTCACAGAGCCAGGGATTTTTCAGAAGGGGAACTTTCACAGCCTATTCCAATATATTAGCCCTAGAAGGGTTGAGTGGCCGTCGTATATCGGTAAAACATGATGTTTGCCAAGAGTTTACAATAGATTTTTTGTCGTTTTCATAAGCCGCTGCCTCCGTTCATTCCATGTAGCGAAATACGTACTACTAGGATATGTGAGAGGAGAAATCCATTGGCACCAAACGTTCTTACTTCTAAATATTATTTAAAATTGTGAATTTCTCCGATTGCGTTGGCAGCTAATAGAACAGTAGTGTTATCTTCACTTGAACTAGAGACCATTCTCGAAATAGCGTGGCCCCTACGGCCAACTATTTCAGGTTTTCTTTCAAGCATATTTAACTGCTTGCGACTTCTTAACAGACAAGCTGTTACTGTCTCTATAACAAACGAACGAATCTGTAACGCACTCAGTAGGTAGTTTTGTGTAAAACTGGTTCGTCGCCCGTAAGAAGCGGCCTGCGGGCGACGAACCAGAGGCGGTCGTTCGCCCGAACAGAAACAGGCTCGAGATGGCGGCGTGCATGTTCCGCACGTGCCTCTCTGAAGGATAGGTGCGGCCAACAAGGTCGCAGTCTAACGCAAATAAAGCGCACTCCTCACCCCCGGCATGCCCCTCCACCCTTCCCAAGGCGGAGGACGTCCAAGAGTTCCCAACGTTAAAAAAAAAGAAGGTTCACGGAAGTCTCCTTAAACAAGAAGTGGGAACTTGCTAAGAACAATAATTTAGATTTTCATTGTCTACGAAACAGAAATTGCTCGTAGAACTGATGGCCGTTGGGGCAAAAAGGTTCTCGAACGGAGACCGCGCACCGGAAAACGCAGCGTGGGACGACCTCCAACGAGGTGGACAGACGACCTGGTGAAGGTCGCTGGGAGTCGTTGGATGAGGGCGGCATGTGACCGCTCGTTATGGAAATCTAAGCGGGAGGCCTTTGTTCAGCAGTGGACGTCCTGTGGCTGATATGATGAAACAGAAATTTGGGGCATACTTGTAAGCCCAAGAATTATGGAACATCAGGTACTGCCACACATCACCAGCTTCCACTTCATTAAGAGAGGATGTCTAGAACAGCAGAAAATAAGAATCAAGAAACAGTGGCAAGCTGAAGTACATTTCCAAGTCACGCCTACTTGAAAATAGTACTGGTACGAGTCATTGGACCAGCGGGAGAAGTCTCAACGTACGCTCTGCTAGATGACAGATAAACCATTTCACTGATCAACGCACAAATAGCAAAACAAGTTAGAGTAGAGGGACTACAACACCCACTGAAGCACTCGGGAATATCATGATCGATGCACCTGGCTCTCCAAGGCTCCGTAACACTCAACAATCGACGTGACTAACAGATACCCTTCAGAGCTCAAACGATAGCTCAACTCCACTTGGAACCGCAGACCGTGAACGTCTTAGTGACCTAATAGAAAAGTTAGCCTATAAGATTGGTACAACAAAGATACTCCTCCGCCAAGACTATTGGCATCTGCACCTTGCCGACGATATCCGCAGAGGATCGGATCACCAACCTCAGTGCTGACTCCACTATACATGCACGGAGTGGACAAGGAGCACAGGGAAGTAACGGCACGGTTGGTGCAGTGGCTGATACAGTCGGCTGCTGCGCTCCGGGTCGTGGGTTCGATTCCCGCACGGACAAATATATGTATGATCTGCAGGTAGTTGTTCCGGGTCTGGGTGTATTGTATTTGGAGTTCATGTCTTAAACGCACCCACGACACAGGAGAAATCGAAGTGTGGGGCAACGTCTTAAAAAAAAAAACAGCGTGAGCCGACAGGAGGCCAGTCCTTGTGGTATAGTCTGGCGCTTTATCATCCTATCCGCACCATTCATTGGAGGGGCAGAGCCTTAAGTCGGGTATGTAAAGTGCACACTGTACTTCAAGAAAGATATTTACATAAAGAAGTGTTGTTGACCATGCTGCTGTGTAAAGTAGACAGAGTACACCGATAACAAGACCGCTGACACACTGTCTCTGTTGATAGCCAGACGCAGACGCACGCCATCTCATCGCTATCATATCACGCCAAACCACTTCTTATTGGGAGGTTCAGCAAGACTGCCGATTCCGGGCACATTCACCGTTGAAGATATAGACGGCAAAAAAGAAAAATCACTGGCGACACTCACAAGCGCTTGACGATATGCTTAGGAGTCGCTGGGTACGTGGGTAGGCACGGCTACATATCAAGCTATAAAAGTCCAGTAGAAGCTGTTCTCGCATTATAGGCTTTCCTTACGATGAGAGATCAGCTTAGGTTCTTACTTTCTCTACTTCAGTGGAAATTCTACACGAAGTTTCTTCGCCCCGGAACTCCGGACTCCTACCGGCTAAAACCAATGGAGCGATCATCTTCGGCACCGAAGGGGGGCTCCAGGTCCTCGCAAGATCACACTAGAGCTACCCATTGGTGCCACGCCTTTAAGGACATCTCGGAGTCACTCACCGCTATACAGTCACCCCCTCTAGCGGAGGGAAGGAGGCTGTAAAAAGGCACTTCTCGGGGAGGATTGTAAAGGATCCCCCTAAGCCTTGCTGTGCTGCTTATACGGCGGCACGTGACCACGAGCGTGCCGCCGTCTTCCCAGGGGTCGCTCGGTGTGAGCACGCAAACTCTCCAATTCTCTCGACGGCACGGTTGGTGCAGTGGCTGATACAGTCGGCTGCTGCGCTCCGGATCGTGGGTTCGATTCCCACACGGAACAAATATTTGTATGATCTGCAGGTAGTTGTTCCGGGTCTGGGTGTATTGTGTGGAATTTGTGTCTGTAAACGCACCCACGACACAGGAGAAATCCTAGTGTGGGGCAACGTTTTTAAAAAAAAAAAAGAAAAAAAAATTGTGCGCCCGCGACCCCTTACCTTCAAGCGATGGCAGGGAATGCCGCGTGTACATACCGGAGCTACAGAACCGGCGGGAGCCCCCAACACCGCTGGTGGTTCACGCAGAAGCGTTTGCTTTATTTGTAGCGTTACTCGTGGCGAATTACGCCAGGCCGAAGCGGGCCAATCGCAGCGCGCACGCGGTTGTGTTTAGTTTACTGTGATTTTTTTTTTATTGGGCTCCAGTGAAAATTTTTCATGAACTTCCTCGGCCTTGGGGTAGGTCGAAGGGGCATGATCAGGATACCGCACAGCACACGCTCGAAGAGTGCCCTGCGTGGACAGCCGAGCGGCGGATCCAGGTCGATCGGATCGGGCAAGATCTCTCTTTGCCAGCAGTAGTATCGGCTATGCTGGCAAAGCAGGAAAATTGGAGTGCTGTGGTCTCCTTCTGTGAGAGCGTAATGCTCCAGAAGGAGGTCGCAGAGCGGGATCGGGAGAGGGCCGATCCCGCTCGGAGGAGGAGGACACGGAGCCGGGGTAACAACCGCCGCGGCGCCCGTGTCCAACACGCCTGAGCCCCCTGTTGTCTAAAAAAGAAGAAAAAAAAGGTCGAAGGGGCATCACGCGCTACCGTGAGACGCTTTGGGGGATTCTTTACAATCCCATGGGCATGCCGGACTCCTACCGGCTAAAACCACTGGAGCGGTCATCTTCGACAACGAAGGGGAGCTCCAGGGCCTCGTAAGATCACACTAGAGAGTTTACTATTATCCACGTTTCGATTGTGAAAAGAAACACATACTAGAAGGGCACAGGCGTCAAAGTTGCCGTCAACAGTCGACATCAGCGTTTTATATGCGTGGCTGAAATAATTGAAGGTTAAATAAAACTAGATACAAGATTTTTATTTCACTATTACTTTTTAACTTACAATTAGAGATCAGATAAAAATATACACTAATTAAATTACGACATTTCCCGAAACTTGTAGCAAGTTTCTAAAACGTTTTCTGTTATTATTTCCTCTTCCATCCATGAGCCACTTTTAGATGCTGCGTCAGGTTGATACGAGACTTGAACATCTTGTTGGGACAATGTGGACACTCAACGGAAGCTGACTCTGGAGGGTGAACGTATTTACTGTGCTGGTGCAGACAGAGTCGGGACTTGAATTCCTTGCCGCAGACAAGGCATTTGTGGATCTTATTGCCTGGGGAGAGTAATAACACGTACAAAATCATTAATAAGCTAGCTAGTTGTAAAAATCTGTATTACCTAATAACACCTAAAACCTAGTAATATTTGTAAAACACAATTCGACAATGACTAAACTTTTTCTCATATTTTTGACCCTGATCTCGCCTGATGGAAAGCGATGAATGAGGTCTGTGATGGAACCAGCGTCCACAGAAGATGAAGTTCCTCCGTCCCGGGGAAGGGCGAAGGGGTCACCCCCTCTAGCAGGGGGAAGGCGACTGTAAATAGGTCGCCCCCCAGGCACTTCCCGGGGAGGATTGTAAAGGATCCCCCCGAAGCATCGCTGTGCGCTGTAAGGTCAACTGCATCATACAGTTACAGGGCATGGCCCCTGAACCCCAGGATCCGCCATTGGACTAGCTTGCTGCGCTACCTGTCACGGGTTCGATCCCCGAACGGTACAAACATTAGTTTGATCTACAGATGCGGTGTTTCTGCAAGTGATTTCTGTCTGTAGTGCGAAACAAAACATCTAAACAATCAACTATCCGTGTGGTGTAGGGATTAAGAATATAGCCCCACTCGATCTCCTCCCATGGACGTCGTAAAAACCGACTATAAACCAAAGGGATAGGCAGCAGCGTCTCTTCTGTCGAATAGCAGCCATTCTCACCAACCCGCCTGCCAAGCATGGGGATACCGGCAAATTCCCCCCAAAATGACGACACAAAGGTGGAAATCTGTGGGAGAGGCTTTGCTCAGCAGCTGACGTTCTATGATGAAACAAGACAACTTACCGGTAGGATGAACGTTCCTCTTATGGTTCGAAAGATACTTCAGCGATCTAAACTTCTGACCGCAGAGTTCACATTCCTCCGAATCCTCTATAGCCTCATGAACCAGCTTCACATGCTCCCTCAACGTCAGCTTTGACTTAAAATTTCTGTTACACCGCCCACAAGTCAAGATCACATCTGGCTTACGATGCTCATTCAACAAATGTTCTTTCAAACAGTACTTCGGCAGTTCTAGCAAGCATATCGGGCAAGCTACAGGTTCCATCAAGTCTTGGTCTTCCAGAAAATATTTATCTTCAACTTCCCTCATGATCTGTTGGAAGGTTTTACGTTTTCGTACTTTCTGTTCCGGTCTACACTCTTCGCGGTGGACAGTGAGGAATTTGCGTTCCTGAAATGTGTTTTGACAAATGTGGCATTTGAACAGAACTCTACGGTAGTTGTGTGCGGAGACCATGTGGTCGGGTAGAAGGTTGGTGTCGAAATCTTCGAGGCAGTGGAGGCAGATCATGAGGCCCGTTTTTGGATCCAACATTGCATCGGTCGAGTTGAATTCGATCGGCTCTTGGTTGGTTTGCACGCACTGTGCTAGCTCCAGGAGGGCCCTGGAAATCAGTATACTTTATTTTTAGTATATTTCTTATCGAACATGCATTACCAGCGGTTCCAACTTGTTCAGATTAAGAATATAGCACCATTCCATCTACATGGATGTCGTAAAAGGCGACTAAGGGATTTAAAGCCAGGGAGATGGGCAGCAGAGTTCTTTTTATGGAACAGCAGCAATCCTGAGCTCACCATCCCGCCTACCAGGAGACAACTGGCAAATTCTCGCCATAATGACGACACACGGCATGTAACCAGTTCTTTACGGAGACCTTTGTCCAGCAGCGGACGTTCTAAATATGATGATGATGATGATGAGAGATGTAGCCTTTTATTACGTTGAGGTTGGCTGTCAGTTTGTCTTAGTGATTATAATATCAGTATTTTAACGTGAAGCATGAGTTAAATAAATAATAAGACTATAAAAATGAAACTCTCGCACCGAACGCGTTCGAGGTCACGATATTAGACTAACATCTCACGTTTGTTAAACAAAAAAGTCAGCCAGGGCCAGCGTTGCAAGAAGGGTACGAATAGTACGCATTGTGTACTATTTCAGACATGGTGTACTTGTGTACTCTGGGCCTCATTTGTGTGCTCAATGTAAGTTTCCAAGTTTCTTTTTTATTGATTAATGTGAAAAGCAGGCAACATAGACCGTAAAACATTACTTTTCACAATCAAAACGTAATAGTAAACTACACGTTTACTGCGTTCGGGGCTCCAATTGATTGAAAATGTTTGTATCGATCGCAGAGCCGAACGCAGTCAAAAAGTAGTTCACTATTAAAAAACAAATACTATTACGTTTCGATTGTGATAAGAAACTCGCACTAGGGGTATGGCAACGCTGGTCAGGGCTTGCGTGGCGTCGCACTCGCACACACACACGTACTTTACATGCTTTGCTGATTCGTTTTAAATTACTGTCACACTGGTGTGTTAATTTATTTTTCATTTACTATGTATATAGGTTATTGACATCATGTATTTTAGTGACTCTTTCGTATATTTTTTGCAGATTCTATAGCTATTCCTGATGATGTTAGATTGATAAACTTATATATTTCATTATTTCAAAGTCGGTTTTTTTTATTTCAAATAAACCTAATATTGGGACTTATGAAACGTCAGAATCTAAGTTGCATTTGCGTGTTATATAATAAGCTAAATGTACGCATTTCCCCTGCTTTTGTTATCTATATATTAATACGTAAAGAAAACATCTTTGTATCCCTCTTTAAGCAATAATCTTATTTTTTTGTTGGGCTTCTCGCATACATATCAGGGAAATGTGGTTGCTTAACCGGTCATTTCTGGCGAAGCCAAAAGAGGCCTCCGGCCAGGCGCACGGAAGAGTGTGCAATTTGGCATAAATATTTAAGGTTCATATAGAGGAGGGCAGAAAGTTCAAATCTATGTATAAAAATGTAATCGAAATCGGATTTTGCCTACCAGCACTAGCTTTGAAAAAACTAGCAATAATGATATTTTTTTACAGGTAAGTACTTTTACACAATTCTGGTGAATCCAATACGTACATACATAAATGTAAGCAGGTAGCTGTGGTGGCATCCATAGGGCAACAGCGGGGCGTGGCAGGCTAGGAGGGGAAGTAGGTGTTTATAATGCAGCGTTTAGGGCCAGGGACTTAAATACCGGTAAAAATACAGTAACGTTATGCGCTCAAAAGCGAGATAACTAAAAATATATAGATAAATTAGTGAGAAAGCGACGAGGTGTGCGTTCGGTTCTGTGCATTCGCGAAGTTGCCAGTTCGCATCACGCAGTGGAATCCCTGCGCCGTTCCTCCAATAATGTCGCAGCTAAGACCAAGTATCTATAGACGGATAGTATTAAGCACATACAAAAAGTCTATCAATACCTCTTACGAGCACATTCGCAACGTCATATGGCAGAAAGAGATGTCTATAGAGCATTGGTTACAGCAAAATACGATTATTTGCCATTCGATAATGGCACCGTTTCGTACTAAAGTAACAATCCAATTTCTGTTAAAACCGTTAGCGTTGTGTTAACCAGGTGGTTTCAGGTAAATATAGCTGTAGGCACGCATCGCTTCAAGATGTGCGCGAACGGTTAGTGCTTTCTCTTTTTATCACACGTAATGCTCGCATAGAAATTAATAGACTCTATGTATGTAGGTACTACTATATCTTTCCGTCACAGAGCCCGACTCATGAGTCGCACGCGTTTGTGAATCAATAAGTTTGGTAAAGTCACGTAATTATGGTTATGATAACGTTACATATGTCGTCGAAAGTTCTGTTACACGTGAAATGTTACCCAAAAAGTTAGAAAAAGATTGGTTATAACGGTAGCGCTACCATTATAACGAGAAACGTCACCGTATACTGTTAACTGGTAACCATCGGTAACCATTGACGTATATATGTTACTTATACGAGCCGGGATTCGGGATAAACTATATTTACCAAAATTACACGAAACAATATATTCTTGATTACAATTAATATCACTTACAACACTTATAAACTGAACTGTCTGCCCTTTCTTCGCGGCCGCTATATATATGGGCCGACCGATACTTTGTAGTAAGTTCCAGAATGTTCGCATTCTAGAATTTTCCAGACTATGCGGTACCGCTACTGGACACCAGATGGCGCCAAAAAGAACAATCCCAACCATTCTGGAAGTTAAGTTACGCCATCTGTTATTTATCTAGTAGCTGTACTACAAGCCGTAGTACAGCTACTACATAACAGATGGCGCCACGTGCCATATTTAAGAACTATCCAGGTTATGAGTTTCTACATGCCTTAGTATCACTATTTAACACCAGATGGCGCCACGTTCCGGCGGTGCGGTGCTACGCACACAAAGTCTGCGGGCAAGAAGTCACTCCAGCTATGTTGCGTCTGATTTGAATACCCACGCGGTGCGTGCGACCGCATAGTCGTAACGTATTACCGTAACCTTAACCTATACTAGTGCGGCCACGCGTCGTGCGTATTAGACCAACGACTCTGCGGCCGGACGCACCAAGCGTGTAGCCAGTTGCTGTTATGGGCCAGCACTGCGTGCTTACGCGCAACGCGTGGTTTAATCATCTTCAACATTCTTGACGAAAAAACGCATGACAACAACGACACGAAGGACAGTATCTAGACTGAGAAGTTGTTAACTACCATAAAAAAAAAATTCAACTTTTAGGTGGATCTCACAGTCATGACCTTCGGGCTTCTGAAAATTTAATTCTTAACATTCCATCCCACCATACAGGGTTTATGTCCAAATCCTTCGCTGTTTCAACAATAAAACTCTGGAATGCGCTTCCTCTTGATATAAAGAAAGCTCCAAATAAATTCGCGTTTAAACGTAAAGTGCGTCAATACTTCCTGAAATTGTTACAATCCTAATCAGTTTTGTCTTCGTCATTAGAGTTAATATTTATATTAGATATTTATATGTATTCTATTTAACTATTTATAATTATGTAATATAATATAGTATCTATTTTTATATTAGTATATGTATGTATTCCTATTTTTAATTCAGTCTTTTTTAACATTAAATATAGCTTTGCTTTTATACTTCTTTCGAAGTGCTTTGTTTAACCCAAAGGTTGACTGGTAGAGAATGCCTCATAGCATTAAGTCCGCCTTATGTATACTCAATGTACATAAAAGTTTAAATAAATAAATAAATAGAAGTATATATCTAGGCTGATATAAGGTAGATATGTAAAGTTCGAGACAATGCGTCACCACATAAATAAATAACAGTGAATACAGTAGAATCATTTAATCCTGCATTTTTATAGTGCAGCCATGAGTCCCTGGTTAGTATCCTATTACATTTTATATCAAAATTCTCTATCAAAAGACCGGGTTCCCCCTCAGAGACACTCTAATGTAACATAACATTGACGGCACGGTTGGTGCAGTGGCTGATACAGTCGGCTGCTGCGCTCCGGGTCCTGGGTTCGATTCCCACATGGAAGAAATATTTGTATGATCTGCAGATAGTTGTTCCGGGTCTGGGTGTATTGTATGTGGAATTCATGTCTGTAAACGCACCCACGACACAGGAGAAATCCTAGTGTGGGGCAACGTTTAAAAAAAAAAAAAGAAAACCATTGAAACATTCTCGTAATGAACGAAGGTCACGTGAATATTAATTAAATTATTAATTTCTGGAGTTCTACTTTTTAATTTATATTTTAGAGAAATAAAATGAGCTCTGATTATAGTTCAGTGAGAGTTCATTTATCATGAACAAAATGATATAAGGGAATCTAAACCAGAGGGATGGGCAGCAACGTCCCTTCTGTGAAACGGTAGCCATACTGCGCTCGCCAACCCGCCTGCCAAGCGTGCTGAGTATTGGCAAATACCTCCCAGAATGATGACACAGTTGTGAAAATCTATGGGGGAGGCCTTTGTTCAGCAGTGGACGTATAAATGGCCGATATGATGACTGATATTATAAACGCGAAAGTTTGTAAGTATGGAGGGATGGATGGATGTTTGTTACTCTTTCACGTAAAAACTACTGAATAGATTTTAATGAAACTTTACAATAATATAGCTTATACATAAGAATAACACATAGGCGACAATTTATAAAGATATTGTGTGAATTGTCCAAAATATGACGATAAGTGTCAAGTAAGTAGGAAAAAATCTACCATCTGCGAGCTATTCTGGCGTGCGCTGCCAAAATCGCTAGAGTTACAGATACGTAATATATGATGGAAATGTTTATTTTAAATTGTCCTACAAAAAAGCCCGCCACAATATGTGTCTATATCTTATGTGTAAGCCATTATAGCCAAAATGTGTAAGCCATTATAGCCAAAATGTGTAAGCCATTATAGCCAAAATAGTGAACAAGTCGCATTTTCAATGACGATCAACAAATCGTTCTTTTTTTTTATAGATAACCTGACATCTTTTATTTTAAACACTTTTTATTGACATTGAATTTATAGTTTCTTGACATTTAAATGATTTTTTTTATTTTTTTTTATTTATATTTGTGACATTTAATTTATGTACATACGTTTTTGACATGTAAGTACATTTTAGTATTGTATTATATTTTTGGTTTTTTGTGTACATGTATTTATAAATATTGTATACGACAGACTAACGTGTTGCTGGGCAGTTTGTTGCGCCGTTTCTTCTCCCCAGCTCATATATAAGGTTTATGTTAATAATCCACGATATTTTGCATGGTGTCTTAGTAAATTCTAAACAAGATGTACCTTTTTTTATTTTTTTAACGTGGGGAAATCCTCTTGGACGTCCTCCGCCTTGGGAAGGGCGGAGGGGCATGCCGGGATCAAACCGGCTAAAACCCCACGGTGTCCTTCTTCTTAACTCTAGCCGGGGGTGAGTTGTACGCTTTTCTGCATTGGACCGCTCCCCCGGCAGGTATCGGCCCGTCAATGATTTATTTATTTATTTATTTATTTATTTATTTATTTATTTATTTATTTATTTATTTATTTATTCATATACAGATACCTTAATGCTAACAGACAGGTCCTTACGCAATAAGTGATGATTACATTATTTATGGATTGTCAGAGTAAGTAATACAAAACTTAACTCAATTGATTATGTACATAATATAAATGTGTAAAAAGAAAATGGTATAAATAATGGGTTTAAAAAACTAACAATAAAATTATGTTAAAATGAAATAATTTAAAACTATTAAAGAAAAAATATTCTAATAAATTATAATTATGATAAAATTAATTGCATTAATGTAAAAAAAAATATGTTATTGTTTAAATAAGTTACAATCATTTCAATAAAAAAAAACTAAATTCATTAGGTAGTATAAGCACTAGGTTTAGGTTATACTACTAACAATTGTCAATGTCTCAACATAACGTCCCGCGACTGAGAGGAACGCTTTTTCGGTGCACGAGAATAAGTCAATCGTTGAGTCATAAGTTAAAATCTCATTAATATAACAGAGTGCGCGAGGTAGGGGCGCGAAGCGAGCTAGGTTGGTGCGCGCAGCCGGCACTGCCAGCGGATGAAGGCGTCGCTCACGCACTGCGTGTGTGCCCCACCGTGGTATATGAAAGTTTACCTGTGCTAATAATGCCGAGTTATAAGTGTAGCCACGTATGAGGCGGAAAAAGAATGCAACCAGGGTGATATTCCGACGCACTGCCAACATGCGATAATCTACCATACCTACTATAAACTGTGTTGGGTATAAGTAAGGATAGTAAAAATATAATCTTTTATATAAATATCTTACAAACGATTTTTGGACCTTCTCCACTTTTTGTATGTACTGCACTTGATATGGATTCCATATCATAGCGTTAATTTCAAGAGCGCTTCTGACATATGCATTGAACAAAACACGTAATGTCGAAGAGTTATTAAATCTCTTGGATTGTCGGAGAACAAACCCTAAACTCTTCCGCGATCTATCGCATAATTTTGTAATATTTTCGTTAAACGTCAATTGATTATCAAACCATGTACCCAAATCTTTGACAACAGATACTCGTCTCAGTATATTGGTGGATATTAAATAATCCTGGCAGATTGGAGAACGTGCGCGTGTATAGGACATGACGACGCATTTATTAATATTCAGGTTTAAGCTGTTGTCTCTAGACCACTTCAGGACACTATCAATGTCATTTTGCAGCAACATACAATCAGCTGATGTGGTTATTGAACGTGCCAATTTTACATCATCCGCAAACATTAAGCACGTACTATGTATTATCTTAGACGGTAGGTCGTTTATAAGTGTTAAGAAAAGTAATGGGCCGAGGCAGGTACCTTGACCTATGCCAGAGTTCACAATATATTGTTTAGATTTACAATTTTCATATAAAACGTACTGCTTTCGGTTTGCTAGATAATTCGAGAAAAAGAATATGAGGTTTTTAGAGAAACCTATGCTTGCCATCTTGCGAAGTAGCACATCATTATTAACTTGATCAAAAACTTTTTGAAAATCAAAGTATGCCACATCCACCTGTCTTTTGGCATCCAGTTCATTAGTTATAAGTGTTGTAATATTTATTAAATTACTACTGGTTGAACGCCCGGGTAAAAAGCCGTGCTGTTCGTCACAAAACCATCCCCGCAACTGTCCGTAAATGATGTCGTATAGAGTGGACTCCATAACTTTACCAAACACAGACAGTACAGCCACGGCGCGATAATTTTGTACGTCAGATTTAGACCCTGCCTTATGTATTGGTAGAACTTTTGTAATTTTCCAAGCGAGAGGGTAAATTTGTTGCTGCAAAGATAAATTAAAAATGTGTGTAAGCGGATCTACGAAAATTTCATAACAATCACGAATAATGAGTTGCGGTATACCATCGGGTCCCTGTGTGAATTTGGGCCTAAGCTTTTTTAATGCCTTACGTACGTCACTATTTTGCACGCGTTCTACACAAACGTAAACATCAGGTGCGACGCTCGGATAAGGCGCGTTCGCGGCAGCTGCTAGTGCCGCTTGTGGCTCCAGCGCAGGCGCACTAGATAAAAATACGCCTTTAAAAAACGAGGCAAAAGCATCTACGACCTGTTGTGAATTACACATGCCAAATGTTGACGGTTCATTCGATTTTCTACTTTGTTTCATATAACGCCAGAAGCTATTAGGATTTTGTATAATATTGTTTTCTATAGTCTCAAAATGAGATTTTATATTTTTCGTCACTAATGATTTAAATTGTTTTCGGTAATAGGTAAAAAATGCATAATATAATGGATTGTTTGTAATTTTATAAAGTTTATGGTAATAGGATGTTAAATTCAAATGGTGTACTATTTCACGGTTGTACCATTCTGGATAATTAATATTAATGATTTTGTATTTATTGTAAGGGACAATTTCATTGAATAAGTCATCAATTATGTCATATAAGTTGGCTACAGCTTCATTAGTATCCAACGAGCTTAATACCGGTGTCCAGTCCGCGCGAAGCAGTCGTGAATAAAGTTCAAAATAATTAACATTTCTAAAGTTGCGGGTAGGTATTTTCGGTTTGTCATATTTAGTCCTTTGTTTACAAGGCTCGCTATCCGAATAAAATCTATTAAAATTTATGGTAATATCCAATGGTAGGTGGTGAACTTCAGACTCGACAAGACTCACCTCAGACTCCAAAACAGTAGGTGGCACATAATCTTTATGAGCAAGCACTAAGTCGAGGATGCGGTCAAGACCGTTGACAACTGTGTTATATTGAGCCAGATTACACATTGATAACCATAACTTGTAGTCCTCGCGAACAGATTGTGATGCTGAGTACAGGTTAAAATCTCCTATAACTATAACAGGTACTTTTTTTGTCGTGACAAGTATTTCTATACTATTGAAAATGGAATAGTATCTGGCATCGGATATTTTCGGTGGAAAATAGACTACACAACAAATAAATTGGAATTTTCCAATACTGATCTGGCCGACTACAATTTCATCATCCGGTGAACAGTCACTATGAATCCGACGTAGTTGGTAGGGTGGTCGAACTGCAAGTAACACTCCGCCTCCGCCCCCTCCAGGTCGATCTCGACGCACAACCGCATAATTCGGTGGAAACAACTCCGAATCGTAAACACTGTCATCTAGCCGCGTTTCTGTTAACGCCAGTGAGTGGCCAGTAAAATCGTACAGCGCGGTTTTTAATTCATTGGTTCTACTTTTTAAACCCCGAACGTTTTGGTAGAAAACCACAGTTTTAAAACTTTTGAGTTTGGGTTTCCGCTTGAGAGCGAAAGGAGTGACTTAGATTTGTACGGTTTCGTTGATACCTCGATGTATACCATTGCTGAAGGGCTGTTCCTGCTGGCCAGTTAGTTGGAGACATTAAAAATTTAAAATGTTCGGCTGTAGCTCCTATTACGAAACAATTATGGTTTTCGTGTATAGGGTCAGGTTTTTTTATTGTAAAACATATATCTGATTGTTTCTTCTTAAGATATGACGCAATGTTTTCTTCAGTCATATCTTGGTGGAAATTCCAAGCGTGAATATATTTCATTTGGTCAACAGTTTTTAGTTCCGCATCTGCTTCACCAGTTGCTCTTATTACAGAGCGACGGGAGCGACGGGTGCGTTTTTGTACAGTGTTCCATTCGCCTCCAGTCTCAGTTAATTCGTCAGCTACACGAGTCCTAGGTGTGGAAATTTCCAACTCAGTTGTCGTGGCATCATCCGGTTTCGTGGCCCCACATTCACGAGCGAGGTCGGGTGTTTTCGGAACGTCTTCATTTTGCGTACGAGTTAATCCAGCGGTAACGTGGCTTGATGTTTTTTGTTTCCTTGCTGCATTGACGCTTAGAGCTTCGACGGCTTTTAGACGGGCTTGGCGTCTCGAGCGCTGCAGCGCTTCAGGGTCGGGTCCCTGCTGTTTAGTGTTTATGAGGGTAACCGATGAAGTACTAGTGATTGGAGGTACTTGAATGCTCGACGAAACTGATGTGAGATGTGTAATAATTGAATTTTGATCACTAATTTTAGCTTCTAGAGCACCAACTTTAATTACAAGCACGGACACTGTATTTTGTAACTCGCGTATAAGTTTTTCGAGCACTTTTTGCGTCATTTCGTATTTTTTAAACGTATGTAAACACGGAGTATGTATGTAGTGTACTACCTAACGGGCCCCTTCTGTGTGCGGCCTCTAGGGCGCACCTATCCTTCGGAGAGGCGCGCGCGGAACACGCGCGCCGCCATCTCGGGCCTGTTTCTGTTCGGGCGACGGACCGCCCCTGGTTCGTCGCCCGCAAAAAACAAGATGTACCTACCACACAAAATTAATTTGACGATATAAATCCGTTTCTTTCTTTTGTGCGATACCGCGCCCGACAGCGGTCCGCCTGTTCCGGACCTACATCGGTCAGCCGACCGCGTCCTTGTTATTTATATTTCGTTAGCAGGTGCATGTGTATATTATTACAACTTACTAGAAGAACCAGAAGCATCGACATGAGTGAGAGAAAAAAAATATGTCAAAAAATACAACTGATTTGTTTTTAGATATACCTATATTATCGTCAGTATTGACATAGGCGCCATGTAAAATATCGTGGACTGTTAAAGTAAGACCCTGTATATTTATTTTAAAATAAATTTAGGAACTGAGCCTATAATTTTGAAAAAATATATATCATAGTTCTTTACTGATAGATTACAGGAAAGAAGTCTATGGTCTTAAAATAACATGGTAAATCTTTCAATACTGTGTGTACAAACTTAAACGTGTTTTAATGTCGAAGGCCTACTATAGCATAAATCATTACATCGATGATAAAGATGTCTGGCATACGATTCCCTTCTGCACACTGCGACCCTCTGGCGCTGTATAATTTATTTTAACATATCTTATATTGGATATGATTGCAAGTATTTTAACTTGCAATCAAGGGTTTAATATTTAAACATTGGAATTGATTATATTATTAATGTAAAATAAGTTGACATGACCCATTTAAAATTGTATTTTTTAAGTTATTTACTTAAATATTTACACCTTGACATTATATACCGTGACATTTGACTTGACTCAGTTGAAATTACATAATTTTTTATGTTATTTACTTATATTCAATAACTTGACAAATTTATCTTGAACAAATTCATTTAAAATTTCATTTCTATTAATGTTAGTTTCTTATATTTAATATTATGACATTGACTATTAGTTATTGTTAATATTGTTCTTGTAACATTATATTATAATATTCATACGAAACTGTAAATGTGTGAGAATCATGTAGCCATTGATGTTATTTTTAGTACTTATATTGATTGTCTTTTGCCTGGCTGTATTGGTCTGTCATACTCACTAAAATGTCTTGCTGACGGTGGTGTTGTGTATCGGGTCGTTCGGTTCCCTACAATATGGTTGAGCTAAGCGATGCTGATGCATGCGTCATGCTCGTGAACGAGTGCCGTTTGTTGGGACTGGTCAGCCGTTAACTGCCACGGCAAATAATTTATTATTATAATTTCACTGTGGTATGTTCCATCTTTACACATTGTCCTACATTTTTCTCGGTATATATATTACAATAATGTGTATCAATCAACATTGTAATCTCAATTATTTTAAAAGAGTATCCATGGAGTTTCTTGCCGGCTCTTCTCCATGAGATCAACTATTTGGAACCGTGCAACTTAGATTCTGACGTTTCATAAGTGCCAATATTTGGTTTATTTGAAATAAAAAAATTTGACTTTGACTTTGACTTTGAAACTTACATTTGCAGTTGGAATGTATGGGATAACAGGTCGGGTCTGGTTTTTATTATTATTTACACATGCACACACTTTGGTGCATATACATCTACTGCTTAATATGGGCCGCCCAATGAGCAGACATACGAGATATTGCCATAATCACCATGATTGGCATTTTATTGTTGCTTTTATTTTATTGACGTTGGAAATTTTTCCTATAAATCCATAGCAGATAACAATTTGATTATATCAATAACAGCTTGATCATGGACACAATAAAAAATCTATTGTGTCTGGTCAGCCCGCAGCTTGTGCCAGTTGAGAGGTTATTGTACACTATATTTGATGAATGCTATATATACATATAGCTCTTGCATGCAGATTATTAATAAAAAAAAATGTAGGTCATTGTTTTATGAGTCCCATACGTAGTGTTTTTAATTTATTTTTGTTATGTTTTTGTGCAATGTCTGTATAGTATGATTATAGTACTTTTGTTATTATGGACCTAATGTCCGTCAACTACCTGAGGCTTCAGCTGAAAATCAGTGCTGCAGTTACATTTTGTTGAGCTGAGGCCATTTATACATTCAATACCACAGTGAACCCTCCTATAACATGTAGATTTAATATAGTAATCTGTGAATATAAGTGTATTTTTTTTTTTAGGCAGTTTAATCCACTTATACTTCCTCCGCCTTGGGAAGAGCCGGATCAAACCGGCTAAAACCCCACGGTGCTTCTACTTACCTCTAGCCGGGGGGTGAGTTGTACGCTTTTATGTATTAGACTGCTCCCCCAGCAGGTATCGGCCCGTCAATGATTGACGGGCCCCTTCTGTGTGCAGCCTCTTTGGCCGCACCTATCCTTCGGAGAGGCCATCTCGGGCCTGTTTCTGTTCGCAGGCCGCTCCTCACGGTGGCCGGAGATCGTCCAGCGCCCTACCGCAGCGCCTACGCCCGGTGTGTCTTCTGCGGAGGGGATCGGAGATCTCCCTCCGTCCCCGCTTTGCCGCCTCCTTTGCTTGCATCACTTTCTCCCAAAAGGAGGCGAGAATATAAGTGTACTGAGGATGTCTTGTTTGTGGTATGTGGTTTGGCTGCTGAGTGTCCTATGTATCATGTTTTTCAGCATGTACCAATGGTTGTTATGAAAAAAAAAACTACGAATGTTTTTACTTAGTTGATGTGCTGTTTTGTACGGTCTAATAATAATTACTGTCTTTTGGCAGATGGACTTGTGATTGCAGTGCTGTTATTAACATATGAATGATGCTGCTGCCCCGTCCTCATAATATTGATTTAATCTTAATGCAAACAGACAGGTTCTTATGCAATAAGTGATGATTACCGTATATTTGGATTATCAGAGTAAATAGTATAAAACTCAATTGATTATGAATATAATTGTGTAAAAATAAAAATGGTCTAAATAATGGGTTTAAAAAATGTAACAATAAAATTATGTAAACTTGAAATAAATTATTATTATTGTAAAAAATAAATCATTCTAATAAATTATAATCTTTGTCGCCTTTTACAACACACATGTAGACGAGTGATATATTCTTAGAACCCAACACAGAACTATTTATTTAAAACCTATTCCAGTAAAAAATTAAAAACTTAAAGTCAAGTTGCTCTCAATCGCCCGGTAAATGGAGCCATAACCATGTACTTTGTTACACATTTAAGGATTTCCATTCTGCGGAAATCCATATCGAAGTGGTTTTGTTTTGTTTGCAAAAAGCGCGTGTAAAGCCGATACTGCCAAACCATTAGATACAATATCATGACTGATTCAGTATCAATGCCTCCTTCAACTTTCATCGAGATAGACAACCTTATACTTCAATGTTTGCTAGTAACAAATGCATGATATGGGTATAAAATAAAGTTTTATAGCTTACATAGTATTGAAGTGATCTTCTTCATCTTCTTCCTTAACTTCCGCTTTTACAGTCACTCCTAGATCGTAGCTGCTTCCTTCTTGAGGATCGGCTTGCATTTCCATAATGAATTTTAGTCAAAAATGTAGTAACAATAAATAGTAGGACTTTAATAATTAAAACGTTGACTTTCTGGATCACAAACAAAGTAGAAAGATACTCTGGATTTTAGACCTCAAGTATGACCGATCGCGACTAAATTTACTTATCGAGTAGGTAAATAAATAAATAACGAGATAACGACTTATCGATAACGGTCTACCAATCAAACAAATCGAACATCACAGAGTACAAGTAACCACTCCGTTAAATCGAACATTTTTTATAAAGTCAGAGTTGAGTTGTCAAATAGAGATGTCGATATCGATATTAGCATTTGGTTGCAAAACGTTTTTGATGTAATGCTACGCCTAAAGGTTTACCATGAATTATTTATTCATTATTCAATTCAAGTTTTCGAGCTAGATGACGTAGTCGATGAGTTATCTGTCAGTAGATAATAACTTATAATTTTTATAAACAAATTCCAGTTATTATATTGATGGGATACTATAGTCATGGGATACTCATACCCAACTTAACTGTCCGATAGCTGTGGTATAGTATACGGGTATGCGACCCCGGCTTCCCTAGCTATTACTGTCCTCCTGGGCGGTAATATCCTACATTTCCTATTTCCCGCTCAAACTTACCAATCTTCCTTTTCACACCACCTATCCTTCCCTTTCCCTATTCCTACCCTCTCCGCCAATCCAACGTCTGCCACGCGGATGGAGGCTAGGGGCAAGCCTATTTGTTAGCGTGCCACACTGTCCTGGGACCGGGCGACCCAGAACTAGGCTAGCCTTACCCTGGCATGCGGGGCTCTGCTGGGGTGGACAAACCTTTCCCTCGCTATTCGTGGGAACGCAATGGATAATCATAAAAATAATTTAATTAACCAAAATAGCGGCGATGTGGTTCGCCACCCATCACGTCTCGTCTCTCGCGGGGGCGAAAAGCGGCCCATGGAGAGCCGCTTCGCTACGTTCAATATAATAGGAGGAATGGATGGTAAGGTAGATGAAGTATGTCAGATGATGGATGAACGATGCATAGATATTCTGTGCGTGAACGAAACCAAGAGGAAAGGATGTGACACCACGGTTCATGGTCCCTACACGGCATACTGGTCGGGAGGCCCCAAACCAGCCGAGGTTGTCAGGGAGTTGGTGTAATTCTTTCCTCTCGAATAGTTGAATGCGTGAAGGAGCATGAATGTGTAAGCCCAAGACTCCTCTGGATTAGGTTAAAAGTCGGACTCACTCGCTTGTTTATCCTTGGGGTCTATGCACCGACCGATCAGCGCGGAGGTGGGTCAATAAAAGCCCAACAAGAGAGAGAGGAATTTTGGGATAGCATGAGAGAGGTCTTGAATAAATGCGGAGAAAATGAACGGATCGTGATGTTAGGAGACTTTAATGGGTGGGTTGGAGTAAAGCGTGATGGGTATGAAGGAGTTCTGGGTACGTTTGGGGACGAGAGAGTGAATGACAATGGGAGAAGCCTGCTTGAAGTATGCTTGGAATGGAATCTTTACGTGGCCAACACAATGTTTGACCACAAAAAGATCCATTTGTATACAAGAGATAAGTATAAGAAGAGTGATTGATAGAAGTATGATTGATTTTGTAATTGTGGATGATAGACTGAGGAAGAAAGTGCACAGACCAATTCCAAGGTCATAGCCCGAATGCGTGGCCTCTTTAAACGGTGGCGACACCGAGGGGCCGAGCCTACGAGTGTTTTGGACAGAGTAAAAGTTGAAAATCTACAAGAAAAAGAAAAGAAAGATGAGTATGTAGAGAAACTGAAAGAAGTTTTAAAGGCATGGAAGAGTTAGGTGTGATTGAGGATTTGCGGGAGACATTTAAGAAAGGGGTCGTGAATGTTGCTATTGAGGTATGCGGGGTAGCTAAAAGAAGGAAAGGAAGAAAGAATTATAATGTGTGGATAGATAAAGATGTACAAAGGGCAAGAAAAGAAGAAAGCGTGGTTGGATTGGTTAGCAACAAAAGCTAACCAAAAAGTTCGGAAGGCAACGGATAGCGAGATAAAGGAAGCAAGAACGAAGTATAAAAGATTGAAATCAGCAGCGAAAGAAGTTGTGTCTAGAAAGAAAGAAGAAAGAAAGGATGATTTTGATAGGAGGCTCACTGAAGATTTCCAGTCAAACATCAAGTTTTTCTGGAAATCGATCAAAACAGCCAGAGGAAAATCTTCTACCTCGGAGCTGAGTACAATCAGGAGTCAAGATGGGAGCATTATAAAAGGAGAAGAATGTGTGTTAAAGAGATGGAAAGAGTATTTTGAAAGTTTGTTTGAAATGGAGGAAGAGCAGGTACAAGGTGCCGCCTTCAATGGAAACTGATATAAATGATGATGAAAATGAGATAAGCATGGGTGAAATAGTGAAAGCGTTAGAAAGAATGAGATTAGGTAAGGCTGCAGGGTATGACAGGATTACCGTCGAGATGCTGAGAGCTGGACAGGGCATAGTGTACCACCTTTTCAATTTATGCTGGCGAAATGGGCAAGTACCGGGAGACTGGTGCAACGCCGTAATCGTACCATTGTATAAGGGAAAAGGGTCACGGCAGGACTGCATAAATTACCGCGGTATAAGCCTTCTCAGCGTCGTCGGTAAATTGTAGGGGAAAGTGTTAATTGAAAGGGTTGTAAATGAAACAAATGTGGTGGTGATCTTTGGGGGAGGCCTGTGTCCAGCAGTGGACTCCATTCGGCCGAAATGATGATGATGATGAAATGAAACAGATGAAAACGTATGGGATGCACAAGCGGGATTTAGAAAGGGAATGGGATGTACGGATCAGGTCTTTTCCCTGCGGTGTATAGCCGAAAAGTGTTTGGCTAAAAACAAGAAGAGCTATTGCGCGTTCGTGGATCTAGAAAAGGCCTATGATAGAGTGGTGAGGAATGAATTGTGGTCAGCATTGTCCGTGAACGGTGTGAGCAGTATCCTCATACGAGCATTGCAATCTCTTTATAGGGATTCTAGTGCTTGTGTAAGGATAAACGGGGCGTACACTGAATGGTTTAGTATCGAAAAAGGTGTTAGACAGGGATGTGTAGCGTCACCGTGGCTGTTTAATCTGTTCATGAACAATTGCTTGACAGATTTCAAAGAGAATTAAAGTGGGTTGAGAATGAATGAGTTACTCATCAAATGTTTTCTCTATGCTGATGACCAAGCCTAGCGTAAGACTTGCGTCCACGGCAGAGGAGTTGCAGGAGATGGTAACTGCTATGAGTGGAGCTCTTCTTAGAAAGGCAATGAAGATAAATGTAAAGAAGACGAAAGTGATGGTGTTTGAAAGAGATGAGGCAGTGACAGACTGCAATATCGTGATTGGAGATGAACAAATTGAACAGGTGAATGAGTTTGTGTATCTGGGTTCAAAGTTTACAAGAGATGGAAAGTGTGAGAGTGATATTGAAAGAAGAGTGAATGCAGGAAACATGGTGAATGGAGCTTTGCACTCCTTTATGAACAGTAGGAAGGTGTCTAACAAGGCTCGTTTGGCTGTGCATGAGAATGAGGGGGTGTTGGTTCCGACACTCGTGTACGGAAGTGAAAGTTGGGTATGGCAGAAGAAACATGAAAGCAGAATAAATGCAGTTGAGATGAGAGCGTTAAGAAGTATGATAGGAGATAAACTGAGTGACAGGATAAGAAATAGTGAGATAAGAAAACGTTGTGGTCTGAAAAAAAATGTAGTGACAAAAATTGAGAAAGGTATGCTGAGATGGTTTGGCCATGTCGAGAGAATGAATGAAGAACGATTGACGAAAAAAGTGTATAAGGCGAGTGTGAATGAAAGTGCTGGAAGGGGTAGACCTAGGCGGACGTTTCGAGACCAAATCAGGAACGTCTTGGAAAAAGGCCAGGTCAAGAGTACCCTAAACCGAAGAGCATGTATGAAGGGAATAATGTAAGTGGAGGAAGCGAAACAAGTATGTAAGGATCGTAGCAAGTGGAAAAAAGTGGTCTCTGCCTACCCCTACGGGAGAGAGCCGTGATTTTATGTATGTATGTATATTGATATTAATTTGAACATTCGGACTGCTGTGAAACACGTGATATACAATTTAGGGTCCTTTAACTTCCACTAGTACATTGTTACTGTACACATTTAGTCATTCTCTCTTGTAGTTATTATCGTCACGATGACGAATATTTATATTATTTTTAGCGTATGTAAATCGGATTCTAGTTTGAAATTCTAGTTTAGTGATTGATGAATAGACATGTAAATATTCCGTGTGGTGTCCGGATTAACAACATAGCACCACTCCGTCTCCTCCCTAGATCTTGTATGTTGTGTGACTCTAAACTAGAATAACCAATAGTTTTAAATAACTAAAGAATTACCCTTTTGGTTGATAACCAAATAAAAGTAGAAATTAATTTTAAATAAGTTTAAAATAAGAACAGAGTGATTAAGCTAGCGAGTAAACGGCTGTTCACCAGTTGCCTCCGTAGTACCGTGGTCCCATCTAGCTGGATTGGTTCTCTTGAAGAAGGAAGAAGAGGATTCTCCTGCTGCATACCATCCCATTTGCCTGCTCGACGAGGCTTCGAAGCTTTTCGAAAGAATAGTCACCCGAAGACTCGTTGAGCACCTGTTGCGAGTTGGCCCCAACCTCGTCAAAAGTCAGTATGGCTTCCGGTAGTGGCGGTCCACTATCGACGTGATTCTTCGCGTCCGCTCGGTGTCAAAGTCAAATTGTTTTTATTCATGTAATCCATTTGCTGCCACTTACGAATAGTCAGAATTTAAATAGTTGCACGGTTCCGAGTCGTTGTCGTCGTTGTCGACGGGGTGGGGTTCAGTTGGCGGTCAGTTTAGACATCGTTAACGCCTTCAACTCCATCCCGTGGGGCGCTATTAGGGCGGCACTAGTCCATCATCGGTGTCCCCCCTACCTGCAGGGCATCATACGGGCTTATCTGCGCGATAGGCACATTTACTACATGGGCAGGGACGGTATCGTAAAGCGGAGGGAAATTACATGTGGCATTCCACAGGGGTCAGTTGTCGGTACCCTCTTATGGAACTGTAGTGAGCATCAATCGCTACCTAATCCGCCCCGCTTATAGACGTTGAGAACACACCCGAAAATCACGCCACATCGGACGATCTATTGTTCTATTGCGCCGGCGACGCGCAAGCTCCCCTTCTCTTCAAGAACATTCCAAGACAACGGCGATCCGACCGCAACGCAGGGCCTACGTCAGTTGACCGACAGCTACCACCGCGATCATTCGCTCCTCTTTGCTTTATATTCACGCTCTCTCGCTATAGTTCTCACTTCATAAATTATATTAACTTCTAGTATTTATCTATTCCTTTCCTATCTTTCCTTTGCTTTTAGTAACTTTGTATAGTGTAAATAACATAAATCTATCTTGTTTCGGTTTTGTTATTTAAATTATCGCATCTGCAAATACACATACAGTAAACTTTCGCTTACGCTTCATATAATATATCATACCATATCTCATATCAATCCCCGTTTAAATCCGGGAAGGCTACATTGGTGATGTTTGATGATGAGGATTTAATTCTTCGAGAAAAATGGGTAGTGGGTCCTTTTTATCCCTAATTTAAGTTTTATTGACGCACGTTTTTAGTTAAGGCTCCAACTATGGCTGTCGTGAGAGATGAATGGTGAGGCTTTGCAAAGTATCAGTGAATTAATCCTTAACGAACATATCTAGCCATAATTGTATTAAGAGCTTATTTGGCTTGAATATTGTAGATATCCTAATCTTATAGCCTATAGTAAAGGGTGCCCACAATGATCAAACGTGACGGTAACGTTGCCAAGTTAAATTTATATTAGCAGTGGGTGGGCTTGACCGGAAGAGACACGTAAATAAAATTTAGAGTATTTATTACCATAGTAACACAAATTATGTATATTAAATCGATTACATCTTAACCCTTAGTAGCCTGATTTACGAAAGTGATTTAGTTGTAATATTACTGTGTTTGCTTGAGGGTCTAGATGAAGGGAAAAATAGCTAAAAAAATCACAATATTTATTTTACATATTTATTTAGAAAAAAAAAACAGGTATCAATTTTGATACTTCAGGCATTAACGTCATAAAGAAATCAGATATACCTATGCATGAAATAATGCGAAACATTGACTGTTTTTATTATCGCATAACGACACTTTACACTTTTTACAGAACCAGGAGGTAAGTTTCCTTTTTTATTCTTTTTTTTATTTTTATTTTTTATTGGTGCCCAGTGGAAGTTCTTCATGAACTTCCTTCGCCCCGGGGACGGACGAAGGGGTATGCCGGACTCCTACCGGCTAAAACCACTGGAGCGGTCATCTTCGGCACCTAAGGGAGGCTCCAGGTCCTCGTATGATCACACTAGAGCCGCCCACTGGTGCCACGCCTATTGGCACATCTCGGAGAGGGTGACTGTAAAGCGGTCACCCCCCCAGGGGGATTGTAAAGGATCCCCCAAAGCGTCCCACGGCAGCGCGTGACCACATGCGTGCTACCGTCTTCTCTTGGGTCGCTTGGTGTGGGCACGCAGATTCCCCAATCTACGCACCCGCGAACCCAGAGGTCCCCCACCTTATAGCAACGGCAGGGGTTTTCAGGCGTATCGGAATTAGGCGCCAGGGCGGTTGTTACCCCGGCGCCGTCTCCTCCTTCTTCGAGCGGGAACGGCCCTCTCCCGACCCCGCTCTGCGATCTCCTTCTGGAGCATGACGTTCTCACAGAAGGAGACCACTGCATTCCAGTTTTTTGGTCTGCCAACATAGCCGACACTACTGCTGGCAGAGAGAGATCTTGCCCGATCCGATCGACCAGGATCCTGTGCTGTGCGGTGTCCTGGTCGCTATCACAATGGCTTCTGGTCGCATTTTTGATAAATTTCTATAATAAAATAAAAATAAAAGTAATCCCAACACCAAGCTATGCAGAAAAATAATGAATCGGAAGTTCAAAAAGTTTTTATAGCTAAAGAATTAGTAGGTGCTACATTGGTGATGTTTGATGATGAGGATTTAATTCTTCGAGAAAAATGGGTAGTGGGTCCTTTTTATCCCTAATTTAAGTTTTATTGACGCACGTTTTTAGTTAAGGCTCCAACTATGGCTGTCGTGAGAGATGAATGGTGAGGCTTTGCAAAGTATCAGTGAATTAATCCTTAACGAACATATCTAGCCATAATTGTATTAAGAGCTTATTTGGCTTGAATATTGTAGATATCCTAATCTTATAGCCTATAGTAAAGGGTGCCCACAATGATCAAACGTGACGGTAACGTTGCCAAGTTAAATTTATATTAGCAGTGGGTGGGCTTGACCGGAAGAGACACGTAAATAAAATTTAGAGTATTTATTACCATAGTAACACAAATTATGTATATTAAATCGATTACATCTTAAACATCTTATACTGAACGCCTATTACATATGATTGGTCTAAAATGTCACACATTGCACAGAAATCTTCTTTAGTCCGATATTTGTAGTACGCCTTCTCAGATTTCCATTTTGAGCTAAACTTCGTATCTGAGAAGAATGGCTCTTGCGTTTGAATGTCCAAAGGCTCTTCTTTTACTGGTAGAACTAGTCTGAAAGTAGATTTTGCCGTCATCATCACTAATCTATCACAGTCAACGCACATTGTATCTAGCTAAAATAAGCCGTTAACATGCAATATAAGCATCCTCGCGCGGGATGCTCAGAATAGGAACGTATATAGTTTCACGCAAAGTGCCTTCAGCTTGGTCCCCTGAACTTTGCAAGAACCAGCTACGAACGCGCTGTATGCTGTTATCAATATACAGGCTCAAATGAGTAATGTGTTGCAGAATATTTGTGTTTATTAATATACACGATACCGGACAGAAAAATAAATAATGTATTACCTGTCGAAATTTAATTTTTTATTGAACATACTACCTGGTGGCATGTAAGAACATTCTGTGTGGCAAGCTGTCTCTCGTACCACTGTATGTGTAGTCGCCGAGTATTGTGTGCCCAACCGCACTGCAATGTACACGAAGTTGGTGACGACGACCTGTATAGAGTTTATCATTAAATACTGAACAGTCCTTCCCTGTCGCTGTTTGATAGCTAATTAAGGGAATTAGCTATCAAACAGCGACAGGGAAGGTGACAGCAGCTGTTGCGCGATCAGTCGCGGAACTTAGTTTAGCATTCACTCGCGTGTCATAAGTTGATATATCGTCATAGTAAACAGCGCGGATAACCACAGAGCAATGCCTAAAGCATAGAACCCGCACTGAAATTTAAACGTTTATATTGTATTGTTTCTTATTACAGTGCACTGAGACCATAAGTCAAAGAGTGAGTATTATTGTCACACTACTAATTATAACACCTAATCATAAAAAATCATCATCATCTATCATCCAAAGGACGTCCATTGCTGAAAAGGCCTATCCCATATGTTTCATAACTGTATCGACCTGGTGGAGAGAATTTGCGGGTACTCACTAAGCTTGGCAGGGTTGGTGAGCGCAACATGGCTACTGTTTTACAAAAGTCACGCTGCTGCCCATTCCTCTCATTTAGAGTTACTCAGTCACCTTTTACGACGTCTACGGGAGAAGATGGACTATATTCTTAATCCGGACACCACACGGAAATAATTTATATAGTCTTAATTATAAACTCTATGCTAGTACGTAAAATATCAACAGATAGCAGTGCTGTGTATTTCTATATAATTACAAGTCGACGACGAAGTGTTTATAGCATAGCATATAGTAGATATGCAAAAATGACGGCATGGTCCAATCACCATACGTAACCAACATTTGTATGATCTACAGATACTTATTCGGGTCCGGGTGTTTGTGCATGTAAGATGTTTAATGTACCCACGATACAGGAGAAATACTAGAGTGGGATAAGGTTTTAAACAGTTTTTCTATGAAAGTAATATTATATATAATGTTTTATTTCATACGCGCGTAAATGTTCCATGCCCTCGTGTTGTCTTTTTTAAATAGTCTGTGGTTATCATATCTGAACAGTGGCTGTTTTACAACATAGTTAGCAAGATTAACCCGTGTCGCAATCCATCTACAATCAGCCATTTACTAGTTGCATGCAACTATATGTATCCGACAAGGTAAACTCAATTTTATTTAGGTTTGTTGTTTTCAAAGTAATACCTACGATAAAGATCCAATAATATACCTGTTATAGGCTTGAGTAGAATAACAGAAACGGGGCTCTTCTCATAATACCCAGTCTCTAGTCTCAACGCTCGCGTGTGTGCGGGTCTTGACTGCACGCATTTTGCTAAAGATTCACTTGAGATTAGCGCGGACATGCGATGACTGGAGTCTGCTGTAGATGGGTCTACACCTATAAATTGAATGTACACTTTTTAAAAGTTTCACCTGAAGGAAAAGAAAGAAAGAAAGAAAGCATTTATTCAGCGACAAAATGAGACATCACATACAATAACATACTAAAAAGAGAAATAAGAAGCAACATTTTGATTAAAGTGTATGCCCCACAGTGGGACACATGTCAGGCGGGCGCCAGGCGCTGGTTTTCAACTAGACCCCCTAGTGACTCACAGCATTCATATTTATTTTTAATTTAAAGTTATACTAATATATGAAGAAATATATAATTAGTACGTATACATTATAAATTAACAACACAATTATATATAATGTGTAAATGTATATAATATGAAAATAATGATAATTAACCAACACTACTATCCTATATGTGTGTGACCAAACAAACGCAAATGTATCCACCATTATTACAGTCATCAGTTCCTTGCTTATAAATAAAAAAAACGCTCAAAACCTGCATTGATTCGGCGCCCGCGCTCCATAGCTGTTGATATGGAGTCGCAGGGTATTTATTACAAAGATGGCGAAATTACGTAATAGACGTGCACGTGTATTGAAAATTACGCCTCCGCTAATAACAATATTATAATATATAATATATATATATAATATTATTATTAATGTGTAGGTATTACTTAAGTACGTCATAGTGAAAAAGGATATATATTCTGTGATTTGGATGTGTAATTTGTTATACGATACCTTAAATTTGAACCATTCCATATAAGCATTGTCAATCTAAAAGGTGAACACAAACAAGGACAAGAACGATCGAGCACACAGAAGTAAGTCTACCCACTCCGTACATAAAAAAGATGAGAGTCTCATCTATGCAGTTGTTGAAGGATTCCTATCACTTTGTCAGCCAAATAAAAGACCTTGAACTGGCTGAAAGCGAAGTGATGGTCAGTTTTGATGTGCAGTCCTTATTTACCAATTTACCAGTAAAGGACTGCCTGGATGTTGTTAAGAAAAGGTTAAGTGAGAATGACATGCCTCTTCAATATGCAGAGTTACTTGAGCACTGCCTTACCAACGGCTACCTGTTGTGGGACAATGAGTTTTACCTACAAACTGACGGTGTGGCCATGGGTTCACCGGTCTCTCCTGTAGTCGCCGATATTTTCATGGAGGATTTTGAGGAGAGAGCACTGATGACAGCCCCGGCTAAACCAAAGATGTTCAAACGGTACGTAGATGACACATTTACCATCTTGCCTCACAATAGGGTCTCTGCATTCTTAAAACACCTAAATTCAATACATAGTAAAATTCAATTTACTATGGAATTGGAGGATAACAATTGCTTGGCCTTTCTTGACATACTTCTCATCCATAATCCAGATCATTCTGTTAGCCACACTGTGTATAGAATGCCTACCCATACAAACAGGTACCTTAACGGTGAATCTCACCACCATCCTTGTCAGTTAGCTACTGTGGCCAAATCTTTGTTACAGAGAGCATACGGCATCTGCGACGCCGACCACCTGGCAGGGGAGCTTAACCATGTGAAGCAAGTTCTTCAAAATAACAATTTGAAAGCTCCACATCCCCGTCGCAGAAGCCGCCCGAAACCCACCACGGTTGATCGACGGCCCGCTGTTTTACCATTTATTAAGGGAGCCACGGACAGAATTGGTCATATCTTAAAGCGTGCTTCTATAAAAACTTATTTCAAGCCACACAAGAAGATCAGCCAACTTCTCAAACCAGTGAAATGTCACATACCCTTACAAGATGCAGGGGTCTACAAGATTGACTGTGATTGTGGTTAATCATACATAGGGCAAACAAAGCGTAGCATAGCCACCCGAATAAAAGAACATATAGCTGACGTCAAGCATAGACGCTCCACAAAGTCTGCAGTGTGTGAACATGCCTTAGGCAAACCTAACCATTATCTTCGTTTTGATCAACCTCAAGTGTTAAACGACTATAAATAAAGGTATTGATTATGAGATTGTCAGTTGTGAGGGTGTGTGTTAGCGTGTGTTTATTAGACTACCCCCAAGTTATACTAGAATGGTAGTATATATATCGGGACATCTTGTTCAGAGGGCATTCGTTCCGCAGCAGTCCAAGTGTAAAGTTGTCTCTGTGAGTATTTCAATTCGATTATACAATAAAGTGTGTAAAGTGAATAAACAATATCGTCAAAAGTATTGCATTGTTGTCATTCGACACGATTATTATCGAAGTACGTTACATCTCAGAAGTGGGATACCGGAGCAATTGGTGCTGTCAATTGCCTCTTTACGCCCAAATCGCATCCAGACAAAAATGCCAAGAAGTAAAGATACGCAAACCAGCACTCCAGTGCTGACCGAGTCCACCAGGCGAGCCCGTCGTCGTGAAGAAACTCGACAACGGTCGAGCGGCTCTAGTAGCAGTGATGACGACCGAAGAACCCGGCATCGAAATGCGAAACGGCGACAACGGAGGAAGCGCCGGGAATCCAGCTCGGGCTCCAGCGAAACATTTGAACGTAGGACCAAACGTTCTCGAAGGTACGATAGTCAAAATAAGTTTTTAGAGCGGTTTGTTGATATGATGAAAAATGTTAATAACGTGAATCAACCCGATAAGTTTCCTGTACTCAATAATGTTGTACCCGCATTCGATCCAATGTTAAAAGAGCAGACGATGGATGTATGGATAAATAAGGTTGAGGAATGCGCACAAATATACGGCTGGAATGATAGACAATTGATCCACTACGCGTTGCCCAAATTAAGTGGAGTAGCAAAGTCCTGGTATGAAGGATTGCCTACAGTTATGTATTCTTGGTCCGAGTGGAAAAATAAGCTTAAAGAGTCCTTCCCAACACGGGAAAATTATGCTGATCTGCTAACTGATATGCTGAATAAGAGTTCGTTATGGGGAATCATTAGAATTGTACTATTATGCAAAAATGAATCTCTTAAACCGCTGTAAAATTACTGAGAAGCGTGCTGTAGATTGTTTGATAGCCGGTATTGATGATCGTGGTGTAAGATTAAGCGCTCAAGCAGTTGAATTTAATGAGCCAGAACAGGTACTGAAGTTTTTTTAAAACTGTAAAGTTAAGTCAAGATAAAGTTTTTTCTGATAGTTTGAAAAATAAAGATAAGGATAGACGCGCTGTTACTCAAATTGCACAAAGTGTAACAGAGAACTCTAAAAATGCCCAATCAGGTCCCAAATTCAATCGCACAGTATGCTACAATTGCAAAGAAGTAGGTCATCCGTTTTTTAAATGTAATAAACCTAAAATTCAGTGCGCCAAATGTAACTTGTTAGGACATTTAGATAGAAATTGCCCAAAAGTAAATCAGGGTGACACTTCTGAAGCTCTTGCTAAAACTGTTATGCAAATAAATAGTACTAAAGGTTCAAATCAAAAATATAAAATGCCAATAAAACTGAATAATAATATTGTTGAATGTTATGTTGATCTTGGAAGTGATGGTACCCTAATTCGATACAGTGATGCTCTTAGGTTAGGATTAGCGTGGCAAACTGTACAAACACCATTACTTAAGGGTCTGGGGAACGTACCATATCAACCCTTAGGTTTAGCTTTTGTTACTATTGAGATCCAGGGTATCGTAGAACACGATGTAGAGGTACTTATAGTTAGCGACAGACTTATTAATGTTCCTGTATTACTGGGACATACATATACAGAAAGGCCATCTATAAGAATTGTTAAGACTGCTACTGATTTAATATTTCAAAAAGTAGACATTCCGACTAGTGAGTGCGTGAAGATCCCCCTCATTTGTGTTTCTGATATTAAAGTCGCAATAGGCGAACTTAAAGTGATTCCAATTAAGTACTTATACGGGTATACAGGTCAAGTCTATGTTAACGGTTCCATTAGAGGGTGCAAAGGCTTGGAACATTATCTGTTACCAGGCGAATATCCATTGCAAAAAGGTTTAGGCAACGTTCTTATACAAAATATCAGTAACAATGATTTAGTGATACACAAAGATGAGTTAGTAACACGCGGTTATAATCTGGACTGTTGCTTAAAAATAAATAGAGTACATGGAGTATATGAAGAGTCCTTGAGTAAATCACCGCTTAAGTATGGCGATAGTCTCTCATCCGAACAAAAGTTACATGCTTTTGAGCTCGAAACTCTTGCCGTTATATCCTCCCTGAGCAAGTTCAGAGTATACCTACTAGGTATAAACTTTAAAATTGTTACCGATTGCAATGCTCTGCGCACGACGTTGACTAAACGCGATCTGATACCACGCATAGCCCGATGGTGGGTACAATTTCAAGAATATGATTGCGATATTGAGTATAGACCAGGTCACAAAATGGCACATGTTGACGCCTTGAGCAGAGCTGCAATCGAGGTAGATAATGATGAGCTAAATATTCTAGACATACTTACCATAAATTCCGAAGACTGGATAGCTACAGTCCAACAAACTGATGATGAGATCAAACGGATTTCTATCATTTTAAACGATCCGAATTCTAAAGACGTTGCAGAGATACATAATAATTATAAGTATAAAAATGGGCGCGTTTACCGGATAATCGATAAAGATAACCTACGGTGGGTCGTACCTAAAGGAGCTCGGTGGCAGATCTTGAGAAGTAATCACGACGATATAGGGCATTTTGGTTTCGAAAAGACTCTACAACGTATCGCGTCATTATATTGGTTCCCGAAAATGCGACGCTTTGAAAAAAAAAATATGTATCTGCCTGTATGGAATGTGCACATCATAAATTACCTAGTGGTGCTAAAGCCGGGGTACTACATCCAATCCCTAAAGTTAGCAAACCATTCCATACAATACACGCCGACCACCTTGGGCCGTTTATCAGGACAAAGCGTGGCAATACCTATATATTAGTAATAGTTGATGCATTTACCAAATACATAAATTTAACTGCAGTTCGAAACACAAAATCTGCCACCAGCGTACGCGTCTTTCGTGAACATTTTAGCTATTTCGGTACACCTAATCGTCTTATAACGGACCAGGGTAGTAGCTTTACCAGTAAAACTTTTAAAGAATTTATTAGGGCTAGTGGTATTAAACACGTATATAACGCCGTTGCTACACCGCGTGCAAACGGCCAGGTAGAGCGTTACAACCGAACCATACTATCGGCGCTAGGAGCCATGAATCACGATAAACCTAATGGTATTTGGGATGAGCACTTGTCAAATATACAGCTAGGAATGAATACTACACCGCATTCTACTACTAAAAAGACCCCTTCGGAATTATTATTCGGTATAAATGTTACAAATCCTTCTCAGGGTTTACTGAGTGAAGTTATATCAGAGATTGCCTTTTAGTACAGACAATAATTTAATAGAAATTAGATCGAACGTAGAACAATTAATAAAGGAACAACAAATTAAAGATAAAGAAAGGTTTGACAAAAAAAGAAAAAAGAATGTCACTTTCTCTAAAGGAGATCTTGTTAAGGTAATTAGAGCAATCACTGGAATTGAAGGTCAGTCAAAGAAATTAGAGGCAAAATGTAAAGGACCCTACAGAATTAAAAAGGTTCTACCAAATGATAGGTATGTTATAGAAGATACTCCACTTACTAAAAAGGGTAGAAAATATGAGGCGATAGTATCCCTAGACAAGATATCTCCGTGGCTCAGTTTTAATGATCCTGAATCGGACTCTATTGAATCGGCCGGTGATGATGGCTGTAGCGATGAGTGATGTGTATGTAATGTGTACTTGACGATAGTGAATAATAGGTGTATGAAGTAATCTACTCTAATTTAGCAAGTGTAGAAAGATAACAAATTATGTAACGTTTATTATGTAGTATTATTATATAGTATAACAATGTTTATTGAATGTAATGTAATGTCATGAAGTTATGTATGATAAGGGATACACTATGACGTTGTCATGGATCATTGTGTATCCAGGAAGAGCGTTTGCGTTGGTCAAGGTAACCGGCTAACGCAATTGTTCGACCAGTTAGGTATGTTATGGGATACACTATGACGTTGTCATGGATCATTGTGTATCCAGGAAGAGCGTTTGCGTTGGTCAAGGTAACCGGCTAACGCAATTGTTCGACCAGTTAGGTATGTTATGGGATGCACTATGACGTTGTCATGGATCATTGTGCATCCAGGAAGGGCGTTTACATTGGTCAAGGTAACCGGCTAATGTAATCGTTCGACCCTAAGGTTCCCAGTCAGGTCACCGACTGGTATGTTTAAAACTCGAAGCATCGTGAAGGCGTTGGTCAGTGTCATGGACTAACGTAAAGTCGAGTATTTCTACGTATTACCTAAAGCTAAGATGTATTGATAAGGGATGCACTGTGACGTTGTCATGGATCATTGTGCATCCAGGAAGAGCGTTTACTTTGGTCAAGGTAACCGGCTAATGTAATCGTTCGACCCTAAGGTTCCCAGTCAGGTCACCGACTGGTATGTTTAAAACTCGAAGCATCGTGAAGGCGTTGGTCAGTGTCATGGACTAACGTAAAGTCGAGTATTTCTACGTATTACCTAAAGCTAAGATGTATTGATAAGGGATGCACTGTGACGTTGTCATGGATCATTGTGCATCCAGGAAGAGCGTTTACTTTGGTCAAGGTAACCGGCTAATGTAATCGTTCGACCCTAAGGTTCCCAGTCAGGTCACCGACTGGTATATTTAAGACTCGAAGCATCGTGAAGGCGTTGGTCATTGTCATGGACTAACGTAAAGTCGAGTATTTCTACGTAATTATTACCTAAAGCCAAGATGTATTATTAGAATAAGTAATAAGTGATAGATGTATTTTTCACTCATAGATGTAATTGTGAATATTTTATTATTGTGGTTATAAGAGTGCTAAAAACCAACCTATGGTTTTATTTTTCTATACGATGGGTCTCGTTGAGGAACGGATGGCCGAGCTGTTAAACGACTATAAATAAAGGTATTGATTATGAGATTGTCAGTTGTGAGGGTGTGTGTTAGCGTGTGTTTATTAGACTACCCCCAAGTTATACTAGAATGGTAGTATATATATCGGGACATCTTGTTCAGAGGGCATTCGTTCCGCAGCAGTCCAAGTGTAAAGTTGTCTCTGTGAGTATTTCAATTCGATTATACAATAAAGTGTGTAAAGTGAATAAACAATATCGTCAAAAGTATTGCATTGTTGTCATTCGACACGATTATTATCGAAGTACGTTACACAAGTACTCGCGAAAGAGAACCGATATGTACCTAGAATGTTTCGTGAGGCTATTAAAATTAAAAAACATCCTAATTTTAATAGAGAAGATGGTTGGCAGGTACCACCTGTTTGGAATCCAGTCATTAAAATAATAAAGTCCCAAACAAGATACCGCACTAAGAAACATCAAGACACTGTGAGTGATTACTGCGTGCATCGAAACTAATTTTTTGATTAAAATTGTACGGTAGATAAAATAAAATAACTTTTTAAAATCTGTAACGACGCCTGTCACCTTAGTCATCCTGCGACCACGAATGCTGCAAAGTATTCGAAACGTCAGGAAAATCAAAAATCAAAATATACGCGATAGAATCCGTTTAAAAGTGTTTTATTATAATGTGTAATAATCGCGAAAATCTAAGACATTACTATGAATTATTATTAAACAATTTTTTCCGATTTCAGGTTTGATTGCATAGTGCACTCAATTCCAAAAGCTGAACGCGAGAGACTTTTCCAGTAGGCTATAAACAAGAGGTTGCCTATCCATCCAATAACAGTGTTTCGTAAGATAACTATAATCACAAGTGGTTAATGCTCAACAGACAAAAAAGTTGGTCTGCAGAGACGCCCATGATCAGCAATAGATGTTTACTTGGTGACATGACTAGTAGTGGTGGACGATATGAAGCGTATATAGATACAATATCCGATATTGATACAATATCTACAAATCCGATATTGGCTTGTTCAAAATCCATATATTACAATATCTAGATATTGGGGTATCGCTCGTTCCACATCGGCTACGTGATTCACGATTCGCGTGTGACGACAGACGAGCGATTTAAGTAGATATTCGATATACCAACCGAGATGAATACAGTAATTAGAGTTGTAGGATTTTGGGTTTATTTGTTCCTATCACCCTACTGCAAATTGCCGCTTTCGCGCTTTCGTATACGTTCGGACATTTCCGGAATCGAACGTCAGTGCTGCCCTCGTGTGTCGGCACACACAAAAATCCCGCATCAACTCAAGTCGAGCGCGCGAGCATATCTCCAAGTGAAAAATCCGAAAAAGAAACTGAAATCAAGATAATTCGTCGATATTAATTGTTCCAAAAGTGTCAACTTAGGACTAATTGTTGTGAAGTGCACAATTTCTCATCATACCGTTCCGGGACGGTCAGTCTTGCGGCGCAGTTTAATGGTGAGTCAAATTATACCAATAAAAGTAAATTCCATATTCAATTTGAGCTATCGTATTCAACATTTTGGTCATTCGTGCCAGGATTAACCAGTTACGATATCAATAAGTCAATATTTCATGTATTTATCGTATACTTAAACATAAAACAATTGCCTACCGCCTATCTAACTCATGTTAAAAATTTACGTACTAGTTTACATTTCAACTTATATCTCGTTAGGTTTAAATGATACACACTTAAAACCAACGCAGAACCTATTTTTATATTATTGTTTACCTGATCCAACGTGTATTTGTGTATTTCGTGACTCGATATTTAAAACTGTCATTTTAGAAAATTATTTACGTAAATTGAACTCGCGCGCTCGACTTGAGTTGTCCGATTGTAAAACTAATTCCACCAGAAGTGTAACTTACACTCGGGGTCAAGTAAAGGTCAATCAACCTTTCACGTCAAATAAATCAAATAATTTAAACTTTTCAAATAATTCAAACTTATCAAATAATTCAAACTTGTCAAATAATTCAAACTTTTCAATTAATTCAAAAACGCAGCGGGCTGCTTTATCCGCAGCAGTTGCCAATATGAACACACCTAGTACTACAAAATCCATGGAGTGTTTGTATTGTAAAAAGATGCATTCTATATATCGATGTTTCGAATACAGCGATCTTAGTTGCGCGGCGTTCAGCGGCTTGACAAAATAAAGCATTTGAAGTTATGCGAAAATTGCTTACGCGCCCATTCTATCGACGACTGTCCGTCAAAGGTACGTTGTACGATCTGCAAACAAAAGCATCATCATACATTGCACATAGATTCTGGTTCAAGTTCGAATTGTAATGCAGTCGCATTGACGTGTTCAACTAATTCGACTGTTTTGCTCGGTACTGCGATTATACACGTTGCTGATTGTTGGGGTCAGTACCACACCGTGCGTGCTATGATTGACAGTGGTGCTATGTCGAGCTACATAACTCAAGACTGTGCAAAACTGTTAGGTCTGTCGCGGCGTAAATGTTGTTTTGAACCCATCGGTCTGGGTGGCAATCCGGTGCAGGAATTTGGTTTGATGACTTGCTTAGTTAAACCAAAGGATTGTTCTGGACCTATCATGTCAACTGAAACGGTCATAGTATCTAAAATAGCAGGTAATTTACCTACAGCGGTTATTTCGAATAAGGTCGTTAGTGAGTTTCAGCATCTTATGTTGGCTGATCCCTTATTTTACAAGCCGGCACCAATTGACATGTTGCTAGCAGGTGACCTGTTTCCTTACATCTATGAGTGTGAGAAAATACTTCCGCGTGAAACTGGGGTACCTGTTGCAATGAAGTCTATGTTCGGTTATGTTATTGTAGGTCAAACTGAAGTCAATCGTCAACCGCATAAAGCTACCTCAGTACAACAACATCATCATATGGATAGTGGTTCATTCTGCGCATTTGTCTCAAATATTGATCAAATAATGCATTCTTTTTGGCAAACGGAAAATATACCGTTTGACGTACCTCTAAATCCTTACGATGTGTTAGCCGAAGACCTGTTCTTCAAAGAACATAGGCGTGACGACGCTGGTAGATATGTAGTCAAGTATCCTTTTCGACCATCAGTTGAACTCGGCGATTCCAGTAAAAAGGCCATTCGTAGACTGTTTAACTTAGAGTCTAAATTAGAACGTGAGCCAGAACTTAAGGCCCACTATCATAAATTTATGCACGAGTATGAGAATCTAGGACATATGACTTGTCTTGGTAATGTTCAAAACGTGAATTCGAAATACATCATTCCGCATTTTTGCATCACCAAAACGATAAGTACCACAACTCCTTATCGAGTGGTATTTGATGCATCCTGCAAAACATCAAATAATATGTCACTAAATTCAATAGTACTTCCAGGCCCTAAATTGCAAGCAGATATTAATCATCTTCTGATTAATTTCCGAATACATGAAATATGTCCCTCTGCAGACATTTGTAAAATGTTTAGAATGATATGGATTGATGAGAGCCAGCGGCTGTACCAACATATTCTATGGCGGTTCTCGTTAGATCAACCAATTCAAGTATATTGTCTAAATACTTTGACATATGGAGTTGCTAGCAGTCCATATCTGGCTATAAAAGTATTACATACGTTGGCGGATGCTGAAGCAAAAAAGTTTCCTGGAGCAGCTGAAATTCTAAAGACTGCTTTCTTTATGGATGACTTGCTCTGGTCAGTGCCTACTGTACATGAAGCTGTCCAAATTCAACAGGAATTGATGGAATTATTAGAGAGTGGCGGCTTCATACTGCGGAAGTGGGCTAGTAATTCTCCAAAAGTGTTAGAGCATATAACCGAGGATCATCGCGAAACGCCCATTGCATTTGACGATGAAAAGAATATGTCTATCAAGGTACTTGGTCTCCAATGGTTGCCAGATTCTGACACATTTTCGTTTGCTACAACTCCAGCAAATCCAATTGTCACCAAACGCACGATCTTGTCTCAAATAGGTCGTCAGTTCGATCCAGTCGGTTTCGTGGCTCCATGTATATTTTACGCCAAAAGTTTCATGCAGAAACTTTGGACTCGGCACCTAGATTGGGATCAAAGTTTGCCTACAGATCTTCAAACACAGTGGCATATATACATTGCCGAGCTTCCATTATTGTCAAACATCAAACACAATCGGCATGTCAAGGTAGCTCACCATACCTACTGTCAGGTTTTAGGTTTTTGTGACGCTTCAACTCTTGGCTATGCAGCGGTTGTGTATCTACGAACTCGCAACGCGAACGATGAAACAAGAGTTAGTCTAGTTATAGCAAAATCTAAAGTAGCGCCCTTAAAAACTGTCTCTATTCCGCGTTTGGAGCTCATGGCTGCACATTTACTGGCTAAATTGATTAAATATGTTAAGTCTATATTACATGCTCGACTCGAAGTAAACGAGACATTGTTATTCACTGATTCATCCGTCGTCTTAGCCTGGCTAAACACTCCCAGCTATACGCTAAAAACATTTGTGTCTACTAGGGTGTCTAAAATTCTCGAAAGTATACCTAGTAATTGTTGGTATCATGTTGGTGGAGTATCTAATCCAGCTGATATCTGCTCACGAGGTGCTCTACCATCTGCGTTGTTGGCGAACCAAGAGTGGTTCAATGGGCCTATCTGGCTATCCTTAGACCAGCCACAGTGGCCGATTAGGACGATAGAAGAATTTAAGAATTGCAATCCTCCTGAGTTGAAATCAGTCAATGTAGTGACAGTTTTTGTGGCAGCGGAGACTAATCATTCTGATCTAGTATACAAATTATCAGAAAAATATTCCAGTTTCAACAGATTAATAAATGTTGTAGCTCGTTGTTACCGTTTCAGTTATAATTGCCGATCAGCTGTTAGTGAACGTAGGTCACTGTCAGTTGACCAGGACACCGCACAGCACACGCTCGAGGCGTGCCCTGCGTGGGCCGCTGAGCGGCGGATCCTGGTCGATCGGATCGGGCAAGATCTCTCTCTGCCAGCAGTAGTGTCGGCTATGTTGGCAGAGCACGAAAACTGGAATGCAGTGGTCTCCTTCTGTGAGAGCGTCATGCTCCAGAAGGAGACCGCAGAGCGGGATCGGGAGAGGGCCGATCCCGCTCGAAGAAGAAGGAGACGGCGCCGGGGTAACAACCGCCCTGGCGCCTAATTCCGATACGCCTGAAAACCCCTGCCGTTGCTATAAGGTGGGGGACCTCTGGGTTCGCGGGTGCGTAGATTGGGGAATCTGCGTGCCCACACCAAGCGACCCAAGAGAAGACGGTAGCACGCATGTGGTCACGCGCTGCCGTGAGACGCTTTGGGGGATCCTTTACAATCCCCCTGGGGGGGTGACCGCTTTACAGTCACCCTCTCCGAGATGTGCCAATAGGCGTGGCACCAGTGGGTGGCTCTAGTGTGATCATACGAGGACCTGGAGCCTCCCTTAGGTGCCGAAGATGACCGCCCCAGTGGTTTTAGCCGGTAGGAGTCCGGCATACCCCTTCGTCCTTCCCCGGGGCGAAGGAAGTTCAAAAAAAAAAAAAAAAAGGTCACTGTCAGTTGCTGATACTAGAAAGGCACATGATACAATAATAAAATCGGTTCAGCGACATCATTTTACGTCTGATATTTCTGCTTTGTCGAAAAATGTTCAGTGCAGTCAATCTTTAAGAAAGCTCAACCCCTTCATTGATTCCGATTGTTTCCTCAGGGTGGGGGGTCGACTTTCCCAATCAAAGTTATCATATGACATGAAGCACCCGTTGCTGCTTCCGAAAAAATCAAATTTTACAAAGATTCTTATCGATTATTTACATAAACTGCATTTACATGTAGGACCGCGGACTCTGCAGAGTCTTATAAGTCAAAAATATTGGATCATTGCAGCACGTAGTGCAATTAGATCACGTACCGTGAAATGCATATCATGTTTTAAAGTGTCTCCTACGAATCGACAACCTATAATGGGTGAGTTACCTAAGTTTAGATCTCAAGATATTCATGTTTTCCATACTGTAGGAGTCGATATTGGTGGCCCTTTTCCTACCAAAGAATCCACCCGTAGAAATGCTCGTATATCTAAATCGTATTTGTGTTGCGCTACACGAGCGGTGCACTTAGAGGTCTTGTCTTCTTTGAGTGCTGAATGTTTTCTGTCCTGCTTTGATCGCTTCACATCACGCAGAGGCCTTTGTCATTCTATTATATCCGATAATGGCACAAATTTCGTCTCAGCGGGAAAGCAACTGGATGAAATTACAGCATTTTTTAACTCAAATTCAGAATATTTGTTGAAAGGCTTTGTCCTTCGTAAAATACAGTGGCGATTTAACCCTCCTGCAGGCAGTAACTTCGGAGGTCTTTATGAGGCTGTCATTAAATCGGCAAAACTACATTTAAAACGGACTATCGGCACAAGAGCTCTCTCGTTTGAAGAACTCAATACATTTTTTGCTCGTGTGGAAGCTGTACTTAATTCACGGCCGCTATGTGCTTTATCTAGCGACCCAAATGAATTCGAAGTACTGACTCCCTCGCATTTTCTGATAGGCAGGAAACTTTTATCAGTACCAGAATATGATTTAACGCATTTGTCAAGTTCTCGATTAAATCGTTGGCAAAACGTCCAACAGATGTCGCAACAGTTTTGGAAACTTTGGAGACAAGATTATTTATATACCTTACAGCAACGTCAAAAATGGTTAAACAACTGTCGGAATCTAAATCTAGGAGATCTTGTTCTCATTAATACCGATGCTCCACCCCTGAAATGGAGTCTAGGTAGAATTACTAAGTTGCATCCAGGGCCGGATGGCGTTGTACGCGTTGTCAGTGTTCGCACTGCAACTAGTGAGTTCACTAGACCGGTAAATAAGCTTAGTCCTCTTCCATTGGATCAGGATTCAGAGTAACATAATTATGCATAATATATCTATAGTTATAACTTTATTAATTAGTATTAATATTTATTTATACAACTTATATACAGTCATATATATTATTTACAGTCCACTCTCATTTACAGTAAAATTTCAATCAACTTGCAACTACTTGTATTAACATACGCTAGAATTTATTTTCAAACTTATTCAAGTACACATAACAATTTCTTGGTATCGTAACTGAGAAATCCTTGCGGATTTCGGTGGGGGGAAATGTAGGATTTTGGGTTTATTTGTTCCTATCACCCTACTGCAAATTGCCGCTTTCGCGCTTTCGTATACGTTCGGACATTTCCGGAATCGAACGTCAGTGCTGCCCTCGTGTGTCGGCACACACAAAAATCCCGCATCAACTCAAGTCGAGCGCGCGAGCATATCTCCAAGTGAAAAATCCGAAAAAGAAACTGAAATCAAGATAATTCGTCGATATTAATTGTTCCAAAAGTGTCAACTTAGGACTAATTGTTGTGAAGTGCACAATTTCTCATCATACCGTTCCGGGACGGTCAGTCTTGCGGCGCAGTTTAATGGTGAGTCAAATTATACCAATAAAAGTAAATTCCATATTCAATTTGAGCTATCGTATTCAACAGAGTGGTATGGCAATAAAAATCTTATATTGAACCTAGTAGTCCATTTTTACATCGACATGACTGAGATAAACTTTAGCTCTTTAGCTGATGAATTTAAAGTTTAGTTTCGGTTGAATATTCATGATACATATCAAATATCGTATATTTAGCCTTGAACTTGAGCGCTTTAATTATCGATGTTAGAATTATTTATTTGCTTGGGTTAACGAATATTAAAAATCGCAGTGGATATTATTCTTTTCTTTTATTTAATACATGTCACAAAATAACTACGTGCATTTTCAGTTCAGTGAAGAGACAGAAGAGAAGAAGGAAGTATACATAGATAATATTTAACTATCTTTTTATTCTAGCAAATAGGTTCTCCTTTTGCAAGTTCTAACACCCCACCTCGATTTGAACTTCTTCAGAATTTAAATCGTTAACATTACAATTTACAATATCAAACATATACTCTAACTCAAACAATATTCAACATAGCTTTTAGTAAATTAAATTTTTCATTAGAAAGTGGTTTGGTCAATAGATCAGATAAATTGTTGTCAGAACTAGTGAATTCAACTTTTATAACTTTCTTTATTACTAGGTCTTTTATAAAATGAGTTTAATATCGATGTGTTTTGCTCTCTTGCTATTTTCAAAAGATTTTGTTAATTCAATAGCTCCTCTATTATCCATATACAACACACATTTTAAATTTCTCTCTTTCATACTCTCTCTCGTACTAAAATCACAGAATAATCCTTTTACGTACAAAAGATCACACGCACTTGTCGCAGCTGCTACGTATTCAGCCTCAGCGGTTGAAAGTGAAACACAACCCTGTTTCCTGGATAACCAAGCGACAACATTTCCGTTGTAAAGAGTAATAGACCCTGTTACACTTTTCCTATCTGTATGGTTACCTGCCCAGTCAGCATCTGAATATGTCTCTACCAAATTGAATTTTCCCTCATGTTTCTCGTACAATAGTCCAACATCTATAGTCTTCTTTAAGTATCTTAACACTCGTTTAGCTTGAATCCATAGACTTTTAGTCGGTTTGTCAAGATATTGACTCAGGTATGATGTAGCAAACGCTATGTCTGGTCGCGATACAGTTGATATAAACATCAAACCTCCTATTATTTGTCTGTATGGGACATCTTCAATTTCTTCATGCAAGTTTGCTTGGAATCCTTTGGTTAGTGGTGTACTTACCCCGTTGCAATCACTCATTTTGAACTTTTCTAACATTTTCATAATTTGTTTTTCTTGTGTTATCTTCAAGGTTTCATTTTTTCTAACTATTTCCATCCCTAAAAATGTACCGTTTTTTATTTCTCCAAAATCTTTCACATTAAATTCTCTTTTCAAGACATTTACTATATTTTCCAGATTTTCATCGTTGCCAATTAATAGTATGTCATCCACATAAATTATCAGCCAAACATTAATTTCTTTTCCGATGTATAGACAAAAATCGTTTTGAGATCTTTCGAATCCTATGGTATGTATGTAGTCATCAAATCTTTGATTCCAACATCTAGGGCTTTCTCTTAATCCGTATAGAGATTGAGAAGAGACTGTTTAGCTTTAATATATTATTTCCTTGTACCTCAATACCTTCTGGTGGTTTAATATAAACTTCACTCTCCAATTTTCCGTTTAAGAATGCAGTTGGCACATCTAATTGCCTGATCTTCCATGATTCTTGTACTGCATGTGCTAGTACAACTCGAACTGTTGAAATTCTTGCAACTGGTGCATAATTCTTCCCAAAATCTTGTTCTTCTATTAGTTTGTATCCTCTTGCTACTAGTCTTGCTTTTCGAACTCCATTTTCTTTTGTGCGAAATACCCATTTTGTATCTATTAATTGTTTTCCTTTTGGCAATTCTGTCTCAGTCCATGTTTTCATTTTATTATGTGCTTCTATCTCATTATCTATTGCTTCTTTCCATCCCTTTTGTAAAGCTTCCTTGTATGTTTGAGGTTCTTCTAACATTGATGATAAGCAGAATGCTTCATAAACTTCATAATCTTGTAGATTATCGGGTAATTTTACGTTTCTTCCGCTTTTTGTTTTTCTAATTTCTTCATTTTTATTAAACTCTTCTTTTTTTTGACTTGTCTTTCGATTTAATTCATTATTTACTTGTTCTTCATCATGTTGTAGTACATCTTCCTGCTCTATTTGTCTTTGACATCCTTTTTCTTTTTGATTGTTTTTCTCTTTATCTTCCATATTCTCTTCCTCATATCTATGGTAGTATTCATTTCCATTTTGTACTTCTTTTTCTTTACGATTCTCATATCTTATTTGAGTCTCGTCAAATCTCACGTCACGAGAAATTATTATTTCATCCCTTATTGGATCCCATAATCTGTATCCTGTTCTCCCATATCCAACCATTCTCATCTCTTGTGCTCTTTTATCCATTTTGGCTGGTTTTGGTAGCGTTAATGCCCATGCTTTCGAACCAAATATTCTCAGTTTTGATAAATCATATCTTCCAAAATATATTTCTGCAGGTATTTTGTTATCTACTGCTTTGGAAGGAGAACGGTTCAACTGATAAGCTGCACACATAATAGCTTCAGCCCATAAATGTTTAGGCAAATTACTTTCTGCAAGCATTGTTCTGGCTTTATTGCATAATGTCCTATTTATTCTTTCTGCAACTCCGTTCTCTTGAGGTGTATAAGCTAATGTATATTCAATGCTAATACCTCTGTTTATACAATAGTGTTTTACTATTTTCGCTGTGAACTCTCCTCCGTTGTCACAACGTATTCTTTTTACTCTGTTTCCAGTTTCATTCTCTATTTTCTTTATGTAATTAATCAGATTATCTTCTGCTTCAGCCTTGTTTTCTAATGGAAACACAACACAAAAATGTGAAAAGTCATCTACTATTGTTTGATAATATCTTACTCTTGTATTGCTCGGTGTTTTAATTGGACCGGCTATATCTGTGTGGAGATATTCTGCCACTTTGTTGGAACGTGGTTTCAGAGTTTCTTGAAATGGTAATCTTGTCGCTTTTCCTTCTATACACGCTCCACATTGGTGTTTACTGTAAGGTAATTTCATTAGCCTTAATGATATTTTATTCAAATGGCCTAGTCGTTTGTGCCAAAGATCATCCTTATTTTCCACTATCATACCGTATCTTTCAGGTTCAACTACTTTCATACTTAATACGTACAAATGTCCCTCTAGTTTTCCATACACTGACATCGGTATTTTCCTGTCAAAACTATCAACACTAAAAATGTTCACAAAATTTTTCCTGAAAACTGTGTTTAAATTTTTATCTAAAAGCTTCTTTACAGACAACAAATTATGTGAAAGATTGCTTACAATAAGAGCCTCACAGTTTATTATCAAGTCCCTATATCCTAGTCTTATTTTACCTTTTTGTTTGCTGATCAAATATTCACCATTTGCAACTTTAATCCTTACTTCCTGTTCTAGATCTTTTACCTCTGTCATTATGTGTTTGTATTTTTCTTGAATCAAATGTTCAGTCGCCCCCGAATCTACAACTAATTTTATAAATCCTTCGTCACAATTTTCAATATTTTGTATACACATAGCTGTAAATGTATATTCTGGCACCTCATATGAATCAGTTGCCACCTCTTGAGCAATATGTGTGTGAAGACCTCGTCCTCTACGAAATCCTCCACGGAATGATCGACCTTGACCTCTACCGCGGCATCGGCAATTAACAGCAATGTGTCCTAGCTTATGACATTTATAGCATTTCATAGTAAAAGCCGCTTCGTTATTCTCATTGCTTTTCATATGTGTACTATTCTGCATTTTTAACTCAGCATCCAAGAGGCATGACTTGACGTAGTCCAATGTAATATTAGCTTGATACCCTGTAGTCGTTTCAATTGCAGTAACAACATTTTCATATTTTTCTGGTATCGTAAGTAATAGGTGACATATTTTATCACTTTCATCCAATTTACAGCCTGCTGCTTCAATGCTGTTAACCAGTGTGTCAAACTTCAGGAAATGATCCTGGAATTTTGTGTTACACTTTAATTGTAGTAACTGCCTTTTAAGATGAAGTTTGTTAAGGACGCTTTTCCGTTCTAGGACGGCCTCTAGGCACTCTAACATTTCTTTTGCTGTACTTGCCTTCTTTACACATTCCAAATATTTATCAGACAGACATGTTACAATAATCGACTTTGCTTTTGAGTCCTTTTGTTTATTTTCCGCAGTAACTTTACTATGTAATATATCGTCAACACCTTTTTCTTCTAGTAGCAATAATAATCGAAACTTCCAGTTTGCAAAATTTGTCGTCTCCTGTAATCGAGGAAAATATTCCTGTGTCGTAATAGACGCCATTTTTCTTCTTTGTTGAAGAAAAATTTTTAGACAGGCAGACAAAAATAACTCTTGCTAGTAGCCCATAACCTGTTAGAATTATTTATTTGCTTGGGTTAACGAATATTAAAAATCGCAGTGGATATTATTCTTTTCTTTTATTTAATACATGTCACAAAATAACTACGTGCATTTTCAGTTCAGTGAAGAGACAGAAGAGAAGAAGGAAGTATACATAGATAATATTTAACTATCTTTTTATTCTAGCAAATAGGTTCTCCTTTTGCAAGTTCTAACAATCGATTAATCTATTTATAGGTAGAATTTTCACTTTATTTTTATTTTTTAGTTCGGCTGGTATAATTACATGTGGAAGAAAGTTGCGCTTTTTATTCTTCGGCGGTCGAGAATTTAAATTACTTTGTCATGGATAATGTTCATACTATAAATAATAAAGCTTTTGTGTCCTTTATAAACTGTTGTAAATAATAAAAATGTCGTGAATTAATATTGGCGTCATGTGGAAGTATTGCGACAAAACTAATGACGCCGATAAAAAGGCAAAATGTCGTGCTCATCGTCAAATTTATGTAGGTATTATAGGATCGATCATCATCATCGTATCGTTTCAAACTAGGTATTGCATAGGTCCTGCTGAGAAAATTACTAGACATAATACAGATTTATTGATATACAAGATGCTCACCAACACTAAATTCGATATCAGCAACTTCAAACGTAACATGTCCTCTCACAATCGCCAGATAATACTTCCTAGTTAGTCTCTGCTCAAATAGTTTGCCTGCTCGGGATGCAGTAGATTTATTCTTGGCTATGCACAACACGCCACTGGTCGCGTAGTCCAGGCGTTGCACGAAGTGAAGTGGGTACAGTGAGGAAGATAAGTGCGAGTCTGGCGCCGCTATGTGGTAGGTCACAGTATTCTGAAAATTCATTTATAGCAAATTTATTTATCTTGGCTTTATGAGTTCCGGACACAAATTCATGATATTACTTTCAATGGCATACGTTAAATATGATTCTACATAAACAAAACAGTCAACGTTTTTTACTTTGGTTTTTTATTTGTTACTTTGGTGAGAATGACGACGATTCTTAGGATAATTTATGAAAGAAAGATTAACTCGATTATCTAATAAAGCAACTGTTATCACAGGCTACGGCTGGGCATGGGCCATTTCCAAGTCATGACATAATAACCTAATGAAGGTGGCGTGGGCAAATTATGTTATTACATTGACAAAATATTGTGGGAGTAGCCGCCTGCGGGTGGCATCTAACTAATCATTGTGGAGACCTAGGGCGGAGTCCTTGGTTCAGGTATGGACATCTTCAGCCGATGTGATGAGTTTATCGATATCGATATTTGAATAGTTATTATATCTCAATCCAACTCTATGACACTTGAACGTACCTCGAAACAAAAACAAAGCCTATATCTAAGCTATTACAATTACAATTACAATATGGCAAATTATAATAGGCTTACCTTTTCATATTCATCGTCGGAATTAATATACATATCAAAAGGCTTGTTTACAACCAAAAAATTTTCACTTTCGTATATTTTCTCCACCGCCATGTTTGTTGACATATTAGCGAGTTTTTAAATACAGTGCGTTCAGTTATAATTTATATCCAACAAGATAAGATATTGTGATTTATTAAAGAAGGACTCGGTAAAGCATATCTATTGTTGAAATGTTTAGTAGGTATGATATAGTTCGATACCCTGGGACAAAATATCAACAGGAGTGATTTGAACGCGGTTCGTATAGCTCTATCTACAAAAATATCGAATAGTTCCTCCAGTGGCATTTTGCCCAATGGATACCGAAATTATATTTATTTTATTTACATTACGATAAGTGTTATTGGAGTAAGGCCAAACAAAAATTTATGAC